>CM037876.1:107542067-108056278 GCA_021292165.1 Shinisaurus crocodilurus
ATGGCTTCAAGACCGCTGTAACTGAGTAAGTATTATGGATGATGACAAAGCAAGGCAGTTGTATTTAGGCATCTACGTCTGTTGCTTTTAGAAATGTTTCTACTGGTGTGTATTCATAGTAATGAATCTAAATCTCCCACCCAGTGTTTGAACTCCCTTTTGTGCATCACATCTTTACCTTTCAGTGAGTTCCCTGGAAGATGGGGAAATATGAGTTGCTACATAAAGAACCAGCGTTGGTGTGTGGGACTGTGAACTTAGAACTCAAAACCTGATAGCCACCTATATTGTTATGGATGCAGGAATATTCTGTTCCTTAGACTAAGCTTATTGATAGATGTGTGCTATTAGAAGTTACTTCCTTGAGTGTGAGTGTATTAGGTATGTTTACTTGAGGGATGACTAGAAGAAATAATAGAATACCGGTAACTTTTTCTGAGTGAAGGAGGTGTAGGCTTCCAATCTCCAAGTAAGGAACTGACTAGTTCATTTAAATCAATATATGAAATACAGACATACCACCACTGCTTTTTGGTCATTGTTGCATCCTTAGGATTGCTAGGGCACAATGCTGCAGTGACAATAGAAGCCGCAAGCGGCAGAATTCTGCTGTCAAGGTCTAGACCAGCTTCATGTCCTGCAGATGTTTTGAAGTACAACTCGCAGCATTGGGCATGCTGGCTGGGGTTAATGGGAGTTGAAGTCCAAAACATCTGGAGGGAACCAGGCTGGGAAAGGCTGGTCTAAACATAGCAACTCTGTGGCCCATTAGATTTCTTCCTTTCTGCCAATACTGCACAATCCCTCCTGTCTGTAGGCCTATGTATAGTTTTGCCCATTCCTCTCTTCAATGCCCCTGCCCCTCCCATCACCCATTATTTCCTGCTATCCCTGCTTCTCAGACTACTGCCTACTTTGTCCCTCTTTCTTTGGCCATCCTACCACCTGAACAGCCATCATAGCACTCCTAGGGATCATAAATGTCCTAATTCCTCCATATTGTGTGCCTCCTTCAGACTTCCATACATGGCTTTCTTCAAAGATGAGCATTCTTTTTTTGCAAGAGAAAAAGCCCTTCTGGAAGTAAATGTGATGAGGCTGTTGACACAAACATCAAACGATAGCATTTGCAATATGTATCAAATAGGTAAGCAACTCTGATGTTACGTAATCACTTACATGGAATAGATGTGCAGGGCTTCCTATTTGCTCACCTTGGATTTTGCCAGTGTGGAATACTCAGTTATGTTGATTAAATCCCATTCAACCTGATACAGCTTAGGTGGTATAATGTGCATGGACTTGCAGATTCAATTCATTTTTTTCCTGGTGTGGCTTAGTGGTTAGGGCAGTCTTCTGCAACCAGGGGCCCTCCAGATGTGTTAGAATTCAATTCCCATCAGCCCAAGCCAGCATGGCCAATGAACAGGAATGCTGGGAATTGTAGTCTAAAACATCTGGAGAACACCAGTTTGGGGAAGGCTGGGTTAGGGAGCTGATGATCTTGAGAGTGGGTGGATCTGGATTTTAACCCCACTCTTACTTACTTTTGAGGAAGGGCTGTACCTCAGTGGTAGAGCAGATGTTTTGCATGCAAAAAGGTCCCAGGTTTAATTTTTTTCTAAAATCTTGAGAGATGCTGCTTATCAGTGTTGACAGTTCTGAGCTACAGGGTCTGACTCAGTATAAGGCAGCTTCTTATGTTCCTAATAAGCAAATAAGAATAAAATCAATCCTCATTAAATATAAAATCTGTCTTGAGTTGCTCAATGTGTCTTGACCTTATGATCTTCCTCAGTGGCTTCTAGTTGGAAAAAAAAGTAACATTTCTGAAACAAAATGGAGAGCTCCATGGTTCCATTTTCAATAGACAACTGATAAATCTTGAAATTTTGGCAAAGCTGTTAAAAAGTCATATTCTTCCTTCCTTGTGTCCCCCAGTACACATTTATTTATATTAATTTATAAAAAAATCTTTGTGAGTTGCCTTTTGGACCAGAAGGGCTCCCAAAGTGACTTACAATTTAAAACATTAAAACAATTTAGAAACTCAAAACATCACACACAGCACAATTAAACACAGGGGGAAACCATCTTTGAAAACAGAGAGTGGAATTAGTAGATTTGAAATCACTTGGAAACCATGCAGAACAAATATATATATATATATTTTAACAGCCCACCTAAAACTAAGCAAAGAAGAGGCCAGTCTAATCTTGGGGAGAGAATTCCGTAATTGGGTTGCCACTACAGAGAAAGCCCTGTCCCATTTTCCCACCAACCTAGCCTTTCTTGGTGGCGGGACAGACAGAAGGGCCTCTAAAGCAGACCTTAAACTATGGCGAGTTCATAGCGGCAGCACCAGAAGTTGGTTTGCTTCCACTGGAAGTGGCTGCAGTGCTGGAATCCCAGCAACTCTGCTGGGAAACAGGGCGTGTGAGCAGCATGTGCCTTGTTTCCCAGCAGAATTAGGCTTCCCACAGAACGGGCTTCATGATCTCCCACAAAGAAACCTGAGGATCATGCTGTAAAAAGTGGGGAATGAGCCCCTTTTCACAAATTGCAGTCTCCCAGGGCTTTGCAAGGAACTGACAGGTTGCTTGCAAAGGGGCTTGCAAAGGGGGGTTAATACTTACCTGCAGCCTGGGGTAGGCACTGGCCAGCAGGCACCCCCACCCCTCAGCCAGTACCCATCCCAGGGACCCCCTGCGCTAACCTGCCCTGCCAGATTTGCGCAGATCCAGCAGGGTGGGTTAAAAAAAAAAATAAGCTCAATTATTTGTGCACATCATTATAATAAAAAAATATTTTTTTTAAAAGGGGGTGACCATGGGCAGCCCCTCCAAGGTATCATGTGGGCTCCTTGGAGGGAGAGCTCATGTATACCCACATGGGGACTGCAGAGGTCAGCTTGACAGCTGGCTTTCGCAATCTCCCCCCCCCCCCCAAGTTTTAAAAATGAAAGTTAAGCCGTGGCAAGCCGAAAACGGCTCACAGCGGGGAGGGGGGAACCTCGGTGCTCCAGTGGTGTCCCCTGGGATACCCATGGGAGGACCAAGGGAGAGGAGTGGAGGGAGGGGGCACCCTATCCACAGTGCCCCTGATCATCTGTTGGGCACATTTTGGGTAGGGTGCCCTATAAGCCTCACTGTGTAGCTTGCTCTGCAGTGTGGCTTATCATGTCGTCCAAACCTGTCCTTTGGCTGCAATTATTCTAATTCTGTCAGGAATGGCAGTATGGATGGAACAGCCCTAGGATAGTAGCTAATGTCAAGCATATGAAAGTAAAGGTACCAAATTATTTCACGGACAGAACCTAGTTGAATAAAAGGTATCACATTCACATTGCACTTTTATGTGGCTTCATTCTCTGCAACTACTTTGTCTAACGTATATAAGACATGTGACCAAAATATGCCTTACCGGTAAATGTTTTTTGCTCTTCTACTTTCTTATTAGATGGACAAGAAGATTTTGAACTTGAAAAATCTGCTGAGCAAGGTAAAGGCTTTAAATATTTGAGATGGTGGGAATTCTATGATCAGTCAAATGTAAAAGCAGCTATGGGGGGGCACATTGGATTGGTGTGATGGCTCTGGGGGAGGCAGTTTAATCCCTTTCCCCTATGCCCTGATTGAAATCAACACCCCAAAGCTGTTCCCTTTGTCTTGTCTAGTTTGGTCTAAAGTTTATCTTGTAGTTTTTGCTTTTTTTTTTTCTTTTGCAATGAGGTAAATGCATATTAACAATGTAATGTAATTTTACATTTTCTTTTGAAATCAATTTTTGCACTTCCTTGAGCACGTGCTTGCTTTGGATCCCCTCTGATTTTATTATTTCTTGGGATTTGAGCAGATATTGTTTGTGAACTTTATATGTGAAGGAGTAGCCCTTCAGCTCACATGTGCCTTCCTTCCGCTTTCTCTGAGTACCCAGGGAGGTCAGGGTGAGGCAAAATTGTCCTTCCAATCACATCTGGTTCATAAATTGACTTCCAAGCAGGCTCTTACACTTGGGACATTTATCTCAATGGGTTGGATCCAGATGTAATACTTAGAATAGACCTGATAAAGTCAGTGAGACTTAAGTTAGTCATGGTTAACAAGTCCCATTGACTTTACTGGCTCTACTAGAAGCATGACTGAGTCTGGATCCAACCCATTGTGTTTCTATGATTTTCATAGGTCAGGTGTGTTCTCAATGAAGGCTGTAAGATGCTTTTTCTAAAAGGAAGGTGAAGTTTATTCTTATGGTTTCCTTATTTACCTTTGTTTTAACTTCCTATAATTCTCTTCATGCATTCTTCCTCCTCTTTCTTGTGTATTTCAGAGATGTCACATAGCTTCCTTAACAAAACCTCTAGCACAATGAAATACAAAGTGGTGCAATCACTAATGAAAGGGAAAAACTTACAGTTGCGCAGGGAAGAGACAGATGATCAGAAAAGGCAATTCTCTGCTTTGAATGGAGAGATGCCTTCTGTATCTCAGGAGCCATGTTTCTGCATATACCGAGATGAATTTTGTGGGCCAGAAATCTGTGATTCATTACTGTTGTTTCTGAATGGCAAAAGCTATGACACCAGCTTCAAAAACCTATATGATCTCTCATTTTCCTTCCTGAACAACTTGTTTTATGGTTATGCCAATGAGGAAGAACTGGTTGATTATATTGTACTGGCAAGGGAAGCAGCAAAACAAGCAAGTCTGCCATGGGCCTTGACAAGGCTGTGCTATCTCCTGGGGAGAATGAGTGTCCGGAAGCTCAAACTTTCTCAAGCTCGAGTTTATTTTGAAGAAGCTTTGGCAACAATACAAGGAGATTTTAGTGACCTTTATCTTATAACGACTCTTTATACAAATCTAACAGGCATCTACCTGAAACAGAAGAATAAGGAAAAATGTACTAGCCTGTCTGACAAAGTTGCTTCTTTGCTCATGGGAATTCCCAACTACATCAGCAGCACAGAGATGGAGTCGGATATTCTGAAGTATGCTTTGAAAAGGGCAGTGCTGAGTCAAAGCAAGAATGTAGAAGCCAGAGCATGCTTCCTGCTAGCGAAGCACTATCTGAACTTTAAACAAGGTGAAGAAGCACTTCCATTCCTAGAAAGGCTGCAGATTCTGAATAATGACTTAGGTTTGCAAAACGACTCATTGTCAGTTGATTGCTATTTTAAGCTAGGCCAACTCTACAGTCAAAAGTGTTTGCCCCACCTTGTGCTAAGCTGTGTCAAGGTTGCCTCTTCTTGCGGCTCATGTACTTTGCTGGAGTCATTCAGAAGCATTGATTTAGTATTAAAAAATGCTCCCAAACTCCATAGTCTAAAACCTGTGGGGCAAACACATCCTGCTCAAATTGCATATTATCTCAGGCAAATACTCCACTTGCTAGAGGCCAGCAAAGAACACCAAAAGCTGTGCGGCATGGTTTACTGCACTCTCTCTCTACTATACAGCCATCACAAACAATACGGAAAAGCAATTGATTATATGGAGAAGGTTCTAGACACAAATGCAGATACAAGCATTGAAGAAATGATTGACCATTTAGTCTTTCTCAGTTGGCTATATATTCTCCATCGACAAAACACTGTGGCTCTGGACATTCTAAACACCATAGTAAAGTCTTCACAGAGTAGCTGTCAACAGCTAGGTGTTATTTATAATATGATTGCCATTGGTTTGAGGCGGATGAACAATACAAAGCAAGCTGCTGAGAGCTACTGTAAAGCTCTGAGCATATCAAGAGAGATGGGAATCATACATAATCAGGCTGTGGCTTTGGCCAACTTTGGGATTCTCTGTCTGCATTCAGCTGCCAGAAGTCTTGGGGAGCATTTCTTAATTAAAGCAGTAAAGCTGTTCTCTGAACTGCCAAGTGTTGAGTCTGGAAAGGATTTTATAGACATCCTCCTCAGGCTGGGGTGCTATTATGCCAATGGAATTCATAAAGACAAAGGGAGATGCTGTTATGAATGGGCATTTTTGGTGGCAATGGAAACAAACCATTTGGAAGGTATGTATATTTCCATGCTTTCAAAACTAGGAAAATTTGTATTTAAGGGCCCTTTTTCCAGTTGCTGAAATGAGACGCTCTCCCTGAAGGTAGAAATATTAGGAAAGTGGGCCTTCCTTCCTTCCTTCCTTATCTTTGTAAGCTCATCTGCTCTCTTTAGTCTTTTTTGACTAAACTATCCATTAACTTCCTTGTATCTCCTCTCTCTTCCTACTAGACAAAGCTTCTAATGGCAAGGGCTGCTGCTTCTCCGTTCATCCTCTCCTGTCATGAGATGGAACCAGCAATAGAGAGATAAAAAGAGATAATGGAAACTTCCTCCTGCCTTCTGTTACATGCCTAATCAGCACTTTCAACATGCAAAGCATTATGTAATCTTAATTGTGTTTTACTGTGCCCAATTATGGGGTAGGCTACTGCCAGTCTAGTTTGGTGACAAAGAATTGAGAATGGAGGGCTGTAGCTCAGTGGTAGCACACATGCTCTGCATGCAAAAGGTCCTGGGTTCAATCCCTGGCATCTCCTCCAGGTACAGCTGGGAAAGATTCCTATCTGAAACCCTGGAGAGCTGCTGCCAGTCACTGTAAACAATATCAAGCTAGATTTACCAGTAGTCTGACTCAAGTCAAGTCAAAACATCTTATTGTAGATGACTAATAGCCATTGCCAATAGCATAACTTAATACATCACGCAATAGCAAAACTTAAGTCAGGTTAACAAATCACCTGTACAATCAACTGCAGTAGCATTAGAGTGACTGCATGAATATGTTTTGTGGCCTTCGCAAACAAGGTTGTTTTATGTGTGACATTAGAATTGTGATCTGACAGTAACCAGCAAATCTTCACCCTGTAAAGATACCAAAATCTGTCCCAAGAATCTCTCCTTGGAGTTTTGATATAAAGGGCAGTGCAGTAAATAATGTGAGATATCCTCTATCTCACCCAGACCACAGATCTAGAAATGTAGGTTTCTTGGGACCTATGTCTTCCATCCAAGAATGCTATGGGCATGGTTTGAAAGTGAAGTTCTGTAAATGAAGTTATCAAAGAAGCAAAAGTGAGAGTTTGTAGGTACTGGACTCTTTAACGATCCATTTTAAACAGACAGTACCACTGAGAAAAATTTGAAAGTTTACTTAGGTCTAAGTCTTGGTAATTATTCATCCCATATATCCAATCTCTCAACTTGTTCGGGCTCCTGGGATACTGAAAATATCTTGGTGGGTTCTTGGAGACTAGCAACTGTTGATGCGATTTAGCCCAACCACCCTTCTTCATTTGTTCTCTCAAGCAAAGTTGGAGGTCAGGGTTAAGTTTATCTCATGTTGGCTCAAGCTCCACAGGGAAAGGAAATTGGAAGCTAAGGCTGATACCTTAAGTGACATGCCCCTTGATCAGTGATGATGTGCAATGTCACAAATTGTGATTGCTTACAACTTATCCTCCATGAACCTACCCTTTCCCTAGGTCTTTTAGGCCCAGATCCAGATGGGGAAGATGGAGTGCCTGGGACCAGCAAAGATGCCCCACGTTGTCCCGGTCCTGTATTGCTTTATGAAGCAGCTCAGCTTTACTGTATTGTTAGAGGAATCCTCCTGTGAGTTCACCCATGCCTGCTTGTTTCTTCAAATGAAGCACAATTTGTGACATTGCACAACAACTTTACTGATCAAGGGTCATGTCAGTTAAGGCATCAGTCCTACTCCTAGCTTCCAATTCCCTGGCTTTGTGGAGTTTGAGACAACATGAAATAGCCTTAACTCTGGTCTTAAATCAGCAGGGTTTTGATCATTGAATTTCTCTGGTTTTTAAAAAGGAAATTATTATAACAATGTTCTTTAAAAAAGAAGAGAAGCAAAAATACAAACTAAAAACAAAACACAAACAATTCATTAACTAAGTAGATGTGTACAAACAGATAGATATGACCCTGTATGTACAGAAAGGTTTACTTCTGAGTAAGCCTGCACAGGATTCCAGTATAGCTTTTTCCCTTTCATCCCTCTCTTCATCAGTGATCTGTCAATCAGTGAGAGTGATTCCCTCAGCCTTCAGCACTATTTAACTTGTATCCATGGCAACTGGCATCAGATCGGTTTGAAATTTCGTACAATTGTAGACCTTGTCAGGTAGATTATGAGTGCTGACTTTCAAATTATTATCTCAACAGATGTCATTTTTATAAGTAGTAGAGGTTTGAGGCTTATAATGGTGGAACATCTTTATTTTATTTTTTATTTTTTGAAGCTCACCTTAACTAAAGGGGCACTCCTCTTTAAGTGTATGGGAAATATACATTTAAGCAAACTTAAGATACCCAACTCACTCCTCCAGTTACCTTTTACCAATATTGATAAAATAAAATTACCGTACTTTCAGATTGGTAGATTACCTCAGCCTCTGCATCAAGCAAGCTTCACCAAGGGTAATGTAGTCAAGCCTCCCCTGGCTCTTCCTTCCTGATGGCATTTCATTGCAGCATGCAGAAAGAAACTAAATGCCTGCAGCAAAAGAGTTGAATTTCCCAGTAACTATGTTTGTTGAAAACAGAGAATGTCATAAGACAAAAGAAATTCACTAAACTCTTGATCTGCTCACTTACTATGCTAGCCAGCAATACTTCATGAATTAATAGAGAAGGAGGAATATGAATCCAACCTATCTACTGTAGTCAAAGGAATTGCCAAAAACTTGGTTTTAGGGAGAGTAAATTGGGGCTTGACCCATGTTTTTCCTTGGCCAATGCCCATCTCCCAAATTTGAAGAATTGTTTCATCTCTTGCTTGGATCATATATATTTCTTTCCAAATCATAGTTGGCTTGAATGCCTCTAACATAATTTCTGGGGGGAGTAGAAGTTTATGAGTAGCAATCATAGGGGGTGGATCTCCCTGATACTCAAAAACCAAACCCTCATCTACGCCATGAAATTTATTTATTTATTTTATTATGTTATATTTATACCCCACCCCACCTTTTTTTCCTTCAAGGAACCCAAGGCGGCTTACATGTTGTTTGGATAACATATGTGGGCAGGGCTTCCTCAGAGTTCCCCGTGTTATGAGTGTGATCTCTTTGAGGGAATAGTCCTGATTATACAGCTTTGGGGAGTGACTTTTGTTGCACCACTTCTTGATATCGATAAGTGAAATTAGGCGTCCATGCCTTTGTGTACTTACCTCGCTTAAAGAACGCATTGCTACTCTGAAAATGGGAGAGTAAATTCCAAAAACCTTGGTAGCGGTTCAGACAGGAAATGTCAATTTGATTATACCTCTTGTCTTCTTATACCCCAAGAGATATAAACATGAGCAAGTCAGGTCCCCTTTATCCTCCCATAAAATCCCAATTGTGGCAGCTGGGGAAATAAACCACCGTGGTTTATTTCCCCTGCCGCACATGCCGGTCGCGCATCAGGGGGACTAGCATAATTACCCTCAGCAGCGCAGCTTGTTGTGTCATGTGGACCTTGCCAGGGTGGTTTGTTGCTGTGGATAACAAGCCACCCAGAAACCATGGGCTGTTGTAGGTTCTGGGTGTCCTGTTACTATGGCAACAAGCCACCCTGGCTGGATTCGCATGCGGCATGACACAGGGATGGGGACTTGGACTCCAGGACTCGACTCGTGAGTCGGACTGAGTCCCCCCTCTGACTCGAGTCGGACTCGAGTCTCAATATTTTTAATGGGACTCGAGACTCGACTCGGGACTCAAGACCAAGGACTCGTCAACATCCCTGCTTGATGCCACCTGCAGGTGCTGTCTGGACCTAGTTGCAGTAACAATCGAAGTTTATTTTTTAAAATCATTTTCCTAATGCAACCTTTCAGACATTTTGGGTTTGGCTGCCTCTGCCTGCCTGTTTGGGGTTCCCAGCCTCCTCTGCCTGCCTGGTCTCTTCTTAACCAGTTCCACAGTTTGAATTGTCCAAAACAAACGCCTCTGCCTGCCTGCTTTGGGGTTCCCTGCCTCCTCTGCCTGCCTGGTTATTTTGAGTTTGTCTGCCACTCTGCCTGGTCTGTTCTTGTCAAAATCAGTGGCAGAGTTTTGAGATAAAAAGGCACACTTGTGCCTAGAATTTATTTAAGCCACACATCTGAAGTAGCCTTATTTTGTTGGGGGGAAAACCCATGGATTTTAATAGGGACTCGTGGGGTCAGCTTTGGGAGTGACTCGGGACTCGTGAGTCACCATTTTGGACCAAGGACTTGGACTCGAGACTTCGGGTCCAAAGACTCGTGACTCGACTCGTGACTCAAGACCAAGGACTCTTCAACATCCCTGGCATGACATGACAAGCTGCGCTGCCAAGGGTAATTTTGCTAATCCTCCCCTGACACGCAACTGGCACACGCAGGGTGATTAACAAGCCACTGTGGCTTATTAACCACCCTGCAATCATGCAAACCAGGTCTAAATCTGATAGCACCTCTGCACCTTCTTTCCACAAGCCATCCCTCTGTTTCAATGACCAATTATATATGGAGATACAGAAATCCAGCTTCCCCAGAGAATCTTCTGCCTGGGGTACCCTTACTAAATCTCATTCACTGTCTACATGTTTCAGCTCCTTCACTAGTTCCCCATGCTCATCTTCTATTCCAGGGCTCTCCAACCTTGGGCCCCCAGATGTTTTTGGCCTACATTTCCCAGCATGCCCCAGCCAGCATAGCTGGCTGGGGCATGCTGGGAGTTGTAGGCCAAAAACATCTGGAGACCCAAGGTTGGAGAGCCCTGTTCTATTCCATTCTTCCCCATGATGTCACCTAACATGCCAGCTTTCATTGTTGAGGCCTCTTGCCACTATCTACTATAGTTGTCCTGGGCTTCTTCCTCTTCTGTGTGGCCCATGTTGTGCACTGCCTTTCCCAGTCCAGCAAAAATGCACACGATGAGTCTAATTCATATAAAGCAGCTTCCTGTGTCTGTGTCCTACAAGTGGTGTGAGTTGCAGAGGGCTACGGAATGAGTACTTGGTAAAAAAGTGGAAGCACAGAAGGATGTCCTCATTAATGTAGAAAATGTGCAGCTGCAGGCTCATGGGAAAGAATTGAAGGCAGGGTCTATCCCTGTTGAGCATGCTTCTCTGCCTCCCCCTGCCCCCCCCCCCCCAGCACCACCAGGCATTATTATTAGACCAAATACTTATTTCCAGAGGTGCCAGGACATTTTCCTTTTGCTCCAATCCTGCCCACTGTAGAGAAGTGGAGCAGCGCTCTTTTAGGCCAGCAAGAATGTGTGGATCCCCGACTATATCCTGTGCTACATTTTAACCAGCTGACATCATACACACTGATGAAGGCTGAGATGGAACTGCCTGGGGGGAAGCTTCCCCCAGAAATAGAGTTCCCATCCCATCTGTCACAAGTTCTACTCCCTATTCCAGTGACAGAAGCACTAGACATTCTTCTGTGTCAAGGACAGATAGAAAATCCACCTATGGGTCAACATATTCCTTTGGGGATTGGTCTGAAATTATCTGTTCATTGCACTTCTAAAATTCTTTAAAAGAAATGGCAGGCAGTGAATCCACAACAGTGAATACCTATGCCTATAGCTATAAATATAGATATGCAATAAATTATAATCAGGGTATTGACTGATTGCTGGTATGGATAAAATAATTAAACTGTGGATCAGCAAAATAAAAATGCAGCATTTTTAGATTAGTATCTAAAGTACGTATCAGTGGCAATAAATCACCCTCAGCCTTCAGGAAAATGGGGGTTATAAAAGCTAAATCAATGTTAATTGTCTTTACAGTAGCAGCATGTTCCCTTGCAATTAGCTTGTTCAGTTAACGCCTCTGTTCCCTCTTCTTTATAGGGCAGCTCCAGGCCGTTCAGTATCTATGCCAATTCTACAGCACAGTTCTTCCAGATGAAGCTCAGTGTGTCATCTACAATGAATATCAACTCTCCTTAGTTAGGAAAATGTCCGACAAAGTCATGGAGGGACAGATATTGGAAACCATCAGTCAGCTGTATCTATCTTTAGGCACAGAAAGGTACAAAATGGCAACTCTGAGAGCTGATTTGTTTCAAACTGAGTGTTATTTAGTTACATTGCTACTTTTATGTCATTGGGTTGGATCCAAAGGTGCCCTTCTGCATGCTAAAGGAGTCTTGCACTCATAGAAATGTTATTTTACACCTTGCACTAGAGGTTTGTGCAAGAAAAGTGAAATTAATATACTAAAGGCACAATCCTATGCAAGTTTAGACAGGAAAAAGGCCTACAACTCCCAGCCAGTGCAGTATTAGGGGAGTTATAGGCTTTTTTATGTCTAAACTTGCATAGGACTGCGCCCTAAAGGGTATTTTATTTTATTTTCTCTTATTTCTCTGGATCTAACCATTTTCTTTATTATGATCTCAATGCTGTTAGCTTCATCAGCACTAGAGTGGGGAGAGGCGGCAGCAACTAGAGACGCTGGTTCCCCTGGGCTACAATCAGAAAAGCACTTTGGTGCCTCATTAGGGCCTGTATCACAGGAGATGCAAGCTTTACACGCCCCCAAATTAGTCTCCAGCTTTGGATGAAATTGTGGCACTAGGATAGTAGTTGAATAGGATGGTCATTTCTTCTTCTTTGTACAGGTAGAGACACACAACTAGTAGTCTCTACCATGTTGGATTTGGCACTCACGGGGTTTGCCATGTTTCCAACGTAATTTGATGTCTCTCCTCAAAAATACATGGAAGATCGGTACTATTATGGGTTCCTGAACTGGTATATAGCGAACAGTACTTCTTTCTAGTATTCCCTCTCAGAAACTGCAGAACAAATTGCAAACTGAGACACAATTGATAGAGAGCGTGCCCTGTTACATTTCAGAGAATAGGGTTACTAGAGCAGGGCATACATATGGGAGAAGGTGGTCTTTCAGGTAACTTGGTCCCAAGCTGTTTAGGGCTTTAAAGCAGGCATGGGGAACCTCCAGCCTGCAAGCCATACGTGGCCTATGTGGCTGTTGGAGGATTTGGGAAGGAGTCAGTCCTATACTGGTTAGGACAAAGCAGAGTTTCCCCCTTATGTGCAGCCTGGGTATTGAAACTGGTTATCACCACGTGGGTTGCTAAACCCTGGTAAAAGGCTCTTTAAAAGGAATGGATTGTCCATACAAGGTTTAAAACTAATAAAGACATGTATTAGTTTTACTTACAATTCGTATATCATATATGCAGGATGCATATAGGCAAGTTAGAGTCTTCATTGGAGATTACTGGCTGGAAGCCAGCTCAGACATGCGTCCATCATGGTTGGAGAGGGAAGAGAGAGAGTAGAGAGCACTGGCCAGAGCAGCCGGAAGTAGGGAGGAGGGGTTACACAAAGACATGCACCCTGGGAATCTTCAATTAATTCTTTCCTCCCACTCTAATTAGTGGTTATATTACCTTGTTAATTTAAGCAGGCAACGTTACAATTTTCAACAGGGGCTCCCCATCTGTCCTGCCAGTTTCTTACCCAGGCCCCACTCCCTCTCCAGGCAGGGAAACGCTCTTACGACTGGAGAAAAAAGTTGTTCTGCTGCTGAGCACCGAAAACGGTCCCTTCCTCAGCAGTCAGAATGCCCAGTCACAATTAATATTCCTGTGGCCCTATTCTTGACCAATTGTAGTTTCTAAACCATTTTAAATGTCAGCACTATGTACAATGCATTGCATTAGTCTAAACATGATGTTACCAGAGCATGGGTAATTGTGGGTAAGATATCTCTATCCAGGTACAGTCAGAGCTGGCATTATTGGCCAAAGCAGATAAAAGGTGCTGCTTCAAACCACAGAGGTCACATGAAAATATTGGATCACTAAGCAGCACCCCCAGCGTGTGAACCTGTTCCTTTATGGCAGGGGTGCACAACCTCCCTCTCCCTATGAGGGAGACACTGGGCATCAACAGGAGGCCTGGAAGCCACACCTGCGCACACCTATGTATGTGCTTGCCGGAAGTAGGGAGGAGGGGTTACACAAAGACATGCACCCTGGGAATCTTCAATTAATTCTTTCCTCCCACTCTAATTAGTGGTTATATTACCTTGTTAATTTAAGCAGGCAACGTTACAATTTTCAACAGGGGCTCCCCATCTGTCCTGCCAGTTTCTTACCCAGGCCCCACTCCCTCTCCAGGCACACACACAGACATACTGGGACTGGGGGGAGGCTGATTTGGGAGTTGCTAAGGAGGGGAGGCTAGAGCCTCCTCCACCTGCCAGTGACCCCCAATGGATATAGCTGCTTTTGCGCCACCATGAAACCAAGAGGAGAGAGAGAGAGAGAGGAAGGAAGGAAGGAAAGAAGGAAAGAAGGGGAGCCAGAGACACAGAAGGCAGGCAGGCTGGCCAGACAGAGAGAGAGAAGCCACAGTGGGTAGTGTACACACAGGGTGCACATTCATGCGTGTGTGTGTGTGTGTGTGTGTGTGTGTGTGTGTATATATATATATATGTATATGTATATGTATATGTATACACACACACACAGAAGGGAGCACTCCCAACATTTTTGTGATTGCCCCCCCCCCCCTACAGCAGTCAATTTGTGGTGGCACTGAGGGCACTTTTTCAAATTGCCAATTGTCCACATGGGCCCAAAAAGGTTGAAGACCTTTGTCATAATCAATGGTGCTGAAAGCCACTTCCAGGTCCAAGAGAATCAACGGGGCCACCTTCCCCCTGTTCTTCTCTTGACAAAGGTCATCCCACAGGGCAACCAAGGCAGTTTCTATCCCAAAGCCAGGCTTGAAGCCCGATTAAATTGGATAGAGATATCATTTCATCCAAGAATAACTGGGCTGGACACCACTGACTCTATTACCTTACTCAGGAATGGAAGGTTAGCCACTGGCCTATAGTGTTAACTAGGCTGGACCTGGGTGACATTTTCTTCAGGAGTTGTCAAATTATGGCTTCTTGTTTAAAAAAAACAAAAAAAACAGGAACCTCTCTCTCTCACTGAGGCATTTACAACCACCTGGACCCAGATGGACATTCCCTCCCTGCTAGATTTAATAAGGACAAGGCTCCAAGCATACAAGCAAAAAGCTGGACTTGACCAAACATCTTATCCATATCCTCAGGCTCCAGTAACTGAAAGTTATATCAAAACTGGCCCAAACAGTGCTCTGGACATCTCCACGAATGATACTGCATTACTTGTTTAGGGTCTCCAATCTGTCTCTTGTAAAAGTGAAGGGAAAGCATTCATATATGGAGCGGGGTTGGTGTGGGAGTAAAACACTGTATTTAGGCACAACATTGTCATGAGGGCAAACTTAGACCATGAGCCAATATCAAAACAAGCTATGGCTACACTATGATAGTCAGCAGTGAGTTTAAGGACAACAGTGTATATAGTAGCTAGACAATACTTTATTTTCAAGAAAGTTACAGTATAATGTTAGTTGGGGACTGGTGTTTCTTTTTCTTACATGCAGTGATTTCCTTTAGGGCATACAGAGCTGCCCTGGAGTACACCAAAAGAAGCCTTGGAATATTCATCGATCTTCAAGAAAAAGAGAGGGAAGCACATGCTTGGCTCCAGGCAGGAAAGATATATTATATATTGAGGCAGAATGAGCTGGTAGATCTTTATATCCAGGTAAGATTAATTATATCTTGGGGAATTGAAGCTGTAATAGGAAAAAAATAAAAATGAGGGAACAGATGGATTAACTGGAGACTACATAGCTAAAAGATACTACTTAAAGTATAATATTAGTCTTCAATGGTTTCACCTCAGTGATATGATATTGTTCCTATCTATATCTATCTGGAACATATTCATCTGAGTAGAATAGAATGGGGGAAATTAATTTATTTAAATTTGCATATATACATATTTACATGCACATACACAGGCAAGAGTCAGGCAGCGTAATCTTTCAGTTAGAATTTCCTGTGCCCCCAAATCATCTGATACACACACACACACAAAACAAACACGAAACAGGAAAAAAGAAAAAAAAAAACACCCCACACCCCACAGAATGATGGTCACAGGACCACCCTCCGTCTCAAGGTCTCCTCAAAGGACACCCCCCTTTGGTGTTGCCCATTATGGGTAAGCCCGCTAATGGGTAATGTGGTCAGGGCTGCCAGCAAAATTGCTGCATCACTGTCTTTGGGCTTCTCTAGGGTGCAGGGACTTTCTGACACCAACGTCTGCTCACGCGTGGCATACAGAGAAGCAAGTAGATGGTAAGAGCCCACCCATTGTCATTCCTGGGCGGCTGAGCTTCCTTCTTCCACTTGGGCTGCTGCAGTGGCTGCTGCATAGTCCATAATACACCTGTACAGATTTGACAGCTGAATTAACTATTGATTTTACAAGGAAAACATCTTGAATTAATTGTGGTAGCTCCCAATCCAGTTGAATCAGAGCAGGACAGAATGCTTGATATTATAACAGAGAATATACCTATATGAATATAATATGTGATGTTCAGATGAACCCTAGAGGCCATGGTTACTAGCAACACCTCTAAAAATAGCGTAGCATTAATCATAATGGTATGTCACAAAGGGAAAACGGAATAAAAATAGTTGCTAGATTATGTAGTGCTTCTACTTGAGAGGGTCAATATCTTTATAGAATAACTCTCTCCTTCTAGGTTGCCCAAAATGCTGCTGTGTGTACTGAAGATCCTAATCTAGAAATGGAGTTGTTTGAATCTTCAGGAGACATCTTTTTTAATGGAGACTGGGAAAAGGAAAAAGCGGTGCCCTTCTACAGGGTCGGTGTTCTGTTCTTGATTTTTCTAACTCTTTACCATTCACTCCGAGTTATGTCAGTTTTGATGATACTGCAGTGGTATGCATAAAACAGAATTCAATGCTTTTAACTTCTGGGATAATGATGTGTGACCTTCCTTGCAAAAATACATTTTTCAGTAATTGTCAAAATGATCTTTTTGTACTTGCACTCATTTTAGGACAAGGCGCTACCACTTGCTATTAAGACAAGGAATAGCAGCGCTGAGCTCCGACTGTTCAACAAACTGGTGGGAGTGCTGTTTAGCCTGAAGGCATATGAGGAGTGCCTAGGATATGCACAAGCATCATTAATGCTCAGTGTCAATTTAGGTAAAGAGAATTTATGGGAAACCTGCATATCAGACATTCATATACATCACTTCATTTCTCATCTCTTAATACTTGATGACTCTCAGCTGAATGGCTGCACCCGAGCAGGAGCGGGGAAGGGGGAAGCACACAGACCCCTGGCTTGCCTAGGTTTGTTCCTGTTCCATAGTTTATTGTGACACCCAAAAACAGCCAATGCGTGAACTGTTCAAAAGCATATTGAAGAGACCACCTGAAATTTCTATTTGTGGATTTTGATGCATCATGACCTATTCGGAGACTGCCTTACCCCCATATGAGCCTATCTCAGCCACTCGCCACACCTCACTTGATGTGGGGAGCTGGAGGTGGGCCTCTAAGGAAGATCTCGAGGTCTGAACAGGTAGGCACATATGGGGAGAGGTGATCCATCACCCCAAGTTCCATCCTTTAGGCCTGAATGAGCCTGGAACAAGATTTGCAGAGACGAGCCCGGCTTGCCTCATGCAGCAGGCAAAACTAACAGAGAATAAGAATGATCAGCCCCTCCTTTCATTCCTGGTACTGGTAGAAGTTTCCATTAGGGGGACATCCAGGGGCAAAGGAAAGAAATACAAGATTTTGGGTGGCTTATTTTTACTTGCAGTATCAAGGGGGGGGGGGTTAAATAGGTTTTTTTACAGTTTAAAAGGCAAGCCATGGCTTCACTAAAGTGTGCAGCAGCTAAGTTTCTGCCATGCGCACAAATTGGAGCCTTGAAGGTCCCTGGGGAAGCAACACCATGTGATGACATACTGGCCTTCCCAGGGACATTGTATGGAAAGAAAGATGGCTGCCATGCGAGAATGACGGTACATCATCATGTGTAGCATCATTTCTCGGGGGCATGTATTTATTTATTTACAACATTTATATACCACTCCACATCTCAACAGATTCCGGAGCAGCGAACAACAATGACAAATAAAAGGAATAAAACACCATATTAAAAGTTTTTTTAAAAAAACAGAATACCAGTTTTTTTAAAAAAAATATGGTGAGGAAGGCTTGTTGAAATAAAGATGTCTTCAGAAGGTGCCCCAAACAACACAGCGTTGGTGTCTGCCTTCCAGAGGCCGGGAGTTCCACAGAAAGGGATCTACTATGCTGAAGGCTCTTCTCTGGGTGGATTCCAGCCAGGCCACAGGTCCATGCAGAACCACCAGGAGAATCCCATCTGCTGGCCTCAGTGACTGGGCTTGTTGATAAGGGAGAAGGCGAGGCGCGCACTCAAGCATTTGAGGCTCCAGTTTCAAAGTGTATGGCAGCCAGGCTGTTGCCATGGACACAACAAAGGCATGGCTGGCCTTTTAAACTGTAGCAGGAAGGACAAGATTATTCTAAAAGTCCCAGAACATCTCAACAATACTATAAGTTTAGTTCCCCCCCCCCATCTGAACATCTGTGCCCGATCTTTGGGATGATTTTTGCCCCCGATAACCCTCCCCGCAAATGTGGAGAAATTCCATTGTGTGTGTGGATTTGGTACCCGGTTTTGGATTACTTGTATTTTTTTACCCAACTGTATGTGCCTAGTGGGGTCTTATCAATGTAAAAGGGAATATCTATGTACATGTCGTTTGCATGTTCTCATTATTTCTTCTACCCCCCCTAGAAAAAAAACATTCGCCCCCCCTCGCGACTGTAGTGTCTATAAATTGTTTAAGCCCTCTGCATAACAGTACCTTATTACGAAAGAATAAAAAAGAGTGTGGATCATTTACACAAGAAAGCTTTTTACTGTACAATTTAAAGAGCAAGGAAAAGACACAATTAAAAAACTTTTACTGAGTCAAACACCCCCTTTACGGATGCGCCCCCCTGGGGGCCCGCCCCTATTGCTGTTATGGATAGGGATACATCTCTGTATTACAACTGACCCATTTAAAAAGAGCTCCCTTCTCTTGTGCTAAATCCATGGCTTCATCATGCACCAAAAAGCGGGTGTGGATTTACTTCACAAATGTGGGTTTTGAATCCTGTGGTGAGGTAAATCAACTATGTGTGTTGGGGGGGGGGCGAGTTTCTGGCTAGTGGAGAAAGAGTTAAGCGCACACACACACACCAATTAAGCTGCAAAACACTCCTTTCTGAGCTACTTTGTGATAGATTTCATAGATAGAGTTGGAAGGAGCCTACAAGGCTATCGAGTCCAACCCCCTGCTCAATGCAGGAAACTAGAGGAGGGGTCTCCCATCCAAGTAAATAACCAGGCCTGACCCTGCTTAGCTTTCCACGCTCAGACAAGCTGAGCCAGCGGAAGGGGGTCATCAAGTTATCATTAACCTATGTGACTGCAGTCTGGCCCTGAATGTGTGAATATAAGTCCATAAGGAGATATTGAAGTTCTAGCATGTGTGAATTGGCCCTGGGCCTAAGTCCTCTTTATATTCTTATAAAAAATACTGTATTGTTTCAATCTTTTTTTCCTTGGATCTCCATGCTGATTCCTTTGCTTACCTCATCAGGGAATCAATTAAATGAAAGAATAGCGTATCATCGACTAGCAGTTATCCACCATCATCTAGGGCAGTGTGAACTTGCTGAACACTTCTTCTTAAAGGCCTTGTCCCTCTGTCCCTCACCTCTTGAGTTTGATGAGGAAGCCCTGTACTATGTAAGAGTGTACCTGGTTCTTGGAGACCTTACATTCTATGACCTAAAGGTAAGACACTCGGATGGAATTGATAACTAAACATGCTGGTATATTTTAGCTTCATCTGGATTCAGAGAGTATACTTGAGAAAGGGGACAGAGACTTATAGCAGAATATACAGCCCTGCACACAAGTAGGTGGGGTGGTTCCCAATATCCTAAATTAAAAGTGGCTTCCTAGGAGCTGTCATAGGAATGGTTTGTTTGTTTGTTTGTTTGCATGAAATGATTCAGACTATTTCATTCACTATCTAGGCAGGGGTGTGGAACCAGTGGCCCTCCAGATGATGTTGAACTACAACTACCATGATCTCCGACCATTTGTATTGCTGGCTGGGGCTGATGGAATTTGGAATCCAACAAGATCTGGAGAACTACAAGTTCTCCGCCCATGATTTAGACGATTGATTGGGGGAAAGTTTTCTGTAGGCAGTTCCACAGTGACTGCTGCCTCTCTTCTACCTACACCCCTCTTTGTCACTTCTTTTCAAGAACTTGTGTACTGACTGAGACACACGAAGGAGCTTCTTGGACAAAAGTGGACAGATCTCCTGTATCAAATTCAAATTTGCAGGATAGCTTTTTTAAAAAGCGAAGTGATGTTTCAAGGTGTGGGGACTGCATGTTCCTAACTTTTATTTAACCTCTTGTTTTTGTGGTCGCTGAGGGTTGGTGTAGGTGAAATCTTGTGCTCTAGGCTCAGTGATAAAGCGGGGTACAGCGGGAGAAAGGTGTAGTAGGATGGCCTTGGTTTTAGGGCACATGTTCGTTTATGCTTAAGATAAAAGGCAACGTTTTTGTAATGTGGCATTTAAGAGATGTTTCATACTTTCATGGAGCAGCCCAAGTACACTGGTGTTCGCCCAGCATTTTCCACAATAAAAGCATAAAATATAAAAGGAAATGCTTTCCCCTATACTCACAGGGAGACATGTCATGGAGATGTATAAAGTTTCAAACATCTGAAAGTGTTTTTTCTGTTTTGACAGTATTATTTTGCTTGCTTTTAAGATTTCAGGGCAGGGTTAATTAAAAAATACAGATGGAAACAGGAGTAGTTAGGAACCTAGGAATTATAAAGGCTACTGTTGTGGAATTTCTCTTAGTCCGATCTGGAGGTCCACTGGAAAGATACTTTATTATTGGTCTGATCAGAGGTAAATTCCTGGCACGGATACAAGGAAAGTACAAACTCAGAAACACAGCTCTGGGGTTTTATAGGGGGGAGCGGAGCATATACCCATGCAAAGAAGGAATCTGTTCTTGGAAGAAACCAGTAACCTTATTTGGGGTATCCGGCCATACACACACACACACACACACACACATACACAAAAGGACAATATGAGATAGTCTGTTGTCAGCACAGGAACAACACATGATCTATCCTTATAAGGGAGTGCTTCCGAATGATATGTTTACATAAACATATGTTATGTTGACTTTTGCTCTATAGACATTCTGACTTAGACTCTTTATCTTACTTTCAACAATCCTTCACATATTTTTCACTCCACATCTTTCACTCTACAGGGGTGAGAGCTGAAAGGTGGCTACTTTCTCTAAAATTTCCACATCACTGCAAAAACATATCCTCTTCCAGAATTATAGTGATTGCAGAGTTTCATGTTTACATCCAAATGGTTTCTTGCTTCACCTTTTTATAGTGCTGCTGCCTGCACGCCGTGACGGTTATTCTTAGTTATTGTTAACTATTCATATAACGTTTCACAGTGGCTCATATTTTGCTTTGCTGTTTCAGGATCCTTTTGATGCTGCTGGCTACTATAATTTGGCCCTTGCAGCTGCCATGGACTTGAGCAACAAAAAAGCTCAACTGAAGATTTACACACAGCTTGCAATAATCTACCACAACTTCCTTGTGGACCGAGAGATGTCCCTCTTCTTCTATCAAAAGGCAAGAGCCTTTGCAACGGAGCTTAATATTCGTAGAATAAATCTCTCCCCTGATCAATCAATGAGGGCAACATGGGCAACTGTGAAGAATATTGTATGAGAACAGCACCAGTGCACCCAGCGCTGGTGAGATTTGCTTCTGCCTTGCCATACTGCAACAAGTCCTCTTGTATGTTACATGAAATGGTACATGACATACATGGAACCTGAGCACCCACCTGCTCTAAAGAAACATGGATCTGCTTACATCTACAAATGTGTAGCTACGTGAGCTCCAGTGAAATGGGGGCAAAAAGTTATTAAAGGGCTATGGTGACAATCAGTCTTCATCTTACAATTATGGAACTGTTTAACTGTTGAAAACAGAGGAAACTTAAAATATGATTAAATGCAGGAATTATTATTATTATTATTATTATTATTATTATTATTATTATTATTATATTTCTA
Organism: Shinisaurus crocodilurus; assembly: GCA_021292165.1. Lineage (NCBI taxonomy): Eukaryota > Metazoa > Chordata > Lepidosauria > Squamata > Shinisauridae > Shinisaurus > Shinisaurus crocodilurus. The sequence continues at coordinate 107,564,212 of CM037876.1, forward strand.
TACCGCTCAATAGCTGAAATGATAAACATGCTGATTAAGCTTAAAATTGTCTCATGCTCCAATCCTAGTTAATATGAATGTTCTAGGACTTGTTTGGGAATATATTTGTTTACAAGAAAGGCAGTGTACAGTATATCCCTGGTGTGCAGCCTATGGCTGATGGGGCTGAAGAAACAAAGGTTAGCATCAAACGTAGGCATCCCTGCTCCAATTTCATGTGCAAAATTTAATTACATTTTAAAACACTTTTAAAAGTGAAACCATCTGCAGGTAATTCGATGGAACATGAGGCATATGTATGCAACTGAGTGCAGGATTTAGCCTGGAAGAGGCCTGAGAATGCAGGTTAGTAGACTGACCTTTACTGCAACCTGAGAAGTTATAGGGATTTTTGCTTTGGAAATCCAAATCTGCCTCAGTCCTACCTTTAGCCTGTAATATTAACCGTGCATTCCATTACAGGGCTCACGGTTGTTTACGGGCTCTTTAGACGACATCATGATCCTCCAGTTTTGCTTCTGTTTTTCAGAGCACTTTCCTGAGGTTTTTTGTTTGTTTGTTTGTTTTTAGAAAGAGGAAAAAGAGAAAAGCAGGAAAGGAAGAGCTCTTTGTATAGAGCTCAGATCTCAATGCTGTGATGAAACTGAAAGTACGGTAGATCATCTAGTTAAGAGCCTCATGTAGAAAAGCTCTAAACAGCCCTCCCAATCTATATGGGTGTAACAACGAACTTACACTCTTGGTTGCTGTCTACTAGTAGCAAACAACTCTCTCCAGGCCACAGCCCCTTTCAACCTGCAATATGTGGACAATTTGCTTTGCAAATTGCATCAGCAGGTTTGGAAATTGCATCAGCAGAGTGGCCGGATGTCTGGCCAGATGGGCGATTCATAAATATAATAAATAAATAAATAAAAATAAAAAATAGACAGGAAAAAAATGTGAAACAGGCAATAACCAGTGTTTCTTGTATATTTCCAGTTATAAACCACCTCAGAAAATCCCAGAGCAGCAAAGATTACCCAGGCTCCCACATTCAGTCCCCAGCATCTCCATGTAGGGCAGTGTTTCTCAACCTTGGGTCCCCAGATGTTTTTGGCCTACAACTCCCAGCATGCCCCAGCCAGCATAGCTGGCTGGGGCATGCTGGGAGTTGTAGGCCAAAAACATCTGGGGACCCAAGGTTGAGAAGCACTGATGTAGGGCAAGGGAAGAGGCCTGCATGAAACCCTACAGAGCTGCTGCCAGTCAGTGTTGACAATACTGGGCTAGATGAACCAAGGGTCTGATTCAGTACAAGGCAGCTTCCCATGTTCCTTTGTACAGTAATACCTTGGATTGCAAGTAACTTGGTTTGAGAGCGTTTTGCAAGAAAAGCAAATTTTTAAATATTTTAAAAAATTTGACTTGATATACAAGCGACGTCTTTCAATACAAGTACTGTAGTACGGCTTAAATTAAAAATCTCTGTACAAATTTTTTTGGGGGGAATGTCATTTTGATATAAGAGTGTTTTGGATTACAAGCACATTTCCGGAACGAATTATGCTCTCAATCCAAGGCATGATTGTATATGCCCCTTTCATTTGGGTTGAAATCTTTTCTGTAACTAGAAGTTCAGCTGTTTTATCAAACCAATCTCTCTGGTTTAATGTCCCTTCATCTCAGCGATAAGGGGGAAATAAAACTTACCTGCTTTACAAGGCTGTTGTAACAGTTACTGAGATAATGCATGTGAAGTGCTTGGAACACCCAAAAAAGCATTATGTAGATATACTGAGGAGTACTAACTAAGCCTCCCAGGCCAAATGGTGCAGGGACAAGGGATGGTTGGTGAGAAGTCATTGATGTGGAAGCTTCAAGAGTTTGGGCTTTCTAGGTAGGAAAATAAGTATATAGAATCAGGAGTATGTAAAGAGAATCGAGAAATTATTCTCAGCAGCCAAAGACTCCAGAGACCACTAATTGACAAGAAAAGAAACATGTTTTTGATAAACTAAAGAGAATACATTTTCATACTATATACGATTAGTGTATGGAATCCATGGTTGGTCTAAGATGGGATAGTGTCACTAGCTAGATAAAGATTATTATTATTATTCATTATATTTATACCCCGCCTTTTTTCCTGCAAGGAACCCAAGGCGGCTTACATCCTCCTCTCCATTTGATCCTCACAACAACCCTGTGAGGTAGGTTAGTCTGAGAGTCAGTGACTGGTGAGATAATACTCTTTTCAAACTCAGGTCTTACTTTACGTGGGAAATGTGGGGAGGGGGATTACAAAAAAAAAAAGTTTTTAACACCTTTTAAAAGTTGTCCACCAATGCAGGTGGGACTTGCGCCTCAGACAAGGTACGAGCGAAAATTCGACCAGTAAGCTGCGCAGTGTGTGTCTACTTTTCCTACGTCTATGTTGCACATCCTCCGAGCCGTGGAGTCCCGCCCCTTCTATAGCCACGCCCACCTGCCGCACCCACCCCCATCTTCCGGGTATCTCCTTTAAAGCAACAGGCGCGGAGTTTTAACTCTTATGGGGACCCTCCATCAAAATCTGGCAATGCATCATCCCCAGTGGTGCTCCTATTCAGGGCTCCAGCTAGCCAGAAAAAAATAGACTAGTAGTGCCACGTGACGTTCATGGGAGGTTTCAGGAAAAGGACATTATCTATCTATCTATCTATCTATCTATCTATCTATCAGGGATGGGGACTTGGACTCGAGGACTCGACTCGTGAGTTGGACTGAGTCCCCCCTCTGACTCGACTCGGACTCGAGTCCCAATATTTTTAATGGGACTCGAGACTCGACTCGGGACTCGAGACCAAGGACTCGTCAACATCCCTGGGCTGTTGATGAGTCTTCTGGCTGTGCCAGAAGGAGCGCGATCACCGGTGAAGAGCGCATGGAAGCGAGGCGCGCTGCTGTTCGGCCACTATGGACAGCTACCAGGAGCGCAGCCCCAACGATGTGTTGAGATTTATTTTGATTGATGTGTTGTTGTGGGGGGTTTGGGTTAGGGTCAGACATTTTGGGTTTGGCTGCCTCTGCCTGCCTGTTTGGGGTTCCCTGCCTCCTCTGCCTGCCTGGTTATTTTGGGTTTGTCTGCCTGGTCTGTTCTTGCCAAAATCAGTGGCAGAGTTTTGAAATAAAAAGGCACACTTGTGCCTAGAATTTATTTAAGCCACACATCTGAAGTAGCCTTATTTTGTTGGGGGGAAACCCCATTGATTTTAATAGGGACTCGTGGAGTCAGTTTTGGGAGTGACTCAGGACTCGTGACTCGTGAGTCACCATTTTGGACCAAGGATTTGGACTCGGACTCGAGACTCGGGTCCAAAGACTCGTGACTCGAGACCAAGGACTCTTCAACATCCCTGCTATCTATCTATCTATCTATCACTAGTGTTACAATTTTGTTAGGACTCAATCTTTTGCATGTTGAGACAGAAAAAAATGTCCTACAACTCCCAGCATGCCCCAGCCAGCATGCTGGGAGTTGTAGGACTTTTTCCCCCTGTCTAAACATAGGGAGAACTGAGTTGTTCTGCTGGCCAGAAGCATTACCTCCATATTCAAGGACAGTATCTTTAACTACCCAAAGCCACAGAGACAGAAAAAGACAAAAGTAATGCGTGCTCTCTGGTTTGGTTTCTGATATTATTGGGGATTGCCATAAATCTGTTAAGAGTACAGGTTCTGCATGGGGTGACTGAAGGAGAATTGTATTGACCCTCTCAGACCCAGGCCTCCCCGCTTGCAACATGAGGATACCACTAGACTTTATTAGGAGTGCTGTAAAGCACACTCCACACCCCTCCCTCATCTGCACTGTGTGAATCATAACACTGGACTATATTGTCGGGTTATCAGAAGTCACCCTCTTGGGGGATCTACACTACGGATTTTTACTGGCATTGTAATGCCTGACTCACTGGTGTGTCATGAGGCATGCCTCAAGCTGACCTCCTCACTCTATTTCTGCCATTATATCCTAGATTTTTTCAGGCCAGGTATATCACAAATTTTTTATATGTCACGTTCCCCCCCCCCCCCGGTATATATTTCAATGCGTGCTAAACTTGCGGTACTGTTTGGGCGGGGGGAGCGGCTTCAGCAGGATGGTGGGCTGGGGTGGGGGTGTTGTGGTGCTGCAGTGAGGAAGTGTCCTATCGGGCGTTTATTAAAAAAAAACACAACACAGTATTTGTTAATGCGCACATGCGGAGGTATGGATCTGTGAATAACACAAACCTCTCACATTGCTTCAAGTGCCGGGTGAAGAATAACGAGCTGAAAACGCACCAATATGCATGTCTACTCAGAAGTAAATCACACTGCCTTCAGCGGTGCTCACTCCTGTGAAAGTCAGCACAGGAGAGGGGCTGCATTGGCTTTTGGGAATTGCTTTTGGGTCGAGGGGAACAAGGGGTGCTGGTCCTGCTGGCTTCACCCCATGGGAGGTGGGAGGAGGGCAGCAACACCACAGCCTCCCCCTCTTCTCTCCCCAACCCCATGATTTCGGGGGGGGGGGGCAGGAGGAACTGTCAATTTCTTCTTTTTTAAAAATCTTCCTACCAGCAAACCTGTGCATAAGCTTAATTAATGTAAAAGGAAAGGAAAGAAACTTAAATGCCCCCCCCACACACACATCACCTTTCCAACTCCTCCTCCTTCTCCAGCAATTAATTGCATTTGTGTGTGACACAAGATCACGTTCTCGTTAGCATGTGCCCCATCCAACAGTGGTAAATGTGTCTTGCATAAATGCCGTGAGGGCGCTCCCTGATACATGGATGGAAGGGGGGCTCCAGCGTAGATTAGCCTTCAATCTCATTGCTATCCCATCTGCGATACAGGGATAATTTTGAACGGTTTGTTCCTTCTGTCCTCCTAGTGCATTTTTTAAAATTAAACCTATCCCCCGCCCCCCAGTTTTTATTTAGCGCAAGAATACCAGAGTTTGAAAGAGCACGAGCTCCTGTGGCTTGCTTCTGCACTTTTGAAGGAGAGGGAGGGGAGAGGCTTGCAGTCAAATCACAGCTACAATCCAGTCCTGGGTTCCTCCATTGCAGCTGTCACTGTTGCCACCCCAAAGAGAAATCATGACTGAAGGGTGATAACGGCTGGTGAGATCACACCCGCAGCCCAAGGGGCCACAGCGGCAAGCCAGTTCCTCTCCGGGCTTCCATAAAGCAGGTCCTCGCTTTTCTGAGTGAAGCTTTCTTTCACTTTGCTAGGAACACAATTCATTTCCATTCCTTCCCTACTAAAATTGCAGGAGATGGTGAGGAGGAGAATGAGAAGTAGTGGAGAGTCATTTGTTCCCCTCTTGGCCTGTTGAGGCTGAGCCTGGTGGACGGAACTGCCTGTTCTTTATTAAGCTACATTTACATTCCTCCCTTCTATTGCAATCACAGCACACATGGTGGCTTACAACATTAACATTCCAGATACAAATTAATAGTGTCAGTAAAAAAATAAAATGGAGACATGAGCAGCAGGGGGCGGGGATCTAAAACAGATTGAAGAGCACCTCTTGGGACCTGGGGGCGGGGGCAGAGGAAGGGTCTCTAGCGTACTCAGACCTCTCCACCCTGAGTTGGCAGCACTGGTCTGTGTGTCTTGGGATGCTTCCAGATGCGGCTTTTATTGTGCAATCGCCCTGCCTCAGACAGAGACTTTTGCAGTGGGTCCAGCAGCCATTGTCATCTTCTGTTTGTTACCCTCCCATCTTTTCTCACCGTTTCTTCCATCCTTTTTCTTACCACAGGAAATCCATTAAGGAAGGAAAGTTGATACAGCTGCACAGTGCCTTTTGATTGGTAGTGCCAGGGACTGTCTGCACGGAAGCACCCCTGGGTCCCAGTCAAGCCCCATCCTTCACTGCTGCTGCCGCCACCACAGGGTGTCCGATGGGTCAGGTGGCGCTTCCTCCAAGGGCAGCAAAGAGACTCGACTCTTCAGCACTACTACTCAAAAGACATTGTGCAGCTATTCCATCTTTTCCTCCTTAACAGCCAGGTCTTTGTGTACTCATATTAGTGCAAGGGCCCCCAACCATTTTGGGTCAGTGGGCACATTTGGAATTGTGAGAGTGTGTCGTGGGTGCTCTCACAAAATGGCTGCCATGATGAGTGTGGCCAGTCATAAAACATCTATTTCCTAGAGGACAAACTGGTGACGCTAAAATAAAAATAAGTAACTTACCAAAGGCAGAGGTGGGGGCTGACCTCCAAATCCTTTTGAACCCACAGTTTTCTATGCAAAGTGAAGAGGCTTAGAGACAAGTAACTTGTCCAAGAATGCCGCATGGGGCCCGGAGGCATTCTTAGAAATAAAGATAGCACTGGAGACTGGTGCTGTGGTTTTCAGCATATCAGACTCACAGTCAAAATAATAATTTAAAAACACCCCCCCCCAAAAAAAAAAAAAATTCAGGCAGGGCAAGGGAGCCTGGTGGGCACCAAGAGAGGTGTCCCTAGAACTCTTCATCAGGCAAGATAATAAACAAAGCAAAAAGAGAGAGAGAGAGAGAAGTGGGGGTTGGGGAGTGATAGATGTTCAAGCCCCAGAGTATGCATTTAGTTACAGTCTTAACTTAAGATGGGATGTGGCAGGAGGTTGTAGATATTCAAATTAGGCCCTACTAAGTGCTTAGATGGTTTCAGGTTGCACCCAGGACTCTCCTGCTGGGATAAAGAAACAAACAACGACTAGGTTCACAGGACACGGTAAACCTCAGTAGGTTAATCCCTACTGAGGTTTACCGTGTTGTCTGACCCCCATGGGGTGCTTTAGAAGCCAGCCTGGTCCTCGTGTGGCTTCTAAACCACCCTGCAAAACCATGGTTTGCAGTAGGGTTACAATAACCCTAATAGGTTTAGTGTGTTGTATGAACCCACATGACACACACACTAACCCTGCTGCAAACCAAAAAGGGCATAGAGCACTTGCCCAGAATGGCAAACAATGGCTGCCACTCTGGGTACACGGCTCTGACCAATGACAGCGAGCCAACCACCCAAGTGGCACGTGGCTGGCTGTCATCAGCTTTCCCATGTGCCACAGCCAATGCTGGAAGCGTGGGATTGCTCACGAGGAATCCCACGCTCCTGGCATCAACCGCGGAGCAGGGCATCCAGGCGGCCTGGTCTGGCTTGCCTCGAGAGCAAGCCGGGCTGGGGTGCCTTGATCCCCTGCACTACCACAACCACTGCTGTCACACCGCCATGGCACCCACCCCCCTCCGCCTGGGCATCAGGCAGGTATGGGGAAACTATTTATGTATCACCATTGAAGATGGTCAGTGGAATTCATTGTAGGCTCTGTCCCCATACAAATAGATTTCATCTAAGTGGAGGGAAAATGCAATTAAAACAATATGTAGGTGGCATCTCACACCAGTAAAAATCAGCTATATTTACAAGAGGAGCAGCCCCCATTGCTGGAGAGGTTGTACTCAGAGAGGGACTTACAAACACATGTGGTGGGATTGCAAAGTCATAGAGAGATTCTGGGTAGAGATATTTCATTTGGCAAGAAAAGTTACAGACAAGGACATATGTAAAATAGCAGAACTGGGACTACTCTCCCTTTTTGTGGGAGACAACTACTGTATAAAGATTTAGTAACATTCTTCTGGACTGCGGCAACCATGGAAATTGCATCAGTCTGGAAATCTACATGCAGACCATCAACTGAAAGCTGGGAAAGGAGACGTTGGGATATTGCCTTACTAGAAAAATTAACCAAAGAACTAAGGGCCATGCGCAATAATGCAATTGACAATGACTTTTACACATGCTGGCAACCCTGGATTTCTTTAGCCAACCAGAGTGATGGGGGGCTTGAAAACTCCACAATCGCATGTAACCATCTGGAAAGACCTAAGTAATACTCCCTAGCTAAATCTAGATTGGTAGATCCTCCAGAAGAAGTTTAGTCCTACAGTTTTATATATCTGTATTGCTATATTCAGGTCAGTGTTGACAGGTTATTTCATGCTTGGTGTGTCAGTTATGTTTTCATGTTGTATTGTTTGTTGATAAAATCATAAAACACACACAGGTTCCTTGGCAGGTGAAAAACAGAAGTGGAGTGAAATTAGACAGTTTTTATATTAACAAAGATAATTTTAGATGGTGTACTAGGTAAAAGAAAAATTCAATAGAGGCCAAAGTGGGTAGCTTCACCTAGGAGCTGGAGGGGATGTGCCCTCGGATAATTCAGTCTCAGGTGATATAAAATCCTCTTCCTCCAGTATAGGATCCCACGGTTGACAGCTAAACTTGGTATTCTCCGTGTCACACAAAAAGCAAAGGTAGCTAAGTCGGGGGGGGGGGGAATCCAAAATCCACATTAGGGCAAAAAATAACATGGCAGCTTTTGTGCTCTCCAGGACAATTAATCAGGCAAGCTGGTAAAGTGAAAAAGGGAATGGAGAAGGGAAAAGGTGGCTGAGGTTTTCATAGATCATAGATTTGGGAGGAGCCTACAAGGCTATCAAGTCCAACCCCCTGCTCAATGCAGGAAACTAGAGGAGGGGTCTCCCATCCAAGTAATAACCAGACCTGACCCTGCTTAGCTTTCCACACTCAGACAAGCTGAGCCAGCGTAAGCCACAGGCCTGTATAATCCACTTTACTTCAGCCTCCTCCCACATTCCATCTTAAGGCTGTAACTAAATGCAGACTCCATGGTTTGAATATCAGACGCTCCCACCCCCCATTTGCTTTGTTTACCATCTTGCCTACTGAAGAGTTCTGGAGAACTCAAAAGCTAGCACAGTATTTTGTGATCTTTGAGTTGGGGTTAATAAAGGTATTATACTAATATGGATCTGGGCAATTTTCTTACAGCCAACATGGCTACTTTTGCTTTAGAATTTCTGTAATAAGAAAAAAGACAGAAAAAACAGTGGGTAAACAGGAGACAGTTACAAATGGAAGTCGACGACATCTGAACCCCATAAAATCCCGTGAATGAGGCAGGGTGATCCTGGGGTAAAACTAAGGCTTGTCTAGAAACACCCTTGCTAATAAAAGAGGTTTATAAGATCTCTGTCCGCAAGAGGGCGTTCCATCCCTTGGAGACAGGCTGCTGTAAGAACCAACAATAGCTTGCTAATTAATTAGATTAAAGACAGATAAAAGAAATGTAGAAAACATGGCCGAATACATTTTGCTGACTGGGGCAGAGCACCAAATGGCACCCCCTTCTTTCTTTTTAGCCCCTGTGTGTGTGTTTGGGAGGGGGATTTGGGGGGAAAGTGGCTGGCTGGCTCCCCTACCCAGACATGGTGGTCCCAATCTGAATTGGGGCTTACTTCAAGGGGGGGAAACCGGGTGAGGATCAGCTGCACGCTACATATTTAATATAGCATATAATTTAGCCCTCACTCACACAATCGAGCCAGGGGAGAACAAAATGCTGAGGGGGATTTCCTGGCAGATCTCTGGGTGGTTTGCAGTAGATCTCCAAGGTTTTTTAAAATATATATTATTTTAACGGGAGCAAGCATGGTACCTGTGGAGAAGCTCTGTCATGGCTGGTCTTGTGCTATTGCTTCTCTCTCTGGCTTCAGTGTTCATCTGTAAAAGATGAATATTACTTGGTTGCTTTTGACCAGAGGTGCTTCCAGTGCTATCACCTAGAAGGCATTATGCAGGGATTCCACCTTTTTTCCCTTAATGAATTTTCTGTGGCAAGGAAAATGATGGAAGAATTGATGAGGAAACACAGGAGAGTTATGAGTGGAAGATGATAATGTCTGGACCCCTGGTAAAATTCCGTGAATGGGACATGGCGATGGTATGATAAAATGCCTCATCTAGAAGCACCCTGGGTCTTTGTTCAGCTCTCCTGGCTAGTCTTTGAGACAGTGATGTGTTACAATCCCTGATTTATGGTAACACATGTAGATTTGTATACAGCACACCGTATACCAATGTATGTTAGAGAGCCAGTGTGGTGTAGTGGTGAGAGTGTTGGACTGAGACTCGGGAGATCCGGGTTCTAGTCCCCACTTGGCCATGACGCTCACTGGGTGACTTTGGGCCAGTCAGACTCTCAGGCTAACCTACCTCACAGGGTTGTTGTTGAGAGGATAAAATGGAGACGGAGGAGCACCATGTATGCAGCCTTGGGCTCCTTGGAGGAAAGGTGGGATGTAAATTAAACAAACATGGTTCATGCGGGGCAGTAGATAATTGATTCTGCACCCCAAGCCACCATTTTATGTCTGCTTCTGGTTGGTAGACCTCAGCACTCTAACAAAAACAAAAGCCCGCAAGCCTGAAGTCTGCCTTCCCCTCCTCTAATGAAATCCCACTCACTGTCCTTACTCACTGGTCTGTTCTACTTGTTTTTGAGTACAGGCATTCCCTGGGTCATGAACGAGATCTGTTCGTAAGTCTGTCTTTAGGTTGAATGTGTACGTAAGTCGGAACAGAAGCCACGCAATGTTTTCAAAGTGTCGCAAAGTATAGTGCATACGTTCGTAAGTACGAACCATTGTATTTAACTCAGATTTTTACATATATGATGGTCCGTTCTTAAGTATGAGTTGTCTGTAAGTCGGGATGTTTGTAACCCCGAGGACTGCCTGTACTACGCTCGCTCACAAAAGCTCCTCCCAGCATTCCAAAAGGGCCGGGACATTACACACCAACCACTAGAAAACAGCATTCAGTCTATGAAAATATATGTCCTTGGGAACTGCACACTGTGCTGAATGGTCTTCCAGTCTTCTAGTCTGGCAGCTTTAAATTACACTTCGAGGAACAAGAAGAGGAACTTTTTTCCTGGGGGGGAAAATCCATATGCTAAGCAAAGAAACTTCTTTAGAACAGAACAGTACTTGCCTTGGGCTTATTTTCACTTTTGTTAGTTTAGGCTAGGCTGATGCTAGAGTCTTATTTCTTCCAGAGACTGATATGGCCACTTCATCTGATGCCAGCATTTGCATTTGAACTAGTAATTCAGAAGTAGATTAATTGTATGACTTGCCTCCCCAAATATCCAGTTCCTCCCACTAAGATTTATGACCAAAGTTGTTTTAGGCACACAGCTGTATGTTGATCTCATAGTTGGTTGATTTTATTCAGAAAGCAACTCAAACATATCACAGTATGTATCCGTGAAAATGCGTCAGGGCTGCAATCCTATGCTTACTTGCCTAGAATTGAACTCAGTTGGACTTACTTCTGAGTAGAAATGCTTAAGATTGCATGATGATTATGACTGGCATTCACTGCAGAATTGCCATGCTGGATTTGATGTCTATCGGATCTACCTCAGCATTCTGTTCACTAGCAGTGGCTAACCAGATGCGCCCTGGACGTTCACAGACATCTCACATCTGCATACATTCACCTATGTGTACTTTAATTGGGCTGCTGTAAAGTGTCAGGGATTTCCACCTTCTTCAGCCTCTGACTGTGACTGTATATTTTCCAGCTTGCCAGTGTTTCAAAGCTGGTGGACTGCACCCCACAGAACCAAATAGACTCTGCTTTATAAACAAACCACCATGTTTTATTTTAAAACAAAGGGCCCTCTATAGAGCTCTCTCAGGCTGTGGCCTCTCTCTCCTCAGGCCAGAAGCAGTGGGTGTTGCCTTCAACTACTTCCTGGCTCCTTCCAGGAAGCACACCCCATCCAGGCCAAATCCAGTTCATATTGTAACATCCCTTCTCTTTTGAGAAAGGAAAAAATAAAATAAAAAATAAACTGGAACTTTACACACAGACGGCTTCACACATCACACTAACCCACCATGGCATGGCAATAAGCCACAGTGGGTTGGTTGTTTCGAGAACAACCCATGGTGAGCCTGACAGACAGTTGGGCTCACCGTGGGTTGTTTTCCCCCTTCTTCCCCTTTGGTCTTCCAGGCAGTATCCCAGGGGACACCACAACAGGACTGACTTATCTCCCCTTCCCCGCTGCAATTGTGAGCCCCTTGTTGTCTCACTGTGACTTTTCCCCCTTTTAAACATTTTTTTCTTTTTTCCGAGTTCGACTTTCGCGATCTCTGATTTGACAGCCAGTGACAGCCCCTCCGAAATTCCCAAGTGGTGGGAAAGGGTGGTGGTGGGATTTACACCCCTTCGTAGCGAGATCCTCGTGTTTTTCTTTTTTGCCTTGATGATCCTCAGGGTGATGCACATTTTGCACTTTCCCCCAAGACTCTAGCTCAGTGATGGTGAACCTATGGCACGGGTGCCACAGCTGGCACGTAGGGACCTCTCTGTGGGCACTCGAGCCATTGGTCACCAGATCGCAAAAAGACTGTCCCCTTCTGCAAAACACTAATGATCTTGTTCTTTCTCACAGGGTGGGACAGAATGATTTTATTCTAGAATTCCTGTTACAGAATTCTTTTCTACATTGTTATCACATTTAAAAGATTTCGAAGAATGATGCACAGAGCATGGCTTGGATGTAAAGCTCTAACAGTTGACCTGAGTGCTGCATATGTTGCTGAGCCAAGGTTTGACAAATTATCAGCATGCATGCAATAGCAAAAATCACATTAATTGTGCAAAAGCATGCCCAATGCAAACTTTTACCTAATGCAGTGTTTGCAGTCCAAGACATAAAGTGTTTAAAATGTGTTAAGCACGTTTAGTTTTCTTGTTTATCTTGCTCATCCTAATACAGGTTGACTTTTACTTTTACTAATCCGACACCTGTAGAAGCAGGGAAAGGTCCCGGGGTAAAGCTTGCCCCATACAATTGGGTCATTCCATGTAAAATCAACCAATGAATTTACCTGACCGTCACCGATTTTGAAAGAACTTGGGTCTGCTGAGAAAATAAGCTGCTCCAAAAATTAGACTTCTGGGACAAAAACTTTTGGAGATATGGCAATCAAAAATAGGAAGAAAAATGTTAATTTTTGTGTGTCTGACATAATTAAAATTACAGTAATTCCAGTTCTACAGAACCTAGAAGGTTAAGCATGGTGTTGATGGAAAGCCTTTGAAATGCTCTTTCATTTGATATGTAACATAAGTGGTTTTTTTGGAATAAATATATATTCAAGGTCAAATAGTAAAATGTGATCTTGAATTCTGCAAAAACTAAAAAAATTTCTCCATGACTTTTGTTTTAGTATTTCATCTGACAGTGCTTAATACATGTACCAATTTTCAAAATGGGGTTCTTAAGAGAAAACGAGTTACATCTTTTGAGGCGCTCTGTGTGTATGCGTCATAGTTCATATGAATTGCTATCTCACTGTACGTATCTTAAGAAAATATGCATTATCACTTAGGTTTTTAATAAAACATTGTGCTCAAGTACAAGCTACCCTGTCATAATTGTGCAGTTCTAAATTAGGTATTCTTCACAATAGCATACTTCTGACATTTTGTGTAGAATAATGATACTTCCTCTGGGTGGTCATTCTGGTATGAAATCAATCAAAGAATATTTCCAACTGAAAGCAAATTGCTTAAGATTTGGTGAACTTGTCCTGCTTATTAAAAAATAAGTTGCAGGGCCTATTGTTTTCAGAGGAATGAGGTTTAAAATATGTACTTTAAAAAAGGTACTCACCAGTATGCTTGGGGAAAACATGTTCATTTTATTTTTTTCAAATAAATATACAGAAGTTTGACCTTGAATAATGACAAAAAACTCCTTTTGTTTTAAATAACGTTTAACATCCCTGGAAACGTATTTGATTTCAAAATGGGACTCTTACTAACATAGTTATTTTGATTTACGGTACTTAGATGTGGGCTTGAAAAACCATTATTGTGCATAGATGAGATTTTCCATTTTACTTTTATATATGCTGATCAGTTTTTATGCAGTTCAAATATTACTTGCTAACATTTTGTTAACAAGTCCTAAATTAAGGACCTTTTCATAACAGTAGTTTCTAGTCTTGAAGTTGCTGCTTGATACTCTTTGTCTGTTAGTGTATAGAAGTGCCCTGTTGGGCAACAAGGATCAGCTTTTGTCAAAACATCTGAAGATGGTATCCATAGGACATCTTGTTTATCTGGATACATAAATGATTTTGCTGGTCCAGCTGGATGAAGAAAGCTCACTAACACTTCTGCTCTCTGATCATCTGTTTGTAAAACACAACCTAACCACCAACAAATCCTCGTATTTCTTGCAATTCCAGTTCTCCTTCTTTAATAGTCACTACTGTCTCTTTTCTGGATTCACACTGAAATTAATATCTTTTAGTAGCAACAGTGTGTTTTGTTAATGGAATTACAGCGTGAATTTTCTGTGTCCCAGGAATCGTCTTGAATTCTCAAAGCGACATTTCAGAAGCTTTTCTTCCCGTTCATAATCTTTACTTGTGGTGTATTGAAATGCAACCTGTGTGATGTTCTCCTTTGCCCAATCAAAGAGCTGATGAGGGGTCATGATTTGTTTTTCATACGGATGCTGCAGACTTGCTCGAGCAGCTAACCTTTTCACAGTGCCACCCAAACCATCACAAGGCCCTTTTCCATGCGATGTGGCAAAGAAGTGCCATTCTGCATCGATACCGAAATCTGACTTATGCTTACTTAAGTTGTTGAAGTTTTTACAGTTTTTATACTGTGCTGCTGCACCACCAGGGAAATAATAGATCTTAGTTATGCTACCTGTAGAAATGGTGTGCAGGAATTCAACAATTTAAAAAGTCATGTACACATTGCAGCAGAAGTGGGGTCGGCACTTGTCATGGCTTCAGGCCTGCCTTTTTCTTTCTTATCAGAATCTGTGAATAAAGCTTGATTTAATGTAGACATAGATGTCATAGATGTCATAGATCATAGAGTTGGAAGGAGCCTACAAGGCTATCGAGTCCAACCCCCTGCTCAATGCAGGAAACTAGAGGAGGGGTCTCCCATCCAAGTAATAACCAGGCCTGACCCTGCTTAGCTTTCCACATTCTAAATAGGATTTCAGTTATGCACTGTTCTTATTCTTCACTCCCTTCCATAAAGACACATGCACCTTCATTCCTTTCACATTCAGGGGCATCTGACATCTACACACACACACACACACACACACACACACATATACACACACTCCCATTTCCAGCCACATACACTGATTTTCATGCTTGCATACAGTACTTCTCCCAGGCACACTCCCCACAGTCATACTCACACCCCTTTCAATACATTTGCTCATATATCTACAAGTCTTTCTCTTCATACTGACATCCCATACCTTCGTCACAATATGGCGGTTTGCTTTTTACGTTTGGTGAATCCTTCACATCCCCCTCTAGAGTTCTGGAGAGAGGGCACACAAAAGAGATGCATGGAGGTGCAAAGCTGCCTGACAAAATGGTGCTAGGCAGCATCCTAGATTTCTATGACTTTTTCCCACTCTAAGGCAAAAGGTGGCTCATATCTCTGTGAAGGTTTGAGGCCTACCCATGCCTGGTTTGGTTTCAGCCTGGAGGCCCCAGAACTAGCTCCGGAAGGGAGAGGGTGGGCTTAAGTTTAATTTCCCTCCAAAAAAAATCTGTTTTAAGTGTGTATAAGGGGGTGAAGTTATTGTAGGGAGGTACTGTACATGTATAAGAACATCCACATCTTCTGAACTGTTCGGAACCCTGTTCTGGAAATCGGTACATATACTCAAGGTAAACATGGGTTATCTGAGGAAAAAAATCAGCAAAAAAACCACATTTGTTTTTTTTTTAATTCAAGGTCAAATTAAAGAAACTATGTCCTTGAATATTTTATTTCACATGCATGCTTCGTTTTACATATCAAATAAAAGGGTAGTTCGAGAGCTTTCATATGACACCATGATTTACTTTCTAGGCCAATTCTGAAGGAAGTTATGATACTTTTTGTGTAGTCACAAATGCTGAAAAATCATGTTTTGGGCATTTTTTTAGCACACTGTACTTTTGCACCGTGAGGTATAATGACCTATAATTTGGTGTATGTTCATTTCTCATGCTGGTCTACCAGTATGCCAGTTTTTTTAAAAATCGCAGATGGTGAGGTAAATTTTTCAAATTTTTTTGGTTGATTTTACATGGAATGACCCAATTTCAGTCTGGCATATACCGGTAATCATATTACAAGTTGAGAATCCCTTATCCAAAAAATACATGTGCCTAATTATTTTAAAAGTTTGTATAAATTCCCTTCAGGCTATGTGTACAATGTAGTACTATAATAATTTTTTGAGTTGATTTTTTTTCAACAAAAAACTGTTTGTATCATTGAAAGCTCTGTTATTGTGTTTTTCTTTTAAGACAAAAGATGTTAATTAGTTCGGACAACTGTATGAGTTGTTTTTCTAAAACTAAAACCTCGGTATTCAGGTTTAATTGCAGTGTTGGCACTTTGAAATAATTAAGTTGGTTTTGTGTTGCAATTTGGGCACTCGGGCTCAAAAAGGTTCGCCATCACTGCTCTAGCTACTCAGAAAAGTGCAAAAATGCATCCCCAGTACCTTTTCTGGCTCCCCTTAAAAAGTTTTTTTTTTTTTACAATGAGTGCTTTTTGTCAGGGACATATGACTGTATATGTCGCTGACAAAAAACACCTATTGCTCTGCCAAAACCCTCTTTTAAAGGGGATCCAGCTAGCTGTCAAAACTCCTTCCCCCCCCCAAAAGGGGGTGGGATGCACTTTTGCACTCGCTGTGAAGGGGGTGTAAATCCCACCACACCCTTTTCGTGAGCAAAGATCACTTGCACCTTTGCTTTTCTTTGACAGTTCCTCCTTTGACAGCTGTCAGGGCAAAGCAAATGGGGGAAGGAACCTATTTGGACCCCTGTACTATGATAGCAGGTACCCTCCAGGACATTGACCCATCTGAGGCTTCCCTTTTTCAGACCCATGCAAGTGCAAACCTCCGCACTTGTGCAAGTCAGACTATAAAAATAATTTTAAAATATATTTACCAAAAAAATTGCTCCGTTTGGGGTGCAATTTTTTTTTTAAAGGGTGGCCAGCCAGCCAGCCTCTCCAACGTGCCACTTGGGCATTTTGAAGGGGCTAACACTGGAGGCAGCATGGGTGAGATTACCAAGAATGGCAAGGTTTGGGGGTTTTTTTTGCCGCTCTGGACTTGTGCCTCACTGGCCGCTGGACTTTACCTACAGTGGAAATGGTTGTCTGGGTTCAGACAACATCACAACCCACTGTGGGTAAAACAACTTCTAGAACAAGCTATGGGTTGTCAAGGTGGCTTGCTTGTTTCAAAGAAATTATGTTAAATATTTTTTCTCCAAAAATAGGCCCCTTTGAGGTTGCTGATCATGCCCCGGTATTTATTTCATGGGGCCAGAAATCTGGGCAAAGGAAGAAACATGTTGCTTGAATTCAGAGATTCTACAAGACTCAAAGAGAGGGTACATGAGGATATTAATTATTTCTTCCTGGAGAATGAAGGATCAGTGAATAGTGTTTAATGGGACTCTTTTAAACTAATTTGGGGACCATTAATCTCCTTAACTGTGTATAAATATAAGTGTCAAAGGGAGGTCAGAGAAGCTTTGGTATGAAGATCGATGAATCTGGAAAAGGAACAAAAAGCAAATTCAGATAAAATTTTGGGTCAGCTGAAATGTCTAAGAAAGCAGTTGGATATTTTAGATATGGATAAAATTGAGATATCCATGGCTTTTGTAAAACAAAAATACTTTGAAGAATGAGCTAAAGCAGGAAAACTACTGGCCTTGGTGGGGGGACGTGGAAATTATTTGTTAGTGGTTAAAAAGGAAACAGGTGAGATAACTAAAACTTCTGATGAAATTAAAAACAACCTCATACCCTTTTTATATAGTAACATGTATCAATTGGAGAATCTGATGGATAAAGATATACAAGACCTTTAAAGTAAAATTCAAGTCCCTCAGATTACAGCTGAGGATAGTGGAGTGGAAGCCTTAATTCAAAACTGAAAACTGACTAAGAAGTTAAAGGTCAAATAGGAGGATTAAAGGCAATAAAGCTCCTGGGCCAGATGGGCTGACAGCTGACTATTTATAAACATTTTGTGGATATACTAGCATCTAAGCTAGTTTGGCTTTTTAATTCTATATTTAATGTTGGAACAATTCCATGATCACAGAATGACTAATACAAGGAGAATCACGGTAATTATTACTATATCCACAAAGTGCCAACGCCGCCGTGATTAAACTTACTTTTATCCATTTAATTAAACCTTTTACCAAAAAAAATTATATATTTTTTAGAAATTTTTAAATACATACTAACATTTCGAGTATAAAACCTTAATGTTTTCACATTCAAATTTGAGGACTTAACAATGATAATGCTAGAATTTCAAGTTACGGTACACCGTATACATTTACATGCAAGTTTGAGGACTTAATAATAAATATTACAATTACAAGTAACACAATTTATATATCTACTCATTTGTGCTTTAGCATACCAAGTCCAACTTTTTTAAAACATATATTATAATGTTTACATTTAACAGATATTAAATCTGGAATTCTGAAAGCAGCTGCTTTAAGCATCTGCTCACACTTAAAAATAAAAATATAAATGTGCAGGTACAATGCAGAATACTAGAGAGGATATAAAGATTAAAAAAACCATTTCCATTAACATCAATTAAAGCATATATTAAACAATAACCACATTTTGCCTCAGAGATGCATAAATCATGACAATTAATGGAAGTCAGAAACTTCTCTTCTGATCTGTGCTGTAAGAATTTTATGCTAACTCTGTGGGCCAAATACATTTGTACACTGTTTCTAAGGCAGGGCTCTCCAACCTTGGGTCCCCAGATGTTGCTGGCCTACAGCTCCCAGCTATGCTGGCTGGGTATGCTGGGAGCTGTAGGCCAGCAACATCTGGGGACCCAAGGTTGGAGAGCACCGTTCTAAGGGAATCTTCAGTGATTCAAATGAAACCATTTAAATTTACATCAACAGAGAATCTCGTTGACTTCAGGCGGACATAATTTTCTTTCAATTTGTTATAACTATTTTCATATTAGGAGTTAATAAGTCACTGTTATAAAAAAAGAAAAAGAAACTGGATGTCAGACCGCAGCTGTCATAACTGACACAGAAGTGATATTCAAGCAGCCCATTTCTGTGAGGTGTCATTTCCCTAAGTCTTGACTAAATTACACAAGTGTCCTTAACTGTGCTGTCACAGCCCTGGAAATGGGCTCAAGTGCATTTTCAAAGCTGCACTCAAGCCATCTCCTATTTTGCGTCATCACTCTCAGCTCTGGAGCATAACATGGAGCTTTACAAGCTTTACTCTGGAGAGTGCACTCAGGAGCAATCATGTTAACTACCCAGGCCATTTCTGCATTCCACAGATTGACTGGGTTAGAGCCAGCCATATCAGCTGGACCCCCCACCCCACCAGCCCTGTGGAAGACATTCTGATCCATTAGGCTCCGGGGTGGACCATCTTAATAGGTCCCCCACCCTTGCAGAGGGGAAAAGCCGCCATACGTCACTCTAAACCTAAGCAGGTGATATTCTGACCATGAGAAAGGGACTGATTCAAAGTCCCCCACTTTCAGATCACTATCTCCATGCTGAAAGCTGAAAAAAAACAAGTCTAGAGTATGCCTCACTACATGCATTAGAGACACCTGAACAGTATTTTAGAACTTAAACCCTTGCAATATTATATTATTATTAACCCCATAATGGCCAGGACCCAACCAGAACAGAAAGGCCCAGAACGCCAACTTCTAAGTGAGCCAATCTACCAAATTCATCAGTCACACATGACTAGATAGGAATGATGCAATCAACCACAAACCATCCAAAAGAAACCATGTTCCAATACCCATTCAGGGCAATACTCCGTATACTGGAAAAATGGCCCGGAATGCCAACTTTCAAGTGAGCCAAAACAACCAAATTCACCAGTCACACATGACTAGATGGGAGTGATGCAATAAGCCATAAGCAAACACTGTATTTGTGTGGAGCAATGTTTATGTGAACAGGAACCACCACTGGGAGTCCATGAAGTAGGAGCTATAAAAAATGCAGGCATGATCATAAAAATGATTTATGGCATTCTCAGCATACTCCTCAGTTAGTGGCAGTTTCTCTCAGTGATGTGGGCTGGAAATTTTTCCAGTGGTTTATTTTTCCATGAAAATTTTTCTTTTTCATAAGTTCATTATTAGCAATGAATAGATGCCAAGTCCAAATACAGTTAATACAAGGATAATAACGGTAATTATTACTATATCCACAAAGTGCCAACGCCACCATGATTAAGCTTTTATCCATTTAATTAAACCTTTTACAAAAAATTTAATATATTTTAAAGAAATTTTTAAATACATACTAACATTTTGAGTATAAAACCTTAATGTTTTCACATTCAAATTTGAGGACTTAACAATGATAATGCTAGAATTTCAAGTTACACCATATAAATTTACATGCAAGTTTGAGGACTTAATAATAAATATTACAATTACAAGTAACACAATTTATATATCTACTCATATGTGCTTTAGCATACCAAGTCCTAACTTTGTTGTCTTTTTAACAGAGTTAGTAGAAGCCTTTCTCTTGTTTTTTCTTTTTAAAGTGGCATAGGCCTTCCCCTGTTTTTTCTTTTGAGGAGGCCACCACCTGAGAATTCCCTTATTTTTTCTTTTGGTTTTTCTTCCCAGGTGGCTTGAGCCTTTTTCTATTTTTCCTTTGGAGAGGCTTCCAGTGTACTGATTGCTGCATGCCCGACAAGAAACCGGTTTGCCCCTCTTGTTTCGTTCATTATCTTCTTCAAGGGTTTCTCACAGACTATATCAGTGTCAATGTTACACCAAAACACAAAAATATTTCTACAGTGTTACAAAACAAACATCATACAATCTATCTTCAAGGTCCCCTTGTTTTACTTACGTTCTTACATTATTTCTCTTACAAGAGAAAGGCTTCTACTAACTCTGTTAAAAAGACAACAAAGTTAGGACTTGGTATGCTAAAGCACATATGAGTAGATATATAAATTGTGTTACTTGTAATTGTAATATTTATTATTAAGTCCTCAAACTTGCATGTAAATTTATACGGTGTAACTTGAAATTCTAGCATTATCATTGTTAAGTCCTCAAATTTGAATGTGAAAACATTAAGGTTTTATACTCGAAATGTTAGTATGTATTTAAAAATTTCTAAAAAATATATTTTAAAAAATGGTAAAAGGTTTAATTAAATGGATAAAAGTAAGTTTAATCACGGCGGTGTTGGCACTTTGTGGATATAATGATCACAGAATGAGGCAAAGGTCATATTTATTCCAAAGGAGGAGAAAGATGTACGGTGAGCTGATTCTTATAGGCAAATTCTTATAGGCAAATTTTATAATCTACATTCAGCAATGAGATTGCTGAATTAATCTCAGCAATTCAACAATTAATCTCATTGCTGAATGTAGATTATAAAATTTTCGCTGCCATATTAGCAAAAAGATTAAATAATATTATAGGGTAATATATAACACTGGACCAGACAGGATTTATTAAGGGGAGAAGCTTAATGTCAAATATTTGTTGTGCAGTTAAAATCACTGATAATACTCGAATTACTGGTAATGCAACACATTTGCTTTTTCTGGATGTGGCCAAATCTTTGACCAGGTAGAATGGCATGACTTGTTCCATGTCTGATTGCATTAAATGAAAAAGGGAATTTTACATTTGGATTACAATGATTTACATTTCATCCACTGCTAGATTATTAATAATAATAATGAACTTACTACTTAGTTAAATTGTAATGATTATTGTTTGAGTTATTTTGTATATTGTACTGCGCTCTGGTGTAGAGCACAATATACATTATTATTATTATTATTATTATTATTATTATTATTATTATTATTATTATTATTATTATTATTAATGTGGAAGACCAGCAACCAGGTCTTCTGTGCGGGTTCGGCACTTAACGGGTTTATCATCAGGCGATCACTCGTGACCGAGTAAGATTGTCTTCCAGGATAAAAAATTTACAAAAAGAAAAATTTTAAAAGGAGGAAATTCTATAGAAAATTGTGTAGACTCTAGCGATGGGTCCGTAAGTGGAGGCCAATTCTAGATCCACACAGCTTCCCACAGTGAGGACACAGGTTACCAGATGGAAGATGGTCCTGTAAAAGATTCGTTTGACATGCTTTTCGCTTAGCATGTTTCTCCCTTTCACCTTGCACTCGGGCTTCTTCAAAGTCCATGGAACCTTTGTAAGAGGCCAACCTCCATTTAGATCGTTCATGGGCCAGAGCTTCCCAGTTTTCGATGTTTATATTGCATTTTTTTAGATTAGCCTTATGAACATCTTTAAACCTCTTATACTGACCACCGATATTCCGCTTTCCATCCTTGAGTTGGGAAACAGAAATTCTTCTACTCACCGTGAATTTCAGTTCTCCACGAGTGGAGGAGGCCAGCAAGCTTGGGGTAAGCCCCGCCTCGGGGGCTGGGAAGGCAGACTTTGATCTGAGCTTCCCGGAGGAGGTGGGGCCTCCCCAGGAAGCCCAGTTGAGACTTCCAATGAACCGATCATTGCAGACGCCCTTGCTATGTTGAATAGAAGGACCGCCAGTTCCGTCGGCTGTAGGCCTGTGGAGACAAGGGGAGAAACTCCCTCCCACGGCCCAAATTATCATGCGTCCCGGAGGAGGCCGACCCAGGGCGGGCCTTGCTGGCCTCCTCCACTCGTGGAGAACTGAAATTCACAGTGAGTAGAAGAATTTCTGTTTCTCCTAGAGTGTCGGAGGCCAGCAAGCTTGGGGATGTAAAAAAGCAGTCCATCCCCCGGGTGGTTCTAACACCCATTGCCGGCCTCCTACTGGGGTGAAATGACCTTCTGCAGTACGCGCCTTCCGAAGGCACCCTCTGCTGAGGCCGCAAGGTCAACTTTGTAATGCCTGGTGAATGTGTGAACAGAAGACCAGGTGGCTGCTCTACAGATTTCTTCTAGAGGGGCTCTCTCGCTAAAAGCAGCTGATGTGGCCATTCCCCTGACTGAATGTGCTTTGATGCCCTCCGGGACCTGTATTCCACTGGAGGAGTATGCCATTGCGATGCAGTCGCGTAGCCATCGTGCCAGAGAAGCCACTGACACTTTCTTCCCTAGAGAAGAGTCTCTGAATTAGACAAAGAGTGAATTGTGTTGTCGAGTTGGTTTTGTTCTATCTAGGTAAAACTCGACTGCCCTCATGGCGTCAAGCGTGTGCCACTCCTTCTCTCGAGGAGAGGAGGGATGTGGGCAGAAGGAAGGTATCACTAAGTCCTGTGACCTGTGGAATGGTGAGTTGACCTTTGGCATGAAGGTCGGGTCTGTGCGCAAGACCAGCTTGTCTTTGTGAAAAATGCACAGCTCTTTGCTACATGACAGTGCCCCTAACTCTGAAACCCTTCTGGCGGAAGTGATTGCTATTAGAAATATTGTCTTAAAGGTCAGTATCTTGAGTGAGGCCGCTCCTAGTGGCTCAAAGGGTTGTTTTGTTAATGCTTTGAGCACCACATTGAGACTCCAGGTGGGGAACCTGTGCACCCGGGGTGGCCTAATCAGGGCAGCTGCCCTGAGGAATCTCTTAATGTGAGGGTGCGCCCTGAGGGGCGAGCCCTTGCAGCTTCCTAGCACTGAGCCAAGTGCCGCTACTTGATGCCTGAGTGTGTTAGTGCTAAGGCCAGATGACAGCCCTTCTTGGAGGAACTCGAGAATGTCTGGTGTTTCCGCACCTAGTGGGTCCCTTCCGGTGGTTCGTGACCAACGGAGGAACGCCCGCCAGGTGCGGTCGTATGTCTTATGTGTGGAGTGCCTCCTGGAGGCCAGGAGGGTATTAATTACCTTACTGGAGTAACCACTCTTGGTTAAGAGGCCCCGTTCAGTCTCCAGGCGGTCAGCTTCAGGAACCCTGGATCTTGATGAAAGATCGGGCCCTGGCTGAGAAGGTCGTGCCTGAGAGGAAGTCTGATGGGTCTCCCGACTGCTAGGTTTACCAGGTCGGGAAACCACGGTCGTCTCGGCCAGTGTGGCGCTATTAGAATTACTTGCGCTTGAAGGTTTCTGATTCTCTGAATTACTTTCGCTATTAACGGGAGTGGAGGGAATGCATAAAGCAGGCCCTCCGGCCAGAGACTGGTGAGTGCGTCTGTGAGTTCTGCCTCTCTTGCTTGGTAGCGAGTGGCAAAACGTGGTAGCTTCGCATTCTGTGTGTTTGCGAAGAGGTCCAGGCACGGTTGGCCCATGCTCTTGGCTAGAAGGCTGAAGACTTCTGGGTGTAGGGACCACTCTCCTTGGTCCAGGGTTGTTCTGCTGAGCCAATCTGCTTGTATGTTCAAGACGCCACTCAGGTGCTCTGCCCTGATGGAGCTGAGGTTGCGTTGTGCCCAGTTGAACAGTGTCATGGCTTCTTTCTGGAGAGCCTTGGATCTCGTGCCCCCTTGTTTGTTGATATAAGCTTTTGCTACTACACTGTCCGTCTTCACTAGGACGTGTTGTCTGGATAGTGTTGGGGCAAATTCTCTCAGTGCTAGTTTCACTGCTCTCAGCTCGAGCAGGTTGATGGAGAGCTGAATCTCTTCTTTTGACCAGAGCCCTTGCGCGTGCCCTCCTTGGTAGACTGCTCCCCAGCCTGTCAGGCATGCGTCTGTTGTCAGTGTGACCCGTGTTGGAGTTTGGATTGGAACTCCCTGAGAGAGGTGCGCCGGGTGGCACCACCATTTCAGTGCTTTGGCCACTGGGAGAGGAAGGGACAGTGGTGGATTGAGATTGCGGGCGATCTCGATCTGGTAGTCTAGGAGGAAGGTCTGCAGTGGCCTGGAGTGGAACCTGGCCCATTGTACTGAGTCCTGGCAGGACACCATCATCCCCAGAAGCCTGGCTAGATCTTTGAGGGGAGCCATGTCTCTGGAGAGGATGTGTGCTGCCAGCCTGCTCGTTGATGTCTGCCTGTCGGGGGACAGGAACATCATATTTGCGGCAGTGTTCAGGGACACCCCTAGATGCGTGAGTACCTGAGAGGGGTTGAGGGAGCTCTTCTCTGTGTTGATCAGGAACCCGAGACTTTGAAGTGTTGACCTGGTCAGGCTTGTGTCCCTGATGCATTGCGTGTGGGAGCGAGAGCGAATCAGGATGTCGTCTAGGTAAGGGTGAAGCTGGACTCCCTTTGAACGTAGTAGCGCTACTGGGGCCAGCAGCACCTTCGAGAAGACTCTTGGAGCTGTTGCCAGACCGAAGGGAAGAGCTCTGAATTGGAATTGTTTGCTGCCACAGCTGAACCGCAGGAACTTGCGGTGAGCCGGGCGTATGGGGATATGGAGATATGCTTCTGTTAGGTCTATCGAGGACAGGTAGTCTCCTTTCTGCAGGCACTCTTTTATAGACCTGAGAGTCTCCATCTTGAATCTCTGCTTCTTCAGGAAGCGGTTGACTTTCTTTAGGCTTAGGATGGGTCGGACTCCCCCGTTCTTCTTTGGTACTGTGAAGAAGACTGAGAATATCCCTTGGTTTCTCTGCGACGTCGGGACTTTCTCGATCGCTTGGATGCATAGGAGGTGTTGGATGGCTGCTGCGGTTTTCTGATATTTGACCGGGTCTCTGAGCCGGTGGGTCCTGAAAAAACTCTCTTTTGGCTTCTTCTTGAATTCTAAAGAATAGACCTCTTGGATTATTTCCAGAAGTCAGCGGTCGGAGAACATCTGTTCCCAGGTCTGTGAAAAGCCGCGAAGTCTCCCTCCCACTGGGGGAGGGGGACAGTCAGGCGGAGTTGGGCTTCTTGTTCTGGAAAGAGGTACCCTTGCGTGCACCTCCTTTTGTGTTGTTGTTGTTATTCTTGTGCCATCGGGGCTTGTTGCCTCCTGTTGAAAAACTGCGATTGGAGGAGGAGGAGGAGGAGGAGGAGGAGGAGGAGGAGGAGGAGGAGGAGGAGGATGGGTTAAATGAAGACTTGCTCTTGTTGGAGCGAAAGGAGCCATACTTCTGAGAATGTCACTTGTAGTCTTTCTTTTGAGAGTTCAGCAGGGCTTTTTTCTTGTCCTTTGTCTCCACCAGGATGTGCTCTAATGGGTCACCGAAGAGTTGTTTTCCTGCAAAGGGCACGCTTGCTAGGCTTGATTTGGTCTTACCATCAACCCCCCCAGTTGCGCAGCCAAATGTTCCTTCTAGCAACAATGCTGGAGGCAGCAGCTCTTGCTCCTAGCTGGAAGGAATCTAGTGAGGCATCTGCTAAAAAGGATGCTGCGGTATGAGTATCTCTAATGAACTCTTTGATTTCTCTAGAGTTGGGTTTCTTTTGGAGTATCTTGTCAGTTCGGAGACGCAGTGCGCGCGCTACAATGGTAGCTGTGGTGGAGGCTCTCACAGAGGTTGTGGCAGCCTCAAAACATTTGCAGAGCGCTGTGTCTGCTCTCTTGTCATGACTGTCTGGGAGCTCGTCTCTTTCCACAGGCATCAAGCATTTTGATGTCAGGGCGGAGACTGGGTCGTCAACCTTGGGAACCGTCAGTTGCACCATGTCTTTTCTTGCTAGACGGTATAGCTTATTGCAGGCGCGATGTGGGGGCTTAGGATTAGCAGGTTTGGCCCACTCTTCACGCAGAATCTTGCGTAGGTTCCAAGGGATTGGAATCTCGGGATGTGTAGGCAGCTCTTCTCCTGGAAATACAGATTGATTTCCTACACTCTCTGGAACTTCGTCTGTAGGTCCACTGCCCTCGCTTTTCAGGTCCACCTCGGACAGAACCCTGGTTATCAACTTGGGGAAGGCTTCTGTCGCAAAAAGGCGCCCTTTGGGGGGCGTATCCCTTGGTTCGTCGCTGTCATCTGATATTTCTCCATCTTCACTTTCGGAGATGGATGCTGCGCTTGCCCGAGACGGTGAGTGGCTGGACCAGGTGCTGACAGAGGCTGTAGGGGACCTCTCTCTTCTTCTATAGGCGTTCTTCGTCTTTGCTGCATTGGCAATGTGTTTGACTTTTGGCTTGGGTGGGCTCTCTTCACATTCTTCCCAAGAATCTACAGTAGAGGCTGGAGAGGGTGATCGCCGCCTACGGGGTCGGTCTCTGCTCTCTCGCTCTGCCACCCTGCTGCTAGTCAACTCGTTGCTGATGGTATGCATGGTTTGCACCATTTGTGCCATCAGAAGACACATGTTGTCTCCCTTGTTAGCATGGGTATCTTGCACCGTCCCCTGTGACTGTGGTACATCATGGTGTGTAGCATCAGTGGGTAAGGCTGAAGCGGGAGCTGCATTGGGTTCCATGACTGTTAGTTATCTTCCTGAGTGCAAGAGATGAAAACGTGAGATTTTATTTCAATTTAAATTTTTTTTATTTTATTTTTTTGCTAGCCTACGCCCCCTTGTGGTGGGAGGAGGAAGCACCCGAGGCTGCTTCTCAAAGAGCGCTCGGCTCTTAGCCAGCAGCCCTGGATGGAAGGGGTTGCACTGCCCCCTCACGAGCCACGTGCTGCTGTGCGTGCGCATGCACGCGCGCTCTCAGCTAGGGTCTGCGCCAGCCGATGACGGTCAACGGTGGGCGACCCTGGCGGCCACCAAGATGGCCACGCCCAGCTACTCAACACGTGGGAGGGGAACAGGCGTGGGGCGGCTGATCGTAAGGCGATGGAGGGGGGGGAAGACGGGCCTTTGCAAGTTGCCGTCAACCTGGAACGCCGCGCCAAGTGCCGCGCAGCCGCCACATTGCTCACGCGCCACGAGGCCCCTGCGCCACGGGGCCCGAATCAGGTCACTGGCCGCGATCCGGGACAGCGACAAGGGAACGGCGACCGTTGGCGTGCGCTGCACCAGCCCAAGCCATGCCGCGACGGCCCAGCTCAAGCCTCCCGGCCCCTTGTAAGCCGCGTTGGTGTGAAGCGCTGCGGCGAGAGGTCCGGGAAGGGGGGCGCGCCGCTTTGATGGATGCCGCGGAGCGCTGCGGCAAGGGGCCGGGAAGGGGGATCTGCCAGTCGCCGTCTCCCGCATTCCTGGGCCTAGCCGGTACTCCCGTCACCTGCATGGGTGGGGGCCGCGCGGCAGAGCGGCGGACGCGATTGAACTCGCGCCCGGCGACCGCTTACACTGGCGGTCGCCACCACTGGGCGGGGGGGGAAGGGGGAGAAGCTCTATCCCCTGCCCTTGCATAGGAACTTGGGGGGAGGGGAAGGGCCGAGGCGCCTGGGACACGAATCCCTTCCCCCCCTAACTGAGCCCAAAACCCCCAGGAGGAACTGCTCCCTCCCCCCCGCTGGGCCCTCCCGGGACGGATGGGACATTCCCTCCATGTTTGGTGGGGGTTATCCCGGGTCAGGCCTCCTGCTTATCCACCCAGGGTGGCGGCATGAGGCTCTGGGACCCTTTCCTACCGTCCCGGTCTTCTTCGAGGATTCTCTCTTCTTCTTTTTTCTTTTTTTCTTTGTTTTCGCGCTGGAGCAGCGCGAAGTGTCTGCCTCCTTCCCGAGGCAGGAAACTAAACTGGGCTTCCTGGGGAGGCCCCACCTCCTCCGGGAAGCTCAGATCAAAGTCTGCCTTCCCAGCCCCGGAGGCGGGGCTTACCCCAAGCTTGCTGGCCTCCGACACTCTAGGAGAATAAAGTAACTGCTTTGGGAGACAGCAGTCAGGCATTCGAACAACATGACCGGTCCACTGAAGTTGGCGTTGAAGGATCCTTAACGGGTTAACCGGCACTGAGATATAGCCCTTCAAAGGGATATCCAGCAATTTAAACCCAACCGCGACCTAAAAGATCACTCGCAACCATATTTAGACCAAAGAATAGACTTTTATTAATGGAGCGGAACTAATAGATTTCCAGGAATACTATAGCATAAACAAAACCAGGTCGTGACCTGACAGAACGGAAATATTCAATTCTACAGGCTAGCGTATTACATGAAGAGAGCTACCTCGCATCAGAGCCTTTACACTTACGGAGTCTACGTAGTGGCCTGCATAGCCTGACTCCGAGCCCATCCGCGCTCTGGGAAAGAAGCTGCTTGAACTAGCCGAAGCTAGGGTTGAAGATGACAGCTTGACCCGTGTTCCCAACAACCAGATTTGGGTTGGCAGAGGGGTTTTCTACCCCCATCCTCCCCCTCCCCGCCCCTTGCTGATCAGGTGGGCTTATCCCTGCCCCTTGCGATCAGATGGGCTTATTCCTGCCCGGGAAAAGGTGGCGCCTTTGGATTTACCGGTGCCCTTTAGGGAATACTTCGCAGCTCTTTGAGACTGCCCTTCACCTCCTGATGGTCTGTGCTTCTTCTTGTGGATTCGGCAAATGTCCCCCTTTGAGGATGTGTAGATGGAGTCACATATTACTTGTCTGGCCAGACTTGCATCTCCTGTCCCCCAGGTGGGGATTATGCAGACAGGGGTTGCCAAGGGAAACTACCGGTATGTGTGGTTACCAAGGGGAAACTGTGTCAGGGTTCATGTCACTGTGTGTGTGCTCAGGCTTTCTCCATTATCATCATCATCATCATCATCATCATCATCATCATCATCATCATCGAAGCATTTACTTTATTATGAAGAACTAGACAAGGGTGCCCTTGTCCCCATTGTTGTTTGTCTAGTTATAGAGCCTTTGGCTGTAGTAGTTAGGGCTGATAACAATATTAACGCAGGACAAGGGGTTATTAAAATTACATTATATGCGGATTATATCATGTTATCCTTGGAAGAACCAATCCACTCAGGTCACTTTTATTTCTAATAGAGGGCTATAGTTTAATTTTGGGGTATAAAATGATCAAATATATTAAATACTTCAGCAGCAGTAGCTAAAAGACAGATATTGAGTTTTCTGACTTCAAATGTAAGATATTTAGGGATGATGATGATGATGATGATGATGATGATGATGATTAATTTTATTTATATATCGCCCAATAGCCGAAGCTCTCTGGGAGGTTTACAACAATTAAAATAATGTTATCAGCTGATTTAATCCATGTGGGGAAGATAAATTATCAGGCTAGTAGAAGATAAACTAGTGGATCGCATAACGTAAGGAGATAGGCCAATCGCCATGGTCAAATAGGTTGGTCAAATTTAAAACTCTATTTGCTTGCAAAGACTGCACCCATTAAAATGACCATTGTGGCAACATGTTTAAATTTATTTACTGCCCTACTTGTTTTTATAGACTTTAGAGAAATTCTTGGTTGGGAGAAGCTTTCATTTAAATTATATGAGAAAAGAAACTACCTAGAGTTAAAGTTGATACAGTGTAAGCAGTTTATAAAGAAGGGGGACAAGCTTTCCCCTATCTGAATCCGTATTTTGAGGCCACCCAATTTCAGGACCTGCCCCACGTGAGGCAGGGTGAATCCCTGCCTCAGGCTGTGTAGCAGGAGGGGCCTCAGCCCTCTGCCACTGGGTGCTCCGGAGAGCCTGCACTGTGGCATTTGCCACAGCAGGAAAGTGGGGCTGGCGGTGCTCCCCTAAGCTGTCCAGCAGCACTATAGTGGGTGCTTCAGAGAGCCCCACTCTCCTGCTACAGCAAATGCTACAGTGGTAAAGTGGCCAGCAGGACTTATCAAAGCAGCCACCCACTCTCAGAGAGAGCCTGAGGGTGGATGGGTTCTTATTTATTTATTTATAGTTATACCCTGTCTTCCGGGTTCTAGTCCCCGCTCAGCCATGAAACTCACTGGGTGACTTTGGGTCAGTCGCTGACTCTCAGCCTAACCTACCTCACAGGGTTGTTGTGAGGATAAAATGGAGAGGAGGAGGAGGAGGATTCTGTAAGCCGCCTTGGGTTCCTTGCAGGAAAAAAGGCAGGGTATAGATATAATAAATAAATACATAAATAAATCTGAAATCAATAAAAATGAAGCGGGCGGGGAGGGGGACCACTGGCCGCTAAAAGCCTTAGCCTGGTACTGATAGGAGGAGAGACTTCATACTCAGCTCTCATTTCCATAGGAAAATGTGCACATGCTGGACTGCACACGTGTGCACATCACAATTGCAGTTTGGAAAAATGACCACATACATGCACATCTTGCATGGATAACCCAAAGAATGCAAGATGGATGGCTTCTTCATAGCTTAACTACAACTTTTTAAAAAACCAAAATGTTTCATAAGAGGAAAAGAATAACTTATAAAAGAGAGGGAATGTTTATGTATCTCCTTGAAAAGCAACATTATCAATATGAATACATTATTAAGACCAAGATTAACTATCTACTTCCTTAAACAAAGTACCAGGAAGTAGTGACAAAACACTGCAGGCAATGGAGGGATAGGTCTTCATAGCAACAGAAGAACAGGTCAGTAACTAGGGGTGGAAAAACAGCAGCCACAGAATACTACTAAAGCAGCATAGGCACCTGTATTGCTGCACTTTAGGATACTTTTAAGATGCTTCAAGATGGAGGGCTCCTAATGCTACCAATCAAAAGAAACTGTGCAACCATTCCCACTTTACTTCTTTAATAGATTTTCTGTGGTAAGAAAAAAGATGGAAGAAGTGGCGAGAAAATATGGGAGTGGACCGAACCATTTGATTGAATCAGGGGAGGGAATGCTGGACGTTGCTTAGTGACAGGTTTGAATTCCATTCCAACACTCCTCTGACAGAGTATTCTAGCATTAACTGACTTAACTGACGCTTGTAGGGTTATAGCAATGAAGGGATTGACCTGTGTGTTTTCCTTACCTTATAGAATGAATAATGTATAAGAAACTGCACTACTGTAACCATCAAACTTTAGTACCTGAATAATCTTGTTAGTTATTTATCTTTTAAAGCATCTACTTACAAACAAGTCCTGTGCGTTTGTTCGTCGAAGAGAACTCTGCTGCTGCTTTTGCACTCTGCCATCAGAATAAGGCAGGACAATTGCACAATAAAAGTCTCAACTGGAAGCACCCTTAAGAATACCACATTTACCATGCACTGTGTATGTTAAATATCTGTATTCATCCAGAGAACACCAACTATGACTTTTTTTTCTTTTTTTTTAGTGTGTGTGTTCGGTCATCTTGGTGCAATCCCTACAGTTACTCATAGGATATAAATCAAAATCCTGTGAAATTATAATAACATATTCCCACTCCATAATCCTGCATGTATCATCAGTCCTCCAAAAAGCGGGTGAAGTGAAACAGATGTCACAAGCAAAACTCCCACCCATGAGAATGACTCTTAAGAAAGATTTTTTTTTGGGGGGGTGTCTTTTCTGACAGTTTAGTCACTCCCCTCCTATGGGAAACCAGGGCACATCTTTTTCAAATGAGAAGACATTCAGCAGGGGGAAAAAGAGACTGTTTCTTTACAGTTCCAGAAGCTTTTAATAGTAATTTAGATGAAGGACCCATTAGGTGGTGATTAAAAACCCAAGCTGGCTGGAACTTGTTTTGCTCACCAAGGTTCAGAGATGAGTTATGACTGGAGTGTGAAATATTTCTCTGTTTGCTAACTAGATTTTTTCCCCACCACTTTTCAGTTGCTGTTTTCTATATTTTACCTATTGCATTAACTGTATTTAATAATGTACATTAATTTTTCAAAGGTTCTTGTTGTGGGAAGGCTCTTTTTAAGATTGTAAGTCAGAGAGGCCCCTAGGTCAAAGGCAGCGCCAGGCATCGAAGCCAAGCCAGGGAGAATAAACAAGCAGCATGCTGCAGGAAATGGCATTGGGATGAAGTCAGAGAGGAGAGAGAGACTGAGAAAGAGAGAGAGAGAGAGAGAGAGAGAGACTGCAACAGTTTCAAGTATTCCGTGGTTTTGAGCCAAGGGAATGGAAGAAGAGTTGTGCATGATAACACACATGGATTGCTCAGTATATTGGTTCTGTTCCGAGGGCAAGAGAGGCCTCTTCATGCTGTCAGCATCCACTTAAACCGAGTATGTATGTCCACAAATATCTGCCGCTGGTGAATAACTCTCTGCATTACTAATAAATTAGCAGCGTGGATGGAAGGTGTTTTGTGTGGCCCCTGTGCCTTGTCTCCGTGGCAGTGTGAATCTGGCTCCACCAGGAGGTGGTGAGGAACAGCAGACATACGCAAAAATCACAAATCCACAGGCGCCCAACTGGGATAGCCATATTGATAGGAGGATCTCTGCATCAATGTTTACCGATACAGTAGTCGATTACAAATATTCTTAACTGCCCTTCATTGAAAGGATTCCAGAGTAGTGTACAAAAGCATGAATTCACACAAACATATAAATACAATTTTTAAAAACCAAATAAAACAGAATACAGCAAACAATTAAGTGGGGGGGGGGCAAAGAGTGCAATCCTATGCGATTGCCACTTGATAGACAGGGAGCTCTGAGTCTGGAGCCCTGTGTCTATCCAAAGCCCTGCTGGCGAGAGCCAGGCCAGGCAGGAGGAGGACAGACATTTTTACAGCCTCTTCAACCTCCTTAAAAATTTTTTTTTTAAAAAAAAATCGGCTTGATGGGCCTCTCTAGTCCATGAGCCAGAAGGGTTGGTCATTACCATCTGGGGTGAATAAATGAGGTAGCCTATAACCCTAGTAATAGTATTAGCCATGATGGTCATCTGTAATTAGTAGCTTTCACTGAAAAAAAAAACACCTTAATAAAAGAAGAAGAAGCTGAAAATACATAATACTTGTTTGGGGCTATATCTTTGACACCTTTTGCCCAAGAGGACTCAAATTGACTGGAAGCAAAGCCATAATGTACTGAAATATCTTTTGGGAGCATCACTGAAAAGATGCAGAACACACAGTGCAAAATCTGTACATCAGGCACGGAAAAAATGTGTTTTTAAAATTTCACTTATGGATAAAATTATTCACAGTTTCAATTTGTTGGGTCTCATCCAGCCCATTACCAAGTCCAGGCACCAGTTCACCACCTACTCAGCCTCACTTGACTTGGATGACACTAGGGTGGCCAGTTACATGTTGCCAAAAAAGAGGGCACGCACTACTGAAAAAGAGGACAAAAGAGGATGCCAATGTGCATATAATTTGCATATGCAAATTTATATATATATATATATATATATATATATGCAAATTTGGAAATGATTGCTAGAATTTCAATTTCACAGGAGACAAACTAATTAAGTTCCCATCCAAATCACCCCCAATTCTTAATTAATTTACATCACACCCTGGTCACCCAAATCAGTTCTCTTATTCAGTTGATTAACCCCACAGATGATCTAGATCCTGCTCCAAAATGAATTTCCCTTCAATAAATTACCCCCATTCAGTCATTCACATCATTATAAATCAAATTAAATTCATGATTGTGAACGACTGGGACCTATCCTTTGATTCCGGGTGAGAGATCAAATGCTACAAACTGCCAGCCTTGAGTCTGTCGCCGCCAAATCACGCTTTTGCTGCCTGGCCCCCCACCCCGCCTGAAACACTGGATTAAGCACTAAACCAAGGGAGAAAGCACACAGGTTGGGAGAAAAGGGAAGGAAATTGACAGAATAGATACTTTGTTACACACAGTCAGTACAAAATAACAAAACTAATTCTCATGCTAGAATGCCCAGGCACTTATACGGTACATGTTGGCTTGGGGGTTGCTCTTCTTGGGGCTTGCCTCAGCCATGGCCCCGCTCCGCGCTCCTTTGCGTCCAGAACAACAACAAAACCCAGAGGCCACATTGACTGTATCGATGTTCTCCTGCCCCTCCCCTTGATAGCCCAACTGTCTCTTGGCCAATCATGATTAATGCGTCCGTGCTAGGCAAGAGAGGGGGTGGTGGCAGCTCCTAGGTGTCAGAAAGGTGACTTCTTGACCATACCTAAAGTGTTTGGTGGACATTTGCATGCGAATAGGTCGCAGACTCTGAGTCGACACAGAGCTCTCAGGAGAAACATATGTACATTCACAGGTGATTCTCAGCCTCCTCCAGCTGGGATTACACTTATTTACATGTGTGTGGTGGGGAAGGACACAGGAACTCAGCATGCTTTTCTTCACAATGATCAATAGGGTGCTCATTGCAATTCCCTTCTAGTGGCCATGCTGGAATGGTTACTTTGAGGGGAGGACATGGGGATGAGCGGTCAATCTGCCTTTTTAGAAAAGATATATAATTCAGGCATGGAAAGCATTGCAGCAACTCAGCTGAGCTGCTTGTCATGTTGTATGAACTGAAACTTCAAATGCCTCTGGGTAGGGAGGGAAATGAAATGACATCATTTCCATTTCCTTTACAGAGCAGTTATACAGAAAAAGAAATAGCTCCATAGCCTGCCCATAGGGGCAGCCATTTATTTTTCCATACAGTTGTTAGATAGCCATGAGTGAGCAATAGGAGAGACACTGGGCCGGTTCTCACAACACTGCTGGGTCATTTAACCCACAATGAGCCATGGTGCATGCGGGGCGCATGTGGCCACCATTTTGAATATGCAACCCCTAATAGGGGCAATTGGGGTTTGTGCCATGTAAACATGGCCATCGTAGGTTATTCGAGGATTAAACAACCCTCACATAACCCTAACTGAGGCTCACTGGAGCGAGAAAGCATTATCAGAAGCATAAGAGTATCTGATTGGACTGGGCAGTCAGCATGGAGTGGGCACCCATTCCCACAGTGAATAGCTGGATCCTGGCATGTCTTGCTAACAGCTTCCTCTTTCAGAAAGTGGAAAGATGGAAGGAACTGGGTATATTTAGCCTGGAAAAGTGAAGACTGTGGGGGATATGACAGCACTCTTCAAATACCTGAAGGGCTCTCACAGAGAAGGAGCCAAAGACATGTTCTCTGCTGCTCCAGAGGATAGGACTAGATCTAATGGGTTTTAAATTATAGGAGGGTAGATTTTGGTTGAAGGGGGGGGGGAAACAAACTTAATGATAAGAGCAGTTCAACAATGAAGCAGTTCCCCCTTCTTCCCTCCCCATTCCTTTTTCCTTGTGTGTCGTGTCTTTTTAGATTGTAAGCCTACGGGCAGGGACTGTCTTGTTAATTGCTGTAAACCGCCCAGAGAGCTTCGGCTATTGGGCGGTATACAAATGAAATAAATAAATAAATAAACAATGGAACCAATTACCTAGAGGGTTGGTGTGGGCTCTCCATCACTGGAGGTCTTCAAGCAGAAGGTGGAAAGCCATCTGTTGAGGATGCTCTAGCTCTGTATTTGCTGCATCAAGCAGGGGGTTCAGCTAGACAGCCTACAAGACTCTACAAATGGATGGCAAGGAACCTTGTAGCATGAATTTATATCAGTTATAGCCCTGAGGCCCCTGACATTTGGAATGCTAGTAGTTTTGTTTTATAAATTACTTCCATGGTTTGGACTGTGCAAAGAGGTCTTCTGTAAAAAGAAGAAAGGGAAAAAACAGTCTTCTGTGTTTTCTTAGGACATGTGTTCAGAAACTTCAAGTTTAAGCTTGAGCCACTTCAGAAAGGCCTAAGAAATTGCTCTTGTCTCTTGTGAATCAAACAGCTAAGAAAATTCTCACAGTGTCTAGACCAAAGTAGCTGTGGAAGTCTCTTTCATTTGCTTTCCTCCCTGGTGACACCAGGGCTTGAAAACAAACAGAGAGATGTTATTTTGGTCTTGCTTGTGAAATTGTCACAGTCAGATGTGCATGCAGACTGTGGCTACCCATTCAGGTAATGAACTAGAGGCAAAATAATAAACACATAGTCACTGTTTCACGGCATGTGTTGGCTGGCTTCTCCTCAAATACCCTTACAAAATCTGTAAAGGTAAATTAAACACATGTGCTCAATTTGAAACACAGAAAAGGTCTGGTCAAAGGAATCTGAACTGGCTGAATTCACATGCAGAATATGAACTGGAACCATGAGATTTTGCTGGGAAAACATGAAATTTCGATCCAAAAAGTGAGAAAGGTGCTGCTTTAAGGTGTGTGTGGTTTTTTTTTTTAAAGTTATCACTAGACACCTACAATGGATTGTGGATAGGATATTTGATTTAATGACCCATATTTTAAAAAAATGCAGAAAGGTTAAGAATTAGTGGGAAACCTAACCCTGATCACCTGAAGCCACACTGGGAAGACTGCCCCCATAGTGTCCTAAGCTTGTTACGACCTTCCAACATTTGATGCAGGGGCATAGACATCTCAATTTGGGGGGGGGAGGGCATGGGGCTAAACAGCTGGTTGCCTGGAGGGGGCTTTGCCAATTCTGGGAAATCCGGGGGGGGGGGTTGAGCCCCCCTGTAGTTTACACCCTTGTTCTCCCCCTTCTCTTCCCCCCTTTCCTACACTTTCTTCCACCACCACCACCCTCTCTCTCTCTCTCTCTCTCACACACACACACACACACACACACACAAACTCCCTGGAGGTAATTTAGATTGCCCCTCAAACATGTAACAGCTGGTTGCCTGGAGGGGGCTTTGTGCTAGTGGGCTGCATGGGACATAGAGATACAGGATTCTGGATTTTACTCTGGGAGTGGAGCTATAGTAATACTACTATAAAATGAATGACAAAATAAATGGGTATATTCTCCACCTTACACCTTTAAGCAAAAGGTACCTTTCTTAGACTTCAAGTTCTTACCGGTGTTGGCTTAGATTACCATTCATTGACTTGGCTGTGGCCCTACACCATTTAGTGCTTTAAAGGTAATGACCAGCACTTTGAATCATGCCCAGAAATGTACAGACAGCCGGGTCAATTGATGTAACAAAGGGTGATATATGCTCCAAACAGCTTTCCCCGTCAACAGCCTAGTTGCTGTGTTATGCTCTACCTGCAGTTTCCATCTGGTTTGCAGAGGCAGCCCCACATAAAGCACACATTTGTATTAGCAGTTTTATTTTCGATTCCTTTCCTAATTATGCTCAACACTGAATTTGCCTTTTTCACACTGGACTGACTGACGTTTTCATGGAGCTGTCCACCACAACTCCAAGATCTCTTTTTCTTGGTCAGTCACTGCTAGCTCAGATCCCATCACTGTATACTGGAAGTTGGGGTGTTTTGCCCCAACATGCATCACTTAACGCTTGCTTACATTGAACTGCATTTGCCATTTTAATGCCCATTCGCCCAGTTTGGAGAGATCCTTTTGAAGTGCTTCGCAATTCCTTTATTTATTTTTTTACGAAGTGCTGGAACTTGCCGTCCACTGCAACACGTTAGGAAAGAGGAAGACAATGAGTTGCAACTGTTAGAAGAAAAAAAATCTCATTTCGGTAAGCTTTTTTCATGCACTGTAGAAAAAGGAATGTCCAACTACCTAACACAACTATAGTTGCTTTGTGGGTGATGGGCACCCAGAGGCTCGCTCTAACAACTGGAAACTGGGTTAAATTTGCCTGAATCGGCACGGCGCTTCTGTAGCCGGTGAAACGGCTTCGGCTAGACCCGAGCCTGAGCAAGCTCGCCGCCATCCATCCAGCGGGCTCGCTCTAACTCCGTGGGGCGCTGCTTCTTACCGGTTACTGCGGCTGCACAGTCCAAAGAGAGAGCCCGCCGGCGTCCACGCTGCCATTTCCGCTTGGAACGAGTGGAGAGGGGGCCGCAGGAGGGGAGGGCGCAGGGAAGCGCCGCCCCTCGGTGGGCGTGGCCACCCGCCTGCCGCGCCGCGCTGATTGGGTTCGCGCTCCCGTCTGGGCGAGTTTTGAGCGCCGCGGCTGCTGTTTGACGGCGCCGTTTGAGCCGAGCCGCTGCGCTGCGCTGCGCTGCGCTGTGCCGTGCTGTGCTGGCGATGAGGGCTCTGGCGCTTGTGCTGTCGGCGCTGCTGGCGCGGGCTGCGGCGGGAGAGCGCTGCCCGGCTCGCTGCGACGTGTCCCGATGCCCGAGCCCCAGCTGCCCGAGCGGCTACGTAACAGACGACTGCAACTGCTGCCTGGTGTGCGCGGCGGGCGAGGGCGAGGCGTGCGGTCGCACGGAGGACCCGCCGTGCGGCGACGGCCTCCAGTGCCGCTCCGTCGCCGCGGGCCAGGGCCAGGGCCCCCAGCAGGGGGTCTGCCAGTGCAAGCTCAGCGCGCCCGTCTGCGGCAGCGACGGCAGGACCTACGCCAACGTGTGCCGCCTGAAGACAGCCGAGCGCCAGGCTCTGCAGCAGGGGCTGCCGCCCGTTCACCACGTCCAGAAGGGCGCCTGCCGAGCCGGTAAGAGCAAGACGGACCTCGCTCGCTCGCTCGCCCCGTGCGGCAGCTTCGACGGTGACCTGATGCGGACGGTTCGAGGCGGTCCTGTTTTCTCTGCCAGGCTTCAGACTTAAGTCGAGTCCCTTAGGAGAGCAGGGCTTGCGATGGTAGACCTGTGAACCCCGCAGAATTGCACGCCGTGTGATAAGGCGCGGTGTGGCCACTGAAATTTGCAAACAGTGGCGGACCGGAGGCTCAAGTTGGTCTTGGTAGGCCGCGGTTCGTAAGTGAGAATGAAACGAAATGAGGGCATCCACTTAGTCGTAGGAGGGACACCCTCACCCCAATAAACTCATCAATTGGATGGTAACAATGGCATCTTCAGTCTCTTCACTACTGCTCAAGCTTTTACAGGCCCCGTGTATTTCAACACATTCTATATCCAAAGGGTCGTTTTGATGATCTGCTTGTTGATTATCGCATCGCATGAGAAATGGATTAGAGCTCCACCAGTGGAGAGTGGATTAGAGCTAGAGACCCGCTGTAGTTTTTCATAGGATTGAAGATGGTATGACAGGCCAGTGGTGTTCACACTTCTCCCACTCTGAACTCCGTTGAACAGATTTTACAGGGTTTTGTGGTGCTTCAAAACCCTGCAAAGCCCTGTTTCACCAGAGATTCTTGCAATACAGAATTGCAAGAACACCATTTGAGATCCTGCCTCCACCATACCACCTTCACCATATTGTTGTCATACTTTATTGTTGGGCCAGCAATTACATGGGAAAGACAAACGTTTGAATGGCACTTGCTCTCTGAGGGGGAATTCTTCATAGCTCAAAGCATTTTATTCTCTTTAACCCACATAAACTGTTCCAGTAAAAGGTATATACATTTATTAATTGATTGATTTTTTTGCCTTGGCTCTTCTCTAGGGCCAATGTAACAGCAGTTGTCGGTACCAATTTGGCAGCAACTTCTTCCTCTTCCTCCTTATTGTAATAGCCCAATAGGAAAACTAGAAGGGTCTTGGTGACTGTAGTAACTTTACTTTCTTGTGTTCGTATGTGCAGTGGTGCAGTTAGATTTCATAATTTTATGCAACGGTCGGTAATGGTCTTATGAAGGTCCCCTCTTCACATGGTAATGCACATTGCTTCACTTCAAAATGTGGTAAGCTAGTCCTGCTGTGTTTGGGGGTCCTACAGGGTCTGCTTAGTGGGACCCTGGACTTGTGTCCCAAAGTCCTGCCCTCACGGCACCACTGTGGATGAGGTGGGGGGCGTACATACCGGCAAAATCTCAAGCAAATGTTATGCCCATCATGTCACTCATTCTGTAATAACTCAGCTGTTGAGAAAGGGAGTTCCAGCCAATAACTTCTTCAAGTTCTCTTAACGGACCATAATGCTGATCAAAAATAAACAGCTCTGATCTCATAAAAGTTACATTACATTTAGGTATTGTTATTTTCACATTGCAAGAAAAGGAAAATAGCATAAGTGTTACCACTGCAACGGTCCATTCTCCATAGTAGCCAAGTGCCCTCAGGAGGATGCTTTACAACAGAGATGGGGGGGGGGGAGAGAACTTAGTCCCTCCCTTACTAGTTGTTTTTACAAAACATCCCTCACATGGCTGCCTTTATCCCCATTAGTGCTCCGAATCCATGTTTAACCTGCAAATACAAGTCTTGAAACCCCCCCCCCCCCGTAAAAGCAGCAGGCAGGGAAAGGGTTAAGCACTCCCTTCCCTTCTATCCTTTCTCTGCTAGGCAGCCTGTCTCGAAGGATCCTTCCTGCTTGCAGTGTGACAGGCTGCTTGGCCCATGAGTCCAAACTAGATGTGATATGCAAAGGTTTGTATGGCCTCCTAAACATGCATTTGGAACCCTGCAAGGAGGGAGCAGCTGGGGGGGGAGTGAGTGGAAAAACAGCTGACAGGGCATGGGTTAAGTATACCCACCCTCTGCTCTAATTTCCCCAACGTCCCAAACCTGCTTTGCACTTCTAAAACTGTGGCTGGGTTTAGATGTGTGAAAAAGGACCAAAGCCGGTCTTTTGCGCGGGTCCGGGTCCCAAGGGGTTAACGTGCGGTCCGCGGCACTTAGGCAAAAGCCGCAGCCAAAAGCCGCAGCCAATTTTAACGCTAAGACAGTGAAGGAAGCAGTTTTATGATTGGGAGCCACTACAACCTTTTCCCGCCACAAGCCCCTTCTTTTATCCCTTCTTCTTGGCTCCCTCCTCTCTCCTGCACCCCCTCCCCTCCTGACCGGTTGAATGGGTCAGGACAGGAGTACCTGTT
Organism: Shinisaurus crocodilurus; assembly: GCA_021292165.1. Lineage (NCBI taxonomy): Eukaryota > Metazoa > Chordata > Lepidosauria > Squamata > Shinisauridae > Shinisaurus > Shinisaurus crocodilurus. Next base: position 107,605,527 of record CM037876.1, read on the forward strand.
TCTCTGGGTACTTTAGGGTGCTTAGGAGTACTTGCCATTTCTTTGTGGCCACTAGGCATCTTGGCTCCCCTCTCCTGTTTGGAATGTTTCACAGCTCATTTGGCTGCCAAGGGAGGGGAAGTGGCCTGGGAGTATGCATGTGTGTTCTTTTGTGAGCAAGTGCGGTATCAGGTGAAAGGTGGGGGTCTGTGTGGTCTGTGTGTACCTGCCCTGGCTGGCTTTCTCTTCACAAGATGTAACAATCCTGGACCAAAAAGCCATAGTTTAGTAGCCCAGGCATGAACTGTATGCGCCTGGGCTTCCTTCCTCCTTGCCCCTTCCATTCTGCCCTTTCCTGCTTGGCTTTGGTGAAGCTTCCCTGGTTTCTTAAACCAGTTTCCGGGGATGTCTGAACTCAGAAGCTATGGATTAAAGACTCTCTACAAACCAGGATATCAAACCAGTAATTGATCCATTTATTGGATTAGGGTCATTATGTCTGAACCAGACCTATGTGTTAGCCCCTGCCTCTTGAGCTTGCCAGAGAATCAACATGTGGCATAGATTAAATCCAGGTTGCATCAACAAACTAAGATCACCATTGATGACTCTTGATAATGACACAAATTCTGGCTTAGCCTTTCCCAATCTAGTGTTGTACTACAACTCCCATTCCGGGCTGGCTGTGGATAATGTTGTAGCCCAACATACCTGGAGGGCATTAGGTTGAGGAAGGCTGTTCTAGCTCATTGGTCTTCAGCGAATGGGTTGGGCACCACTACTAGGTTGCAGCCTGACCTAAGGTGGGTTGCAAGAGCAGGACTACCAACATGCAGATCTATGATAAAAAATCAAGAAGTAGGTCTCCAAATGCATGGCTGGGCTAAAGATCAATCCCAGATCTGAATAGCTGGAGACCACTGTTCTTGCTACCCATGCCTGTATAAAACAACATGGCTGTGGCAAATGGGCAAGAGTAAAAACCAAATATGTGTGAACTAGATTATAGAGTTGGAAGTGACCTTGGAGGTCATCTAATCCAGTGCCCTGCTCAAGGGAGGATCTGCAAAGGCCAGATTGACTGAGCAGACATGGTTCTTGCTCCCTTTTCTCACTAAGCCCATTTTCATATCGTGGTTCTTTTGTGAAAGGGAGCAAAGGAGTAGTGTTTTGCCTCGCTACCAATGAATTCAGTCTCACACATGTGCAAAACTTTATACAGAGTCCAGGGAGCAGGTTGATATAGAAAATGTGCATACATGTCGTTTGTAATGGTCTGATATTTCAAAAAGGCTTTGCTTTTGGTACACAGCTTTTTGGGACTTCTCCTATTGCTCTTATCTTCTGGCTTTGGATCAGATCGCAAGAGCATCAGAACTGCAGCACTTGATCAGACCACAGCCCATTAGTTCACATTCCATTTATAACAGCGGCCACTCAGATGCCTCTGGAAGTTCACAAGCAAGGCATGAAGGTGGCAGTGGCCTTTCAGCTGTTGCTTGGCCTCAACGTCTGGCCTTCTAGTCTATATTCCTCTGTGTAGGGAGGTTCTGTTTAGCTAACAAGGCTAAAATAGGTGCTGTTGAGCCACTGCTGTATGAATTGGTCCATGACCCTGAGGGGAACTGATGCCCAGGATAAATTTTACAAACATGAACAATTAAACTGAGGACTTTTAAAAGTGCATAAAATGTCTTCTTCAGCAATTCTAGGGCTACATTATTGAATATTTGTAAAGGCAATATGAACTGCACAGCCCTAATATTTTTCTTTGCACACCACCATCCTTTGGCAGCAATCCTATGCACACTTGTTTGGGAGAAAGGCCAGTTGAATACCGAGATCTGTCATTCTGATCAAAACGATCAGGCTCACCATGGGGTTTTTCTGCTCGGCCTTCCCTCTTGGTCCTCCAGCCAGTATCCCAGTGTCCCTCGCAGCACAACCTGTCTTGTCTCCCCCGTGCGCATTTTGATCTTGATTACTTTTCATTCACTGCTGTTTCCCACCCAGCTTCAAAAAAACGCAATAATTGGTGTCTGTCATGCCCCTGTCCATGGGCAAAGCGTTATATCAGTTAGTATGTGGGGGGAGGGGGGACTGTGAGAGGAGTGTGGAATGTGAGATGTCTGCTGATTGGCTGAGAGAGTGAGAAGGGGGGGTGAAGTCTGTGATATAAACAGTGTGCCCTGCTGTTCAAGAAGGAAGTCACAGAGGGCTGTCTGAAGAGAGGGGGAGAGAGAGAAAGAGAGGGGGGGGGTTGACTGAAGAGAGCTGTGGAGGGGAGTCTGAGGGAAGTCTGAAGAGAGAGTGGGAGAGTGGGTAGAGAAGTCTGAGTGGAGTTGGGAGCTGGAGTCTTGTGGGGGGGGGTTCAACATTTCAAATCCATCCATTAACATCTATTTCCCTACCCTTGATTGTAAATAAATAAACTTGTTTCCTTTTTAAAAACTTAAAAGGAGTGGTCTGAGTTGGTTACCCTGGAGGGGGTTGGTGGCAGCAGAGGAGATTAAGAGAGTGTGGAGGTGGGGTCTGACAGGTGGTGGTGAGCGGTAGTGGTGAGGGGTGTCACAGGTGGGGGCAGCGTCAGGATTTGACTGTAGAAAGCTTTGGGTGTGAATCACAAGGTGGGGGTGAGGGGAGAGAGACATCACATTGCCGTATTTCCCCCCTCCTTATTTTTTTTTGTCCCAGAAATGTGTGCAAATGTCTTTGTTCTTTTTTTGTTTTTTTGGGTTGGTCTTTCACAATTGTGCAAGTGTGCTCTTACCGTTTTCTGATACAGTATATGTAGTCTTTCTTGCCTGGTCAATGCCCTTGCCAGTTTCAGCTGACAAACATCAACAGATTGAGGAGGCGAGACTGCATATAGGCTAAATTGAGGACAGTTGACAGCTGTCAGTTGCCTGGCTGTCAATTGGAAAGCACCAGCAAAGGGAAAAAAGCAGCAGCGTAGGTTCACCTAAAGGGGGTGGGGTTAAGATCTTCCCCTTAGCAATGTAATCTTCTCAATTTCTAGTGTTGAACTGACACTTCTCAGTGCCCTCCACCTTCTCGAATCTCGACACTTCCCCGTGTCTCCAGCTAGTCCAGATAGGGGTGATTGTAAGGCCACCCCCTTCTCGCAGGTCCTTTTCAGAGCCATTACTGTGGTTCCAAGATAGCTGTCAAAAAACCCTGAGGAGGCGACTGAATGGGTTGGAATGAATGGGGCCACATTGAGGGGGGCATGGCATTTGATCCATCTCGTTCTGCCACCTCTAAGGGTTTTTTTTTAACTCTGGGAAATTTGTGCATTTTTTTTTTTTACACGGAGATATACTGTACAAAGATTTCAAGGCTGGGGGAAATAAATGGAGGGGAAATATAATGCAAATTAATCTTCCATTTACGTCCCAGCCATTTAAAAATACCTAAAATAAAAAATAAAATGTGGATTTCAACAAAACCAAACCATAAAAAAAACAGTTTTCTTGAAAAAAATATAATAAATCAGTTAGGGTGCAATCCAATGGGGATGCCCTTACAGACATCCCTATGATTGCGCCCTAGCTGATTTATTGTATTTCTTCAAATTCGGAGGATTAAAGGAATCCTATGCAGGGTAGGGGAGCACAGAGGCAATCTTCACCTCCGTGCTCCTCCCACCCGCCATCTAGCTGCGGCGCTTCTGACGGGGAGGGAAGGGGGCTGGAGCACCACCAAGATATGTCATATCCTGGCGGATCCGATCTCCTCCCCTTCACACACCCCAGAACCCCCTCTTCACCCCTTCTCCAAGTTTATGAGCCCAGAGACTCAGCTAATGCGGTTCTTTCTATGCCGGTTGCGAGGCGGGGAGGGGGATCAGAGCTCTTTTCTGACCTCAGATCTGGGAATCCAAAGCATCCTATGGCCCCCTAGATGCTGTCTAGGGGCCATAGGATTGCTCTGTTACAATATTTATTTATTATATTTATACCCCGCCTTTTTTCCTACAAGGAACCCAAGGCGGCTTCCATAATCCTCCTCTCCATTTTATCCTCATAACAACCCTGTGAGGTAGGTTAGGCTGAGAGTCAGTGACTGGCCCAAAGTCACCCAGTGAGTTTCATGGCCGAGCGGGGACTAGAACCCGGATCTCCTGAGTCCCAGTCCAACACTCTCACCACTACGCCACACTGGGTATACTCGTAGGTATATGAAATGTATACCTATGAGTGTGAAAATACAGCTATCAATAAAAACAATTATGCATAAGCTTCAAAAAAGGCAGACCATATATCCCTGTATTTATCGATTTGCAGGTGACGTCTAAATACCACCTGTTCAAATACTGAAAACGTTGTTAGGTGCTCAGTCCATTGTGTTATAGGAGGTGGGCATTTATCTTTCCAATGTTGTAATATCAGTCTTTTAGCTGTCAAAAGGGCATGGAAAATCCATTATTTATATTTATTCACAGACAATAAGCATTTATAAACATGGATCGTAGGTCGATATAACTGCTCAGCCTCAATCAGTGTTTCCAGTAGCAAAGGAGACTCTGAAGTTGTAAAAGCTGCAAGGCCAAACCTAGATTCTAAGAAATGTTGCAATTGCAAGTATTGCCATTCAGCCATAGCAGACAAATCGTATTTGGCACGCAAATGCAACAATGACAAAAGCTCGTCATCTGCACCCACTAATTGATCCAAGGTAAAAAGCAATTAACTGTCCAAGTCCACCACAGGAGCATTTTCTTACCAATTTTTAAATCTGGGTTTCCCTATAGAGTCAATTTTGCGTGAGAGAATGGATCAAACTGTAATTGATGGGATATTTATTATACGCCTCACCTCTCTGACTGCCATAATTGTGGGAAGAACCCTATCCATTTTATTATGCCGAGAACCTAATGCCATCCATTTGGAGAAAGGATCAAGACAGGAAGATTCCAAAGCAGACCAAGGTGCATAATCTAATCTGAGTGGGAAAGACCAAAATTTAGAACTGGTCAATAAATAAACCCTGTGATATAAAGCAAGATCTGGAAAGCCAAACCCACCTTCTTTACTTGGAAGTTGCATCCTTTTCAAAGAAACTTGTGGTGGGAAGGAAACCCAGAGAAATTAACGAAACAGAGCATTAAGTTTTTGAAAATACTTACCAGGTATAAATAGAAGAATCCCATGTAAAACATAGACAATCCTAGGTATAATATATAATAGAACCTTACCCCACCAACTCAACTTAAGAGATACCCATCTATCTATATCCCGTGAGATTTCATTAGTCAACTTACTCACATTTAGCTTGTGCAGATTTGACAGACTGATGCCAGGTATAATTTTATAAACATGAACAGTTAAATCGAGGACTTGAAGACTTGCTGTTGACCATGGCTTGTTACTCTCTGTGTGTGCCAGCCATGAAGGGCCCCAACCCAGTGAGCAGGTTATTAACCTATTTGCACTGGGCAGGATCCTGTGCCCTTGTAAGCTCTAGAGAGAATGTTATGCAACTGATGAAGGGGAGCCAGGCTATTGGTCCATGCAGCACTCCTCCTGATTGGCTCAAGCATAGAGATGTGAAGGCATGGGGGGGGGGGAGAAACAAGCACTCCTCCATTTCCCCCAAAAGTCTTGACCTCCCTGAATAGGTCTTCAAACCTTGTCCATGCTCCCTGGAATGGTGTGTGCTGTCTAGAGGCCCTCGGCACAGATGGATACTGTGTTGCACGGCCACTCCTTCCCTTTGTGTGTGGTACTCCAAAATGGTGCTTGTGAACCACGTAAGAGGAGCGTCAGAGTCTCCTGCACCTCCACCTTCCCAGCTGGAGGCTGGGAACCCCATGCAAATGTGCATAGCTTCCTCTGATGACCCCTGTCCAGAGTCTCCCATGTCTCTTTGATGTCCCTGTGCCACAGGTATTCGCATGCAAATGTTCCCAAGCCCTCTAGTCATGATCAAGGAGCCACCCCTCCCCTGCCTAGCCCAGATGAAGTTCATCCTGATTGGCCAAGGACAGCCAAGCTACCGCAAGGAGGGGTGGGGGTGGGAATCGATACTGCCAGCCGTGGCTTCTGGTTTGAGTTGTTGTTGTCTAGACACAAAGGAGCGGAGTAGGGCTTTTTGCTGAGGCAAGCCCCAAGAAGACCAACCCCCAGGCAAGGAGTAAGTGCCTGGGTATTTCTATAGTAAAGGACTAGTAGTTGTTTATAGCTCTACTTGTATGTACCAAAGTGTCTCCCCACCTTTCCCCCTCTTCCCTCATTCCCCACCTTTTATTGTAATCGGTTTACCTTAAATAAACTTTCCTGGTTCTACCCCACACGGTGTGTGTGCGGTTCCTCTGTGGTTCAGTGCTAAATCCAGTGTATAGACCAAGGGCAAGGGCCTGAGAGAATCAGGTCAAGACGGCAGAGCTAAGGCTGGCAGTTTTGCACCTTTGATCTCTCGTCTAGAAGAAAGGACCCGTTGGCAGTCCCTCACAGAACCCCTGTCTTGTGGCCTTGCACGAGCAGGTTCATTATGTCAGTGGGGCTGACAGAGTGGGGGGCGCTATGGCATCTGTTATGCTTGTTGTGATGGATGGATGTGTGCTGAGGCATGTCTCTGTTGACTTGAGTTTTGGATTTCTGTTTGTTTCCCCCCTCCTCTCATGGGCTGAGCATATGTAGGATATGCTGGCTTAGTGGGGGCAGCACATCTCTCTTCACCTCACCCCCGGCATAATTAGGTATAGGATTGCTCTGTAAGTAAAAAACTTTATTGTTTTTTTCTCAGCAAATATTTCAGTTCAAATACTTTTGGCTATTGGGAAACCTCTAAAGATATTCATACGGCATGTAAAATTTACATTTAGAAGCAAAAGCTAAAAGGAATTCAAGCATGCTAAACCAATTTAGGTTGACTTAGGGCAGCAGAAAAAAATCTGGAAAACTTTCCGATTCAAAATTTCTCAGAAAAAACACATCACCGGCTACTAGAAACGCAAACACTCAAAACTGTGGAATGCTCTTATTTTGGTTGTTTTCTACACATTTCAGACAGTTTAAAAATATTTATTTTGGTTTTCTGGGGGTGAGTAATATTTTTTGTGATTTTTAAAGACAGACCTTTTCACAACTCTGCTCCATAGCCAAGTCATGAAAATACATGGATAGCAGGCTGCGATTCTTGTTAATGGGTGGCCAGCAAAAAGAAAGGGAATATGAGGCTGAACTGAATATTGCCTTCAACAATATTCAACGACTGAGCTTTATCAAACCCTAATCTGTCTCAGATTTAATCTTGACAAAATATATTCAGCCAAAGCTGATTTTGCCCTCACTTGGACCAAGCTGTTATATGGGGAATCTGGCAACAGGATGGGTAAGCTCGTGGACCATAGGTGCGAGCACCTCAAAGCTTGCAGTGGTGTCCCCCTCCTCAGAAATGTGAAAGATAAACCCACACACACGCTCTCTGAGACACAGACAGAGCAATCCTACCAGTGGGGATGGAAAGATCCAAAGGTGGAGGAACTGCCTTATCTGAAGCCCTGCTAGGCTTCCGGGTGGGCAGGGCGTGAGGAGCAGCTTTTTCCTTCTTTGCTTTTGTTTTTCTTGCTTAAACTGTTTTCCTCCTATTGGTGCCAATGTGAAGGAAATGAACTGCACCAGCTCTAGGTAGGGCTGGTATCGTTCTGCCGCTGTCCTGGGTGTGTGTTAGGGGCACAGGGGAGAGCTGTGGATTGGAAGAATGCCTCTTTTTTGAGCTTTCCATTGGAAAAGAGTTGAGACGCCAGATCTCCCACTCTGAGAGCAGACTTCTCTCTCCGCCCCAGGAGAGAGAGATCCAAAAAAAGCCTATGGCTTTTTGGATACAGTTATTTTGTGAGTGGTTTCACTCCAATCTCTTACGGTAGCCTTATGGACAGACTTTAGGAAAACATCCCTGGACAACCCCGCCCGCACACGTTCCCCTCCCCTGATCTTCTCCTCCTTTTCTTGAAAAATGTTTGAAAAATACTGTGTGGTTGTCCATTATGCTACCAAAACATTAAAATTGTGACAAGACGCTCAAGACAAGAAGATGGATCTTTAGAGAGCTTGCCTGAAAGAATATGGTTACACGCAACGTTTTTCATTCTTGTCTAATGCACTTCTTATTTTGGCATAATAAAATTTTGTAGAAGTTAGGAATGGAACCTTCACACCAGACTGGGAATTAATTGAATATTAAGATCTGACATTCCACAGAATAGAAATTTAATAGCAAATACTTAATAATCCTGTTTTATAGATGTGAGGAGAGAAAATAAGGTATCAAGGGCTAAGATTCTGATTCAAGTATTAGGTCATCTCTCCTCCTAAAGATGTCAAGGCAAAGGCCAAATGGAAGAAAAAAACCCTCAGAAACTTCAAGCCCAGAGAATTGGCTCAGCTTGTCTGAGCGTGGAAAGCTAAGCAGGGTCAAGCCTGGTTATTACTTGGATGGGAGACCCTCCTCTAGTTTCCTGCATTGAACAGGGGGTTGGACTCGATAGCCTTGTCCCGCCGCCGCCCATCCTTCCAACTCTATGATCTATGAAATCTATGAATTGCACTGATAGGCCTTCTTTCAGTGGCATTTTTTAAAAATGCAAAAAAAGGTATGTGTATAGAGTTGAATGATGTTATCTCTGGTGGTAATGAATTTCATTATTTTTGTAACTTTTTAATATTAAAAACATTCACTTTTTTCTTTCTTTTTTAACAAAAATGGTTGTTTTCTAGGCAGGATTTTTTTAAAATCTGGAATGCCCTCCAGGTTGAGATTTGCCTTGCTAAGACACTATGAACAAATTTGCATGTCACGGCAGCCATTTCCTGGTTGTTTAGTCCAGGATTTGTGGGGACAAACATAGCACATGAGCCACGTGCCAGCCATTTCCGCTTTTTGGTTCCTGAGTGGTTTTGTGACATGATTAAGCAATCCAGAGTTAACCCCACAACAAACCATGGGTTAACTCTGGGAAGCGTATTCTGCTCTTCCCCAGCAATTCCTAGGTTAAACAACCCAGGAACTGCCGCATGACATGTGAACCAGGTTGCTATAGTTTTAGATGTTTGGCCAAAACTTGGCTGATATGAAGGCCATCAGCTGAAAAAAATGATTCTCTTGTTATAAACATGTTCAGGATGTTTTCCTTTGTGGCTTCATTTGGGGGGGGGGGGCTTTTTGAGTTGCTGTCTTCTTGGTTGATTTTGGACTGTTTTGCTTTTTATGATGGTATCTTTTGATGGTTGTTTAACATATTTTATGGATTTAGTTTTATTGTATGTATTTTTAAAAACCGTTGTAAGCCGTTTTGAGTTTCTTTCTTTGGAAGAAAAAAAAAAAGCAGGATATAGGCTTTTAAATAAAATAAATTCTTCTTTTCTTCAATCTCTGTTTCAGAGCTACTTTGCCTTTTCAGGTGTCTTGCTCTACTTTGCTGCAATTTGACCTTTATGCTCCCCTCTCCACCTCCAACAGAAAAGCCAATGCCATTCATTGTCATGGTACCCCAATTGTCATGCCTCAAGCACACCTTTGTCCTCTCTTGACGCCCTTCATAGCCACTTATCTGGGAATAAGCACTACTGCAGTCAATGGGCCTTACTTCTGAGGAGATATGTATACAATTTGCATTCTCAGCTTCCTATGAGTTTTATGAGGGAGGAAAATGAAGGAGAGCAAGGGGTGATTGGGAAGGCCTGAACAGACATTCCAAACTTTATTTCCTTTGAAGGAGGAATTGAGGGGAGGGGATAAAGATTGGTTGAACTTTCCATTTGACTTGTCACACGAAACCAAACTCAAAGACTTTATATAGCACTTGTCCACAGCTGTGCAGCTATGCAGGTGCAATTCTCTTGGCTGAAAATTAAGGAAACACGCTGCAGTTATTCACAAGTGCGCGGCTGAGCTGTGTGTAGGTGTGTACGGTATTTAAAAGTAGTGTCCCTCCAAAAAATTAAAGGCTCGCCGTCCAGCCTGGTTGACAGACAGCAAATAGAAGACTCATTTTTCCTTCTCTTGGAGCCACTCTCCCTCCCCCACCCCTGGGTGGAAGGTGAAGGTGAAGGTGAAGGTGGGGAAGAAAAGTCGCCACACTAGTTCTGCAGGCTGAAGTTACTTCCACCGATGCCCGCTAAGTTTGCCGCTTGTCCACACCAACATCACTAGGGCAATGACACAATAAATAGAAAGTCATCATATAATGGGTCTACAAAGAGACAGATGTGGTGTGTGAGTGAGCCAGATGTTCCAGTAATGGGAAAAAGCTCCAGTATAGATTAGCACTTGATGTACCCTTGACTTCTCACGTGGTGAATCATTGCTTATTTGTGCTTTGAGGCGTATGAAAATTCTGCCTGTGGCGATCAGTGCCTGCGGTTTCACACATGTACAATGGCCCTTGTTTTTGCCCATATGAACTCTTCGCAGGAACTACTTACCAACCACCTTGTGGGTGGAGGAATTATTCTAACACAAAGTTTACCTTTGCTGTTCTCCGAGTGCTGCCTGATAACACTGAATTCTTGATAGTATGCCCTGTATTTCAGCTCAGCTTAGCACACCTTTTTGACAGGGCTGGTGGTATCTACCTGTTTGTGTGATACAAAAGGAAATCGTGACCCTCCTTTTGCAGTTCTGTAAATCAGACAGCATTATTTCCGTTACTACCTGCTAATGTGGGCAATGGCACTCCCTGTGAGTAGAAACAGTCATACGGGCAAAGCAGGAGTCAGCATCTAGCAGAGGGAAAATATATATGGATTTAAAGTTCAACTTATATAGAAATAAGCAAAATCCATATTCATTGATAATTTCTTAATAAGATGTCCAATTGTCTTTGCTAGTATAGGTCCTCAACAGCTAAACAGCCCAAGGCATAAGTTTAACTTCATTGCAGATGTGGTGGAGAAGATTGCACCAGCGGTCGTACATATTGAACTTTTCCTACGGTAAGTTAGGAGTAAAAATAAAAATACTGTCCAAATGTGTGTTGTTTTTTTTACAGAATAAGTATAGGTCTGATGATGACAGGGCTGCTCCATAATTGCATATGAATGTCATGTCTTATATTAATGTCTCTGTGTGGACTTGCTTGTGTTACACAGGCTCCCAAAAATACTTGCACTACACTTTTATAGAGAGCAGAAGATTATTGTATCACCCAGGAAGACAATTCTACGGTCTACTGCACAGATGAGTCATACTTGCATCCTTCCTTGTGCACAGATATGCAGGGCTGATCACTGACAACTTTGTCTAATACTTTAGCTGGTGGTGTTGATGCTGTGGTAGGGACTTCATTGTAGTTGTGCAGGGAGTGAGGATGAGGAATGAAACTAATAACAATGGATGTAGTTGCATCATCAATAGTTACTGATTTGGGTCATCTTTCCAACAACTAACATTTTGCTTCATAGAAACTCTTTCATATATATCAGATTCTTACTGTTTTGGTGCATTTAACTACTGTCAGTTGGAGTATCGGTCCATTCAACTGATTCTTTATCTGCTTTCTCTTTAGTGCTACCTCTTGTATTGCAACTAGACATCAAGAAGCCTATTGGCAGAAAAAGTGGGGGAATGTTCTGCTTATTTATTGTGTGCATTTATAATTTAACCTGAGGGTAAATTAGGAAAGGAGGAGTAGCAGAAAAGTATATCTCAATTAATATGCAGGCTTCAAAGCACTGTTCTCTCATAGGGATGGGTCAAAATCTATAATCTGATCATTTTGCATAGGTAAAAGCTGCCACCAGACCTGTGATGCAGTAGAACTGTGGCCTGATCTGCCAATATCTTTTTATTTTCCTAGACGCAGCCACTTCTGCCCCCACCCTGCCACCAATTTGGATTGGTGTGACTGTGCTGGAGGTGGGTTTAACTCTCCCCCCTGCACCAATTCTTCAATGTAAATCACTCATCTCCTAAAGTTGTACTTCTGTATTTCCCCATCTGTGGCTTGCTTATTTATTTATTTATTATATTTATGCCCCGCCTTTTTTCCTGCAAGGAACCCAAGGCGGCTTACATAATCCTCCTCCTCCTCCTCCTCCTCCTCCTCCTCCTCCTCCTCCTCCTCCTCCTCCTCCTCTCCATTTTACCCTCACAACAGCCCTGTGAGGTAGGTTAGACTGAGAGTCAGTGACTGGCCCAGTGTCACCCAGTGAGTTTCATGGCCGAGCGGGGACTAGAACCCGGCTCTCCCGAGTCCCAGTCCAACACTCTCACCACTACACCTCACTGGCTCACTGGCTCACTGGCTAATGCCAGCCCAATCCACCCTCAGTACTGCAGGCTTGATCCACATTTTTGGGGGCTGTGGGGGTGGTGCTGCAGCTGCTTTTAGAAAGATAAAAAGACACCAGGAAATCCTTTATTTGAAATATTTATATCCCACCTTTTAGGACAAGGTCCTCACAAAGCAGGTTACAAAATAAGCATAAAACAGGACAATGCATCAGGTGTGGGCAACTTCCAGGGTTTGGGGGACTGCATTGCTCCACCAAACCCCATCCCTAGTGGCCCCTGCCACTACCATGCGGCCAAAATTTGGTGGTGCAGTGGCAGCTGCAGCAGCAAGGAAAAAGCAGCCTGCCTTTAAAAGCCAAAAGTGCAGTTTGCTGCTGAAATTAAGTGGCACAACAGTGGCAAAAGGGGCTATTTAAAAGCAAAATCGCCTCTTTTGTCACAGCTGCACTGCTGAATTTTGGTGGCAAACCACTCCTTTGGCTTTTAAAGGCAGGCTATTTCTTGCGGCTGCACCACCAAATTTCAGCAGATGATGATGATGATGATGATGATATGTTGTGTTGTTGTTGTTATTATTATTATTATTTACAGTATTTGTATACCATACCATAGCTAAGTAGATTCTGGAGCAGTGAACAGTAAAAGACAAAAACAGGTAAAAGAAACAAAAACAATACATTGAAAACAAAGTAACAATTACAGTGGTGGTTGGAGAGCAGAGAAGGCTTCCCGGAACAAGGAGGTCTTCAGCAGGCGCTGAAAGCAGCACAATGTCGGAGCCTGCCTGACCTCCAGAGGCAGGGAGTTCCACAGAAATGGAGCCACCACACTGAAGGCTCTTCTCCTGGTGGACTCCAATCGGGCCATGAGGAACCACCAGGAGCATGCCATCCGATGACCTCCGTGACCGGGTAGGTTGGTATGTGCTCTCTCGGGTAACCTGGTCCCAAATTGTTTCAGCTTTGTACACAGATACATAATAATAAACAGCATAGGTTAAAACATCTTGAGCAAGCTCAAATTCGATCCAGCAAAGGCTTGACAAAATAAAAAAAATCAATCAAATAAGGACATTGTCTACTTTTGTTTGTTTCTGAAAATCAAATGTAGATTATTGTTATGTCCTACTCTATTTTTCTGTAAGCTATTTTGATTAAGAGGTGTCCTTGATGGCATTTTCTTTTTTTTCTTTTTTTTGTAGGCATCCTCTGTTTGGCCGTAATGTTCCTCTTTCCAGTGGATCTGGGTTTATTATGTCAGACGCAGGTTTAATTGTAACCAATGCCCACGTAGTGTCCAGCAGCAGCACAGCGACTGGGCGGCAGCAGTTAAAAGTGCAGCTACAGAATGGTGATACATATGAAGCAACAATCAAAGACATTGATAAGAAATCTGACATAGCAACAATAAAGATTAATCCACAGGTAAGTAGAGAAAGGATTACTGTGATGCGCTGGCGCTGCATGTGTGGCTGTCCCTGAAAAGTGTTTGGAATTTATAGCTGGTGCAAAATGTAGTGGTTAGACTTTGAGTGTGCTTTGAAGACCCCATTACACCAGTCTTGGAACAACTTCACTGGCTTTCAGTTTGTTTCCAGACACAATTCAAGGTGCTGGTTTTGACTGACAACACCCTAAATGGTTTGAGGTCAGGATATCTGAATGACTGTCTCCTTCCATATGTACCCAATTTGTGATCATTATCAGAGGCTCTGTAATATGTCCTCAGGACAGGGACTTTCCAGTAGTAGCACCCCAATTTTGGAACTCTTTCCCATGCAAAGTGAGATTGGCTTCTTATTTGGTTTTAGATGGACAGTGAAGTCTGTTCACTTTTGTCAGGCTTTTAAGTCTGTATAATGTTTTGTTGCTCTTCCATTTTTATTAATGCCTTTCTCAAATTTTATTATATAGAGTTTTGTGTGTGGTGTTTGCTCCTGTGTTCCTTGTGTTTTAGAGACAATTTAATTATATTTTTATTATACATTACCCCAGGCATCTGCTAAGTACAGAATGCAATTTATAAGTTTAATAAATAAATAAAAAGAAGTGCACTCAATATTTGCCAAATACTGATTGCATTTAAACCAATACATCTGGTCTTTTAAATCTCTATTATTTATTTATTTTTCATTTCATTTCATTTCTATACTGCCCAATTGCTGAAGCTCTCTGGGTGGTTTACAACAATTATAAAACACAATAAAATACAATATAAAAATACAAACAATAAAAACATTGAAAAAAATCTTCACTAGGCATTTTAAAAACAATTTTAAAATTACTTAAATAGCTAAGACAAGATTATAAAAAGATGGATCAATGAGGGGCCATTCTACCCAGTGATGGGGAGAAGAAGGCCAACTTGTCCAGGGGTCCTTTTCTTCCCTGGAAATCTGTATCTCCCAATTCACGTGACCCGTGTCCCCAAATGGGGAGGATTGCCCACCATTTGCGAATCACTGCCTTCATGTCGAGGGAGTGGGGACAGCTGCTAGTGTTTATTGGTGAGGAAGACAACCTGTACACCAGGGGTGCAGAACCAGTGGCCTGCCAGGCACCCCAACCCATCCCATAGAGCCTCCAGGTATTCCTCCAGGGAGTGGGGCTCAGGCTTCATTTTCTTGAGGCATCAATCCATCCATTTGAATTTAAAAAAAATAAATTAAATTAAACTTATACTTGAAATGAACCAACATTTCCCCCCCCCCCCCAGATTTCAAATAGGTAATTTTTCTGACCTTTATTTATTTGATTTGTACCCCGCCTTTCTACAAGAAAATGGCACTCAAGGCTACTTACAACCATAGCTAACCGAGTGGGTCCTCTCCAGTAAGAGTAAGTTACTCACTCTGACATGCAAGCTCTTTAGGTTATATAGGGCCTGGTGGACAGGGCCTGGTCCTTGGGGGGCCAACTTACTGAGTGTTCAGTCAGGTGACAGGGCCGGCACTGCAGCCTTGAAAAGCAGAGTTCAGTGTACAAGGAGGTAGGAGCCTCGCTGTTGGAAGCCCTGGCTTGACACAGACAGACGGACGGACAGACACACACACACACACACACACACACACACACACCAGCTTGCCTTAAGTGATGGGGACTTTGTCCAAAGTCACCCTGTGAGCTTCATGGTTGGGAAAAACGTGACTCTAAATCTCTCACACGCCAACCCAACTGCGTTTGTGACATTTACTTCTTTCGATCACAGGAATATCCTTTCCAGCCTGATCCTACTTCTGATAATGTCATTAAATGTTTCCTGTGAACGTGATGGTTTGATTTGCTCTGATATAATCTGGGTTTTTATCTTTCAGAAAACATTGCCTGCCCTGTCAATGGGCCAGTCTGGCGATCTGAGACCTGGGGAATTTGTTGTGGCCATTGGGAGCCCCTTCGCCTTACAGAACACAGTGACAACAGGTATTGTCAGTACAGCACAACGTGATGGCAAGGAGCTTGGCTTGAAGGATTCTGATATGGATTACATTCAGACTGATGCTATTATCAACGTAAGTAAATGCTCTGTGACTTCAGTAAATCTCAAAAAGAATGAAGTACCTGAGTTGGTCATTTTCTGTCAGTCCATCCATAAAATCATTAATAATGGAAATACTGTGAAGTATCACAGTTGACAGTTTCTCCAGTTTGCAGCGGCCCGGCGCATCCTGCCATGGTTCAACACTTCTTTTGATTGCTTCAGAGAAACTGTTTGAAAGCAGTCTAAATAATAAAATAATGAGGACTACTTGGGTTTAGTGGAATGTTTCCTATTTACTGTGTGGAATCCATGCTCAAACATTTCTCCTTGTGTTTTTTTTTGTTTTTGTTTTTAAAGCTTGTAGAACTTGGTGCATTGTTATCCATTAGCACATCATTTTGAAGGGTCAGTTTCGATTCTTGCCCAATCCCCCATTCTCTAATTGGGCTACTACTGTGACCCATTCACTGACCACTACCAGAAGCAGTGCTGTTCTCTGGGTTTCTGTAAGGACCAAGAATCATTGCCTAGCATCCCTCAAAGGTGCTGAAAGGAATGCTGTATTAGGCAATCTCTCCCTTTGAAGGAGATTACAACAGAGACTGCGGCTCTGTGGATTTGATTGAGTTGTATTGCCTTCTCTGGTTGCTCCTTTTCTCCACTGCCTGCTGTCGTTGCCTCATCCTGTGTGTGGTGGGGTCTCCTACCAAAACATTTCTTGGAAGAGTGGAGAAAGGCAGGCAACTCTGTCGTGTGCTCCGCTCCCTGATCATCCCAGTGACACACCCTGGGACGGGCAGGAGAGGGAGGGTGGGAGGACAGAGGGCAACTTAATGGTTATCCACTTCAGCTACTTCTGTCTTTATCTAGTGTGACAAAAAGTTGAAGTGGCTAGATATGGAAGGCACTGACATCTGACTAGTGACAAAATATGGCTTGACTTTCCTACAACTTTCAGTCTGATCCTTAAGAAAATAAGGGTGCGATCCTATGCACGTTTAGACAGAAAAAAATCCTGCAACCCCAGCATACCCCAGCCAGCATCCCAGTTGCAGGAAGGACTTCTTTCTCTCTCTAAATATACATAGGATTGTACCCCAAGTCAGTGAAGTGAACACACTGGATCTCTTTGTGAGGCACAGAACATGAAATGGCTGTTTAATCAAATAAATATATTTGCAGTATGATTTTCACGTTGTGAAATGAGCTTTAACATTTTCTGGTATTGTTTTACAGTATGGAAACTCAGGAGGACCTTTGGTAAACTTGGTAAGAGCTCCTTACGTTAACAGAGCCTAATTACACTTATCTGTTCGCATAATGTGGTGGAATAGTTGTTTTAAAAAGGGGGAAATCAGAAGTAGTTACCAAAATTGTTGTCTTTATATCCTCAGTCTGGCCAAATCCAGCAACTGTTGTGTATCTATCAAAGTGAGAACAGATGTTTTCAGATGTCACAAAATCAGAGCCTATGTTTATCGTTCTTTCCTATGCCATGAAAACAGGAGTGTGAGGAGGGCAGGTCCGTGGAAACGGTGATGATATCTAGCTCTGACTCTCCTAGTCCAAACAAGTTCCTATACTCTTCATCTTCAGGTCTGTCCTGAATGGCTGCAGCTTTCCATGGTCTCCAGATGAAAGAGGTCATTCCCAGCCCTGCTTTTCTTTAACCAAAGATGCCAGAAACCCTATACATGCAAAGCATGCGTTCCATTCCATCACTGAGCTATGGGAGATGCCTTGGGTTTATTTTGTGATATCTGAAAATGCTGTAGAAGCCTGACCCTCTGGTGCACTGGGCAAGGCAAGTGGATAGGATCAGGTGCAAAGGTCAATGCATCAGTACAGCATCAGAAGTAGGGATGGAGGGATCTCTTTTGCTTTTTGTAACGTTCTCATTTTTTCAAGCACAAGTATGTTCCATCCATCCCATTTCCACATCAGTTTGTGATGTTTTTTAAAAGTCTGCATGAAAATTCATACACATTTTCATATGCACAAAAAATATACCGTACACATTTCCCCCTCATTTATGCATTTTGCGAACATTTTCCCTAATATGCGCAGTTTCAAAGCTAGGAAAGAGACCTTGCAGTCCTCTGCCCCTGTCCAGTGAGAGAGATCCAAATGTGGAAACACATCTTTCTTCATGGATCTCCTCTGCTGTGAGTCTCAGCACATTCTGCAAGAGGAAAACCCTCCCAGCCAACACCCCAGTGTGCGCATCGGTGGCATTTGCATTATGCTTGCTCTGCAGTCAAGGCACACGTCCCCACCCGCCCCCACCCCAAACCACCTCGCAGATTATCAGCACTGTCAGAATTGACAGTATTGACAATTTGCAGTATGTATGTAAGAGTGGGGGAAGAGTTGGTGTCCCACAAGCATAAGATTGGGGCCACATACCTAAGACTGAGGCAAATATGCAACTCACCCCAAAAAGAAAATAATAAAATTTGCTCTTTGCACCCAGTGCCATGGCAGAATTAGAATTATCAGAAAAGTCTAAGAAAATAGGAGATTTACCCTCATCAAGCCATTTGTTTTGAGCACAGCTTTGTCTGTGAGCGAATCCCTGGGACTGGGAGATGCCGTTTGCTGAAAGAGATGGTCTATCTGCACTTGGGCCGAGAAGGTGGAGCTGCAAGCCAGCTAGCCAACTAAAGACGTCTGTAGCCTCAGGTGACTGGGGAGGAGTGGGCCCTCTTAGGACTGCTCAGGCCCTGTGTGTTATATGGTCAGTTCTGATCATCTTTGCATTCTCCATGTTCAGCAGCAGATGCTAGATGTTTGGGATAGTTGACATGCGAGGGCTGTTGTTGGCCGTGTTGCCTTCATGCGCTGCTGGTGAGCTCCTCAAAGGTGGGCCAGCTAGACCAGTGTACTCCAACCTCAGGTCCCCAGATGTTTTTGGCCTATAACTCCCAGCATGCCCTAGCCAGCGTAGCTGGCTGGGGCATGCTGGGAGTTGTAGGCCAAAAACATCTGGGGGCCCAAGGTTGGAGAACACTGAGCTAGACCTTTGTTATCCTCTGATGATATGTGTACAGTAGATGTTAACATTGTATAATTGCATAGGCTGATGAGGGCATTCTCCTCCTCACACCATTAGTACCATACGAGGGGAGTCTGTGTGTGTATGTGGGGGGACAGGACACACCAGCTAGCTCCGCCCCTCCCCTCTCATTCCGCACCACCCTCCTCATCCCTGCCTTCCCCCTCATCGTATAAGATTAGGAGCAGCTGAATAGGCTAATCTCTGATGCATTCAAGGACTTCTCATTGGCTTCAGCCGCTTGCACGTGCAGAGCTGCCCTTTCCATTGAGGTGAATAGGAAAACACATTGACATGAATTCTGCATGTGCAACAGGACATCGGTTCCCCCTGCATATCGAGTGTATTTCTGGTAGCGCGTCATCATAATCATCTGTTCAAGCACAAGCTGTCTGTTACGAATGCATTTCTTTTTAAAGGCAAACCCTTTTAAAATAAGCGAAACTTGTGTTCATGTCTTCTTTCCACAGGACGGAGAAGTGATTGGCATCAATACTTTAAAGGTTACTGCAGGAATTTCCTTTGCTATTCCTTCTGATCGCATTGCTCAGTTCCTCTCAGAGAATTATGAGAAACAAAGTAAAGGTAAAATTTGTAAGCAATAGTAAAGGTAAAATTTGTAAGCAATGCTGGGAGTTGTAGGCCAAAAACATCTGGGGGCCCAAGGTTGGAGAACACTGAGCTAGACCTTTGTTATCCTCTGATTTGGCTAGAGAAGGATGCTTTATATCTGATTCTGTGCAGCTACAAATGTTTTTCAAGAGTGATGCCCTACATCACCTGGACAGTGTTCCAGTCTCGTATGTGCATGGCAGCATGATAATAACCTAGAGTAGAAGTTCTCAGACTTTCTACCCCCAGGGCCCACTTGGGAGAGCTGAGAATGACTGAGGCCCACCAGTCACAAAATGGCGGCAGACTGAGGTGGAGTTTGGCATAATCAGGTTGGCAATTATTGATATCATTTTGTAATGATATAGAATCCCTCTTTGGAAATTGCTAACTTCTTTGCCACAGTTACTTCCTTGTAGCAGGGAGTTCCATAATTCAGCTTTCAATTAAGTAGAGATTGGCTCTGGAGGTATCATTATTCAGCCTCCCCATTTCAGGCAGAATTTGCTGATCCAGAGGCTTCGAGGAGGACATCTTAATTTATATTGTTTTTCTCCACCCCTGTTATGGCGCCAGGAGCGGGAATGGCTTTTCCTCCTGGCTGACTCCTTCTTTACAGGGGTTCCCCAAGAAAGCAATTTCTGATAGGCTGCACCAGTCAGGATAATCCCCTGACACACTCTAGTCTGTCCAGCTGCTTGGGGAGTTTCTGAGCCCTATTGCCAGGGACCCCTCCCTTCAGCCCAGCCCGAGGAAAAGACAGCAAGAAAGGTGCTTTGGAATTTCCTTCCCAAAGCCCAGAAACAGAACTTAACAAAACCCTTTTTTAAAATCCTGAAAACACAAGCATTAGCTTTGTAACCATGTGGTCTCTCACATAGGGAAGAGTTTAGTGAGAAATCCCTTTTAAAATAGCACACGTCCAAATATAACATGGGAGTTTATTTATGAAAAAGGGAAAAACCAAAGGGAAGGCTACAATCACACACATACACAGAATTCCAAATAAATTAAAAAAGTCAGTCTCACTATTTAGTCACATTACCTACTTGAGTAGAGTCTTGGGTCTCAGAGCATATGCAGAGTTCACTGCAGAGGAGATGGTCTGAGAGAGACCATGTTGGCTTCCAGTTAAATAGTATATGGAAAGGTCTAGAATCCTTCTTTTTATGGGAATCTCAGCTCAGTAAAAGCCAGCCCTTTAGCAGAGACTGATGGTTGTTTTATCCAATAACAAGTTAGCCTCCATCTCTGCTGTCAGTGGTCTAGCCAGCAACTCGTAAAATTATGTAGTGGCGAAATCCATCTTCTTAATGCCTGTAAACTTACATATCAAAAGTCCAAGGTGGTTGGAACCAGTCAGCCTATTTTAAAAAAGAAAGATTAAGGGTTTGGTTGTATTTTGGATGACCAAAAAGAGAGAGAGAGAGAGATAAGGCTAGATAAACCTATTCGGGTTGCCCAGCAGGGTACCAACTGACCAGATGCTCTAGGAGGTAGTGTTGAGCTACCTCAGTATAAAGGGGTTTGTCACAACCCCCCCCCCCACACCTCTCAAGGTATTCTTACTCATCTGTCATTTCTTCGCTTTTCACAGTTACCTTATAACCTATCCACCCACACTGCCAGTTTCTTTCATCTCTCCCTCCTCCTGCTTTTACATTCACTTCCTCCTATAACAGCTTCCTGCTCTTATGCCTTTCTTCTTTATTCTCAGTTTTTTTAAATGGTTATTATTATTAAAAAATAACCATTACCCTTGCTCTCTAACCAACTCTTGCTCCTGCACCAGTCTCTGCCGTGTGCAGCCATGGCATAGGGCGGTCAAGCAAAGAGGCACTGGGCAGTCTACAGCACTGAGACCGACTGGTGGGTCCCAGCCCACAGGTTGAGAAACACTGACTTAGAGCATAATCTCTTACTCTAAAGAAGGGGGCCCCAACCTCTTTGGACCCGTGGGCACATTTGGGAATTTGAGGAACTGCTGTGGACACCACCACAAAATGGCTCCCATGGAGGATGTAGCTAGTTACAAAATGGCTGCCGTGGGTGCCTGGCTAGTCAAACGTGAGCTAAGGAGGTATGGGGGGAGAGAAATAGTGAGGCTAGAGGCTGGGAGGGAAGGGGAAATAGCACTGCAAAGGGGTAAACTGGAGAGAAAGAACAAGGCTAGAGGCTAGAAAGGGATAGCAAGAAGACTGCCCTAACATTTTACAAGGTTTTTCTTTTAAAAAATTGATTTTGAAGGGGGCAGGGAGCAGAGAGGTTTGTGGGCACTGTTGGAGGTTCCCATGGGCGCCATAGCACTTGCGGGCGCCATGTTGGGGACCATTGCTCTAAAGTATTTTAAACCTTTTATTCTAGAGAATTTTTACTCTAGAGTAGGTAGGGTCCTCAGTTAGGATCAGGACCTGGGAGGGTAGGGGGGCTTTTAAAATCCAGATCAGGGGCCCTGAACCTACTCTAGAGTAAAACAAACAAACAAACAAAGAAGTAGCTGCTAGACACAGGTTTAAAGCAATGACTGTTTTGGCCCTGCCTGTGTCAAAAGAGCAGTGAGTAGTTTGGGAAGAGTCAGGAAGGAAGGGAGCGCACCCACTGCTAAGTGTTCACTGCAGGCGGCTTGGGCTGCAGCTATTCTCTCCGGGGATCTAATGGGGATAGCAGATTTGCTGCCATGCAGGAATGCCTCTTGGCCTCCACTTACATTCCAATTGCATATTCGGGAATAAAGCAAAGGTTACAAAAATGCCCTTGATCTTATCCAAAGGAACCCAAACCTGGATAGTGCTTCCCCTGAAAATGTTTACCACTCAGGAAAAGGGGGGAATATAGAGACTGTAATTGTATATTATCAAGATCAAGTATTGTATTGATCTTGTAACTGATTCGCTGCTTTCCTGCCCAATTCCTTTCTCACTCCATTTCAAGTGCTCTTTGATAAAAATACACTTTAATGTTACCAACTCCCCTCACCAAAGAAGCTGGTTGCATCTTCTGTCGGTACAGTGTTCAGATGTTTTTGGCCTACAACTCCCAGCATGCCGCAGCTATGCTGGCTGGGGCATGCTGGGAGTTGTAGGCCAAAAATATCTGGGGACCCAAGGTCAGAGAACACTGTCGGTAGAATGATTTGGCAGGCTATGCAAGTGATTAACATGATCTATCTCAGCCCCAGCATCATTTAAGGACAACGGGTGCTGGTGCTTCCTCTTCAGCCTGTGCTCAGTATAACCGTACCCACACAAAGAGGGTGGCACCACTCCGGTGCAGTGGGGAATGAGCCTCGGTCCCATTCCTTCCTCATGCGGGGCTCCCACTAGGTTTTGTCTTCATCCCTTTAGTGGAGATTATCAGTGGATTTGATTTCTCTATCGTGCAGTATCGATGTCTTGCCTAAGAACTCTTTATCTCATCTTGAACTGGTGACACACTTTCTGGCAGCCACCACAAACAAAGTTGTCTTTGGCGCTAACTGGATACCAAAACAAAATTCTTTGGACTTTTTTGTTAGGCCGTTTGTGAAAATAAAAAACAATTCGAACTGAAATCGTTTTAAAATATAATAATGCTAAAAGCATAAACGTAGCCTCCGGGTGCGGGTCCAGATACCATACATTCCTTCTTGAGATGGACAGGGAACACTTTTGAAGGGGCTGTCAAAATAGCGGGGAGAGGCAGGGGGGGCGGGGAAATGAACTGCTGCCTCAGTACCCCCAACCCATAATAATTTGCTTCTGCATGCAGTTTTTACCTTTGGGGAAATATAACAGGCAGAGGATACTTTCAAGGCCATTAAGAGAAGAAGGAGCCATTGTTCTGTGATTACATGAGCGCCAGCCAGGTGGAGTCACACACTTCCATTCACAGACGTCATAATGTTGGTGAGCATGATGATTGGGGGTGATTATGTGAAACATCTCCATGTTAGCGCCTCACTTCCTTGGCGGTTCCAGGGTTGCTGGTGTGGAACTGTTTCACGTGAGTAGCCCCAATTGCATGTTACATTGTTCACAAATGTCCAGGTCATAGTGCTCTACGTAGTGCTCGTGTAATGTGTGAGAAACAATTAAGGGTGTTTTAAGAAATGAAGCAGCATCTTTTGGGGCATATGGAAGCCATAATGTTTACGGGCAGCATAACACGTGACGGGGGCTAATCACCTGAACCATCTACAGCAGCCTCCAAAGCAGTGGGATATAATGTGGAGCTGTTTCACACGATCAGTTATTTACAAAAGTTACAGTTTCCATTTGAAAGCAGTGCCAGGCCTTTTCCAGCTGCCAGCGCCCTCCTTCCCCCCCCCCCCCCCCCGTTTCAGTACTGTTCGCAGGGGAGGCTGTACTGCGTGAGCCGGGCCTCAGCCTGTGCTTGCCTCCAGTCCAGAGCGTTTGACTAGATGAGGAATGAAATTATTCCCCCTTATATATTGTGCTTCTGTTGCCGGCTGCTCAGCACTTCTGGGAATGAAAGCCAAAAGTGTTTTCGTACAACAGAACAGGGACTGAATCGACTCCTTCCTCACCCTTACTCTGAGTTTAGGGCTTACTTCGCCAGCTCAAGCTGACCTGGGAGGGTAAGAAATGGATCACACAGAAATCAAATGAATGTCAAAGGAGTTAATGTGCTCTTCCATAGCAAGATTGTTAGGGTGCTTGTAGTAACTGGATCTCTCCCACTGCTATGGCCTTTCAGCAAATTGTTGGCGTGCTGGGCGTTACTGTGGCAAACCCTGTACTGGTTGCCACTAGTCCAAACAGTGAGTAGGATCAGCACCGCGGGAGGAAGCAGCATTGGGCCAAAACAGTAGTGGTGGCTTCTCCAGGGCAGGAGTTGTGCCTGATTTGCTTCTGACTTTGGGGCTACCGCTGCTTCTGGAAACTTCCAAAATGGTCACTCAGCCACACAGGCACCTTTCCTTTCTGGTTTTGTTCTTGCAGCAGGTGTGCTGTAGGCCTCATGTGAATATTTTTATTTGTTTAACCAGTCCCTTATGAAGTCATCATAGTGAGAATGCTTCTGGGCCTGTATGAACTAATATACTGAATTAGTCTGCTGATGGACCATCAGTGTAACAGACTGGCTAAGGCTGCAGTCCCGTACACACTTACCTAGGAGTGAGTCCCATTGAAATGCAGGATTGTGCTGTAAGTCAGGGTTTTAGTTTTTAATGTGCCTCACTAGAGGGGTGTGAAGCACCTGCCCAGATTCTTGGCCTGTGAGCCTTTGCTTTTCAAGGCTCCTTCTCCCTGCCTAGGCATGATCCTTTCTCCACGTGTGAAATTGACTATTCCAGTATATATGAACAACTTACTACGTGGTAAGTCACTGAGAGCATTTTATACCTTTCATATTATTCCTGATATTTCTTCTCTGCATTCTGTCCTGGCTGTCTTTTTTCTTCTTCTTTTCGTCACATGATCATATAGCAGCAAGTGCTCATTCAAGCTGCCAGACCAATCGCTCTGACTGGAGAGTGCTTATCCACAGAGTGGACACATCATAATGAGCCGTTTCTCCCGCTTCTCCTGTGCTGTTGCTGAACCAAGGCGAGTCCATCCTCACCTTGTAAGCAGTGGAACTTGAGGGCAATGAAGTGCTAGAACTGTGAGTTGAAGCCCAGATTCCGTGCTGAGCCAGCCAGCAAAACTGTCAGTATAAATTGTTGCTGGGATTTTTTCTTGCTCATGTTTCAATATCTGGCTGTGATAATGGATTATATTCAAAGTGTGGCAGTAAATATGAAATTAAATTAAAGCATTTTTAAATGCTTATGTAATTCCTGATATTATTCCAGCCAACTCCGGAAAAAAAACTCAAGCTCCAGCTGCAGAAGTAATTACTCTCCCTATCTGGGGTACATTTTAATAAAGGAAGAAAATAGAATGTGCATATGGTTATAACTCCAGATTATAGAACAATGGTTTGGGAAAGGACCAAAAGGCCACCATCTCCCTCCCTGTCCTCACCTGCTAAACAGCTAGATTTTAACCTTTTTGAAAGGGTTAAAGGGTTGTTGGATCAGTGAGGGGAACTGTGCACCCAATACCCATTTATCCATACAGGTCCCCATCCAGCAGTATGTATGAGTGTGGAGGCCTGTTGCACAGTGCCCTATGCTAGATCAGGGCAAGAGCCTTCTTTAGGGTATCCTTTGGAGCATGTGACGTCCCCACTTCATCTAACAGTCCTTCTCCACTAATGATGGCAACCCCTGATGTTGCAGAAGGATGGGGGGGAAATCAAGAGCTTGTGAAGAAAAATCCTTTTCTAGTACTTCACAAGTGGTGGATCAGAACAGAAAATGGTGTTTTTTTTTAAAAAAAAAAAAAAAAGGAGGGGGGAAAGCCTCTATTAATTATCCATCTTCGACTCTTGTTGCCTCAAATGTTCCAGGGAGACTAATGCATAATTTTGTTTCCCTAGTGGACAGAAAGCCTGCTTTTGATTTCAGCCAAAACATGCTTCAGAGTCAGACGCAACATGGGAAATAATTAGAAGCAACTTCCTGCGCCAGTGCAACATTAAAATCAACCAATTAAAATGAAATAAACATAACCTGCTGTTAAAGAACCATACACATAATAACCATCTTGACACACAAATGCCAACTCATATTTTTTTTAGTACAACATGGTACTTTTGGAAAATATTTAGCCTTAATATTTGGCATGTATTAAAGGGAAGGAAATTCCGCAGGTAGCTAAGGGGCATGTTCACTAAACACTTGATGCACATATGATAAAATCAGGAGGGCACCTGCTAGTCTTTGGGTCAAATCAGATAAGACATTGGAGATGTATAGATGGATATCCTGTCTCCTTAAGTTTATTTTAAAAGCATCTACAAGTCCCCAAAATTGGACTGAGAACAAGGAAAGGGGGTAAACCCTTTCTTCCACATGCCATTTTTCCAGTGTAACATCCCCAACTCCCCAGCAGCTATTTGTACTGGTGGGACTTCGGGGACTTCCAAACGAAGGGCTCCTAGTGCTAGCAATTAGAAGGCACTGTGTGTGTGGCTATTCTGTCTTTTTCTCCGTAACTTTTTTTTTTCACCCGATAAGAAATTAGACAGAAGAAGCAGTGGGAAAACACGGAAAGGTTATGCGTGGAAGTCCTTTTTGTCTGGACACCTTGTAAAATACAGTACCACAAATGAGACAGGGCGATGGCACGACAGAAGCCTACGCTGGAAACACCCTTACGCTAGGGAAAGGGCATGGCGACAGTCGTGTAGTGGTACATTTTGAAGTGCAGGCAGGGTTTCCTCTCCAAAGCCACGCCCCCCGAGGAGAGTCCAAAAATCCATGCAGCTGTGTTGATCCATATCAACAAACCAGTTCTTGCAGTTTTCAACTCCACCAGAATTAGGTCTTTTCTAAAGCTGATGGGTCTGAAAGAATCACCCATTCAAGACGAAGCCATCAGAAAATACTTCACTTTAAAGCAGGGGACAATATATTGTTGCTGGGAAAATTCATTTCCGCCCAGTTGCTGTGAGGATTGCTGCTAAGCTCAGAGAGAACAGGGAGGTCTGAGGGGTGGGGGTGGCAGATGATGTCAGTGCCCCTGCTAATAAAAAAAGTGCCGATGCCGTGTCCCCCTGAGCCCTGGCTCCGCTACATCACTGCGTGGGGGTGGGAAGGATTAATGCTCCCCTCAGCACTGTCTTCTAATTTGTGGGGCACTGCAGGTCTTTTAAAACAAAGTTAAAGCAACAGGAGAATTGGTCACATTGCATCAGCATCTCCCAGGGTTGCAACTTGCAAAAAATCGCGATTTTTTGCAAAAAATAAAAAAAGCTGATTTTTTTTATTTAAATCAATGATTTTTTTGATTTAATCAATTTCCCCACCAAAATTTTTAGTAAAATTAATTTCAAAATTTCAGGCAACCACATGTACAAATAGCCTACACTTAATAGTTAAGAACACCAAATTATGCAGAAATAATTTCCTCATTTTTTTTTACGTTACCAGTATTATTGGTTACTAGGCTACCTACACGACAGGGTTGCAAAAAAATCATGATTTTTGGCAAAAAAAATTATCGATTTTTATTGATAATTTAATCAATGATTTAATCATTCTGATTTAAATCATTGCAACCCTGGCATCTCCTCTGATTTGGCTCTTGGAGATTGCAGCGAGACATGTGGAATGGAGAAAGGGTTCAATTCGGGTTTCTTCACATGATACACTTTTAATGGCTATGTGTGACAAACCTGTGTTGTGCTAATTATAATGTTTGAGGTGCATTAACCGCTCTTTAAAACTTTATATACATTATGGAAACTGACTGAGGTGCCAGGGCCAATGGCTGTATAGCCAGGATGGGTGCTGGAACACCTGGGTAATGGTGCCAGTCACTCACCTTTTTAGGGAGGTGGGCTGCTTTGTTATCCACCAACTGACGCCTTCAAACCTGGTCAGGGGAAGTCCATGGAGGACATGGCATGCATAACAGTGGCCAGGCCTGAGCCCCCTTTCTGCACACACAGCTCTTTTCCTCCTTCAAAAGCTCAAACTTTATCCTCATTTCTCCCGATAGTTTCTCATCATCCATCATATAAAGCTGCCTTCCCCAACCTGGTGCCCGCCAGATGGTTTGGATTACAACTCCCAATATTCCTGACCATTGTTGCCTAGGACTGATGGGAGTTGAATCCCAAAACATCTGGAGGGGAAAGCTGAAACCTCTGTACATAAGAATATAAGAAGAGCTGTGCTGGATTAGACCAAGTCCAGCATTCAGTTCACGCAATGGCCAACCAGCTGCCCACGGGAAGCCCACAAGCAGGACATGAGTGCAACAGCACCCTCCTGCCCATGTTCCCCAGCAACTGGTGTGCACAGGCATACTGCCTCTGATGCTGGAGGTAGGGTAGAGCCATCAGGATTAGCAGCCATTGATTATTTATTTATTATATTTATACCCCCGCCTTTTTTCCTTCAAGGAACCCAAGGTGGCTTACATAATCCTCCTCTTCCTCCTCCTCCTCCTCCTCCTCTCCATTTTATCCTCACAACAACCCTGTGAGGTAGGTTAGGCTGAGAGTCAGTGACTGGCCCAAAGTCACCGAGTGAGTTTCATGGCCGAGCGGGGACTAGAACCCGGATCTCCCGAGTCCCAGTCCAACACTCTCACCACTACGCCATGAGACTGCACCAAACTATACTCTTGATTAGTGGCAATACATGGCATTATAAAACCTGAGTTCCTTCTGCATTTGACATGAATGATAAGAATTATGTTATGTAAGGAGAGTCGGTAGTTCACATAGGCGAACAGCCCCGACACCACTGCTCCTGAGCTTCCTCTGATACGGGGATCATACGGAGAAATGTATTCTCTGATACAGTACACTACTCGCTTTTATGTATGAGATAACATATTGTATGATACACTTATATACAAATGGATATACCCCTATTGTGATGTCAGTGATTGTGCGTGACGGTTTCAAAATGTGGCACTGAAATAATGGAGTTTGTGTTATTGTATCCATGGAGCACTGGCTCGTACAATCTCTGTACTGAGGGTGGGAGGGAGGGAGAGACTGAATAGAAGCTCTTCACCACCCTAAACCAGCTCTAGGAGTCACCCCCCCACAACTATTTATACAGTGAGAAAAGATCTGAGAGAGTTTTTTTCCCTTTGACAGAAGAGTAATAAATGCCTTGAAAAGAATTTTGCCACAGCATGAAATCATCTCCTGGGCTTTGGGAGCTGATTAATGGGTGCATGAACCCCCAAAGCAGGTGATGTACACGGACACGTGCCACCCTCCACTACATCCTGCTGCAGGCAGCTGCTTCATACCTTATACGATTTGTCTCAGGAGTTCGCCTTGGGCTGATTTCGTAATACATACATACATGTCAGGGCCTATGCCTGTTTGGATGCTCAATCCAGTTTTAGTTCTAAAGAACTAAAGGTATGGTCTGAAGGCACATGGTAGGCCTTCAGGGTATGCCTCCTAGAGCGTGGTCTGAAGGCACATGAGGCAGCCACCATGCTGAAGCTAAGCAGGTCTGGGTCTGGTCAGTGCTTGGAGGGGAGACCACCTGGAAACCACATGCAGCCACCTTGAGTTCCATGATGGAAGAAAGGTGGGATAGAAATGTAATAAATAAATAAAATAAAATAAAGAACTGGAACAATTCTATAACGGTGCCGGTGCAGCAAGACCTGAAAATTGAAAAAAAAAATTATTTGGGTCACAAACTAGTGTTCTGGATCATGTGGAGAGCCCCCATGGATAGAGAAAGCTCTCCTCTTCGCAGAGTCGCCTCCGAGAGGGAGAACGGAGGGGGCAGGGCTGGCACGCTCCCCCTCCTTGCCTATTTACACCACTGTGCTTTGAGAAAGCCTGCATAGGGCTGTGTTCCTGTGCCAGTCACCAAGGGTCAGGCACCTTAGCTGCTCTGGGGTCATAAAGTGAAAGAAAGGTTCAAGAACTGGTGTGCGTATATGTATAAGAGGATCACTTTTCTGATTTGCCTTTTGCACAAACATACTTGGGGTGAAGGTTTGACCTTTGGCTAAATAGATGGATAAACAAGTCCCCCCACCCCCAAAGAGGAAGCTGTCAGATATTTTAGAAACTTGGCAGCTTGTCTGGCCTTTCCGCAGGGAAGCCTCCTTGCCCCTCGAATGGGAATTGAGCTTTTCTAACAATCTGATGTTGTCTCCTGGCTTTAGTTGCTGCTCTGCCGCCAGTTGTTTCCACTGCCACAGAAGTTAAAGCTAACCCTGAGCAAATTGGGAAGACTGACCTCCTCCTCTCTTTTTCCCTTAAAAAAAAAAAGCACCCCTTACTGCAGCCTCCCCCAACCTGGTTGCCCTCCAGATATTTTGGACCACAGTGCCCAGCATTCCTGACCACTGGCCATGCTGCCTGGGGCTGATGTGGGTTGAAGTCCCAAACATGGAGGGCTCCAGATGTGGGAAGGCTGCCTTACTGCAAGGGAGGAGTGGCCTAGGGGGCAAATTCCAGCCCTCAACTTCTGCCCCAGCCCCAGCCCCAGCCCCATTGTATGGGTCACTGTGCCATGGAGAGTGCTGGTACTTCTGCTAGGGGCAAGTGGGCACGCTCTCACCTTAGGCGTCTGGTGGAGCCCTCACTGCCAATTACGGCTGTTTACAGCCCACAGAGCCAAGGTTTAAGAGCCTAAGGGAGTGGCCTATGTTAAGCCTAGGGGCTCCGTCAAGGTACATGCCATGTTGGGGTTTTATTTGATTCTGTTTCACACTAAATTTGTTCTTGGGAGCATTAAAAAAAAAAAAAAAAAAAGCTAAACAAGGGATTTTATTTTTATTCCAGATGGGAAAAAAAGGTTCATTGGCATAAGGATGGTGACCCTAACGCCAGTGTAAGTCTCAGTATACGTGAATGCGGAACATCTTGAGCTGCAATCAGGAAGATAAGAGTTCCCCCAGTCATCCTTTCACACTGTCAGCACCTTACCCACCTTTCCCCAATCTTGCCTTCCTCAAATCCAGGGGAGGCCCACAGCACTACCCAGGTGCTTTCGCCTGAAAGGCTCGTGCCCTTTATCGCCACTGGATTCCTGTGCCTGTTCCCTGAACCCTCAACCACCACCTCTATCCCTCCTGCTGTTAAAACAATACAAGCCTTGCCTACCCACCTTGCCTTTCATCAATGTAAATATTAAAATATGCATAAACATGTAGCAGGGATGTTGGAGAGTCCTTGGTCTCAAGTCACGAGTCAAGTCACGAGTCTTTGGACCCGAGTCTCGAGTCCGAGTCTGAGTCCTTGGTCCAAAATGGTGACTCACGAGTCCCGAGTCACTCCCAAAGCTGACTCTACGAGTCCCTATTAAAATCAATGGGGTTTTCCCCCAACAAAATAAGGCTACTTCAGATGTGTGGCTTAAATAAATTCTAGGCACAAGTGTGCCTTTTTATTTCAAAACTCTGCAACTGATTTTGGCAAGAACAGACCAGGCAGACAAACCCAAAATAACCAGACAGGCAGAGGAGGCAGGGAACCCCAAAGCAGGCAGGCAGAGGCCTTTGTCTTGGACAATTCAAACTGTGGAACTGGTCAAGAAGAGACCAGGCAGGCAGAGGAGGCAGGGAACCTCCCCAAACAGGCAGGCAGAGGCAGCCAAACCCAAAATGTCTGAAAGGTTGCATTTTGGGAAAATGATTTTAAAAAATAAAATCTTCATCGGCGATCACACTTCTCTCCACTCCTGGCACAGCCCAGGGATGTTGAAGAGTCCTTGGTCTCGAGTCTCGAGTCCCATTAAAAATATTGGGACTTGAGTGGGACTCGAGTCAGAGGGGGGACTCAGTCCGACTCACGAGTCGAGTCCGAGTCCCCATCCCTGACATGTAGTAAAGCTGTTGTTGTTTTTTAAAAAATGAATCCATTGGGGTAGAAATCTGTAGGTTCTTCAAAAGCTTCTATCAGAAGAGAAAAAATAAAATGTAGGGGGGTATTTTCCTTTTAAGAGTAGCAGCAGCAGCAGCAGTAATATAATGATTCAATTTTGGTAATACTTGTGCTTTTTTTTTTTTTTTAGACTAGTGGAAGAACTTAAACTTAAAGATCCAGATTTTCCAGATATCAGTAGTGGAATTTATGTACATGAAGTTGTTCCAAATTCACCATCACATAGGTATGTTGGTCCCAAACCAGAAGCTGTTGCTCTACTTAAAACATGCTATATCCAACAGAAACCAACAGAGGTTTTGTGGTTGACTTTTTTGTTTTATTTTTATCTTCTAAAAAAACCCTTGTAATTAGATTTGTACCTACTTTCTTTTTCAGGAGCAGTATATCTAATGATATTTCTATTTTTAAATGTCTTTCTGCAGTCTCAGCTGTTCTAGATCTTAAATCAAGTATGAGGTCCATAATGTGTATTTGGTAGGCCAAAAAAAAAGCCCCTTTATTTTTTTTTTAATTTTTTTGATTTCTGCTCTCTAATCATAATAGATTGGCTGTAGTTTTGGAATTTGTGTACCTCAGAGTACTTTTACAAACTTCATATCAATATTATCAGAACATTTTGAGAGGTAAAAGTTGTCCGGTTGCATCCAAAGATCCCTTCCCACCAGACAAAGGGAACCTCTGGATGCAACCGGTTGTTCTTGTTATGAGTTTCTCCAAACATTTCCCCCCGGGAAAAATATTACATAGATTTGTATGTGATTTATATACATCTAGTAGAAATGGCTGTCTAGATAGTATTCATTATACCTTATAGACCAGTGTTCTCCAGATGTTTAGACCTTGGGTCCCCAGATGTTTTTGACCTACAACTCTGGCTACGCTGGCTGGGGCATGCTGGGAGTTGTAGGCCAAAAACATCTGGGGACCCAAGGTTGAAGAACACTGCTGTAGACACTGATCTATGAACATTGATGCTAAACTCTGGGAGTTACGGTGTTTACAAATTCACCGATCCATTAAAAAGCAGAAAACGTGAGTTAAGGCACGCTCTGCACTATATAAGCAGCAGACATGTTCTACGCCTTAGTTTCTGTGCGCCCCACACTTTCCCTTGGTCTTTGAGCCTTGATCATCTTTCTCTGCAAGTTGAGAAAACGCTAATGCTCACAATGCAATAGGGCAGTTGCCACTTAGCTTCTTACTGACCTCTTGCTTTCCTTTTGCACTTTGATTTGAATTAGAGAGAATAGCATACATTAAGTGACTAAGACCAGCATCAAGGGTTGGCATTATCAGGCATCTTCCAAGGCCCACATCCCATCAGGGGCCCACTGATGACCCTTAGAGTGTTCCAACCCTGCCACCACTCCTAGCTATCGCTGCCTGTTCATCTACCCTCTCAGGGGGGCATGTGAACAATGACAAGAGTCAGTAGAAGAAGCAGCATCCTCCCATCATCTTGAACTTTCCCTCTTAGCAGAGGGCCCAGAGAGAGAGGGAGGGAGGGAGGGAGGGAGGAGACAGCGAGCAAGCAAGGAGCAGTGGAGGCAGTGGCGAGGAGGAGGTGGGTTCACCACAGGAGGGGGAGGGTAAAACCTGGAGCCAGCACTGATAGTGATGGCTGTATATGGGGGTGATAATAGGTGATAGATAAACAAAAGTGATAATAGGTTGATAGATAAACAAAAGTGCCACGGAGCACACAACTGCACAGAAATAAAGTGTATGTTCTAGAAAATATATCACTGTTGCCCCTCAGAAAGAAATGTACGTAGACTTACCATAACAAAGATTAAACAAACATATAAAGTGTAGTCAAATACTAACAATAGGAAAACGTGTTGTTGTAACAATCAACATGAGATGTGGTAAGTAGTAGTAACAACTTATAATGATGACACCAGAATGCTGCAAGCAGATGCCAGAATATATAATATGAAAATAACAAAGCCAATAAACAAAAGACAAACAATTAATGAATAGTACTAACATTAAAGAAAACAATAACAACAAAGTAGACAGGTAAGTAACAATAGGTAAAACTACTATAAACAGACAGAGTATGCGGCTAGCATATTGACAATAACAAAATGAGAGGGGGAAAAACACTCAGAATATAATGAAAGTCAAAGCAAAGTGTCTATCATCATGAGGCAGCAAGAGAAGAAGGTGGTGAATTTACATGCATTTATGAATGTACAGGCATAGAACTGGCCTTTACAGCAGGTTGGCTCCTTTGAAAATGAATTCATTAAATCTTTCGAATTCAGAAGTAGAGCAAGTCTGCTTCTCACAACCTTGGATAGTCTGTTGGTTTTATTTTTGGTGAAACATACTGAAGAGTGTGCTGATAGAACCCTTTCAAGAGATTGGTGGTTGTCAGAATTAGTTTAGAATTTGAATGCTTATGTTTTGTTAAAGACTGATACGACACTGACTCCAACCTCAGTATTGTCCCCAACCAGTGGGAAAGAGGATTAAAGCTGACAAAGCAAGGGAAGGTGTGGGGATGTGGAAGCTACGTGGAAGTGAACTCAATATTTCATAGATTTCACAGATTATAGAGTTGGAAGGGGCCTACAAGGCCATCGAGTCCAACCCCCTGCTCAATGCAGGAAACTAGAGGAGGGAGGGGTCTCCCATCCAAGTAATAACCAGGCCTGACCCTGCTTAGCTTTCCATGCTCAGACAAGCTGAGCCAGCGTAATACAGATGGCCGGCACATTAACTTTTTATTTCCATGTTTTTTTGCTACCTGACTGAATTTATAAGCATCTTAACTTTTCTCTTTTAAGGGGTTTTGATCCTAGAATTTCTTTTTGTTCCTGGAAAAGGAAATTATTTGATTATATGACTGCTGGGGGATGAACCGCTATCTGTAATTAAGATATTTGGCTTGGATCCAGGCGTAGGCATGTGCAACAGGGCTGACAGAAGGAAACTCTGCCCCTCCTCCCTGCAGCAGCACCTACAGCCCCCTAAAAATGCTGAACAGAGGGGCAGGGGACCCCAGCTGAATGGCGTAAGCCTTGGTGTGTGTGGGAGGGTGGGGGTCCCTGAAATTCTCTGAGCAGAGCTCTTCCATATGGAAGGCAGATCCTGGATTCAAGAAACTGTATGCTAGCGGTACAGACGGACTAGGAACAATCCTTTTTCTATGGCCATGTTCCAAAGCACTCCCTGTTCATCCTTGCTCTTTCGAAATATGGATTCCACAGAAGACCTGCATGTATGCCTGAGCTTGTATTTGATTGAAGGTAATTGTTACATGTCCCCATTGTGAGGTGTGCCCCCTGCCCTGCCCCACCTCACACTTCGTTGTTGTTGCTGCTGAAAGAAGCCAGCAAGCAGTCAACATATGAACTGCCAGAAACCACATCACGTGAAAACATTAGGTCTGCAAATTCACTGCTTGGCAAAGTGCAAAAGCCCTCCGCAAAAGGCACATTGAGATGACACTTTTGTGTAGAAGAATCATATGTGTGGTAAGAAGGGATGAAGTTCAGCTTCTAACTGTTTCTCTCTTGACGACACAGAGGCGGGATTAAAGATGGAGATATCATTGTTAAGGTGAATGGACGTGCACTGATGACTTCCGCTGACCTCCAAGAGGCGGTGATGAATGAATCACCTCTACTACTGGAAGTTAGAAGGGGAAATGATGACCTGTTATTTAACATAGAACCTGAAGTACTTATGTAAATCAAACTGAGGAAGATCTTTGTGACACAATTAAACTCATTTATTCTGGAACATCAGTTACTACCTCCTTTACAGTGACAGTAATTATACCTTGTGTTGACTAATGACAAGGTGATTTCATATAATAGCCTGAGTCAGTGCTGTGCCTAACAGTCATCAATGAATGAGGTTTCAACAGCACTACTTCATATTTCAAGACACTGCAGATGTATTTAGAGCCAGATTCCTTATGGTAGTTCTGCGTATTGGATTTCATGTAGTGTAAGATTGTTGTATATGAAAGCAGCTCACATTGGTCATTCTTGTGGTTTAAGGAAAATATTTTTGCTTAATTAGGATCAGACATTAAGCAACAAAATATGACTTTTGTCTACAAAATACTCTATCGGATTAGTCTCCTCTGCTCCCACCACCAGTCGGGGGGGGGGGGGGATTACAGCTAGGCTGCTGCCCTTTATGTGGTTTGTGACTAGCCAGGCTGACCCAAAACTGATCTGGTTTAAATGTAAAATGGCATAGTTGCTCCTCAAGGACTTAGGTCACATGTGAACAGAAGGGAGAATTTATAAATATCAAAAGGAAGAAGAGTGATCAGATACGAGAAAAGATTAAAGCTGGTGGTAGCCCAAGAGAGAGTGGTAGCTACAACAGCAATGGTAGCTGAGCACACAAGATACCTTCTCTAAGCAAGGAAAGTTTATTCACGGGTAGAAATAAACAAAAGGTGTTTTGTGAAGGCACTCCTCTTCACAGGAGAGCCCCCACACCAGATACCAGCTCTAGGATGTACAATTTGTCATCCCAGAACTAGTGACTATGTCCAGCAACTTTGACCAACAGCCCACACTGGAAGAGCTGTGCCAAATATTTCCAGCTCAGTGCAGACTGAGAAGCAGTTTCTCTACTTCCCTTAACAATAGAAGCATCTTCTTGTAGTGATAGAAGCCCTGTCCAGGTCGGAATCTGTGAGCTTTGTTCAAGGGTGCTGGCTGGGCAAACTTAAAACGGGTGTGCTGTATGGGTTGCACCTTTCAACTTTCTGAAGCCTGCAGAAGTGTTTGTGGGTGTGTGAGTAAGATTAGGGATGCTTTGTGATGTGTATCTGTATCTGGGCTATCTGTGTGTGCGCGTGCACACACACACACTCACACACACAATGCAGAACATCTGGGTACATATCTAATGGAATGAGTGTAGCAAGGGGAATGTGACTGGGATGTGTGCAAATGTGAAGAAGTGTTGTGTGTAAACAAGGAGTGGACAGCAGGTGTGACTCCCAGTCTGTCATCACCCCTGAAGCACATCCAGATGGAAAGCAAACCCACATCTCTCCATGCACAATTGAGTGACCACTCCATCACAAAGCCCAGCTTAGTGAGTGTTCTTACCTTGATAAGCACCATTTCCCAACATTCTCTAAGAACCAGTTCTAGGATGAGCTGAACAGGAAGGTAGCGTGTGTGTGTGCGCGCGCGCGCGTGCATGCATGCATGTTTGTGGCTATCATGGACAGATGGGCGTTTTGGGCGCTTGTATAGGAAGTCATTGCTAGGGAGAGGGTTAGAAGCTGTGCAGGACATTGGAACCCTCTTCCTGCCTTCATCATCAGAAGTCCCTTGATTGAGATTTCAGTAGGTGAAGCCCAAATATCTCCAAGTTCTCTGCAACCACAAGTGCAAGAGATTTTTATTTTTTTTTTAAGGCGAAGCTATTGCTCCACTATGCTGTATGGTTAATCTGTGTCTCAGTCACAGGCTAGTGTTATGCTGAGGTCATGCAGAAGTGGAATGTAGTAAATGATTCTTATAGAATTATTGCCTGATATATAAACTCAAAACCATGTGCAAAACAAAGCTAAAACTTTGAGGAAGTGCACAATTTTTTCAGGGGTTTAAAATTATTTTTTCTTTGTATTGGAAAATATTAATGTAAAAATTGCATACTTATGACAAGTACTGTATGTTCCTACTGTACAAAGATTAAAGTTTACACAAAAGAAAAGTTTTGTGTTGAACTCTGTTTAGTCACTATGTTTTTCTTCCTGGTACTAGTACATGCTGGAGTAGCATTCCATAGGAGACAATCAAATCGCTTTAACGCATCAGCTAGTATTTTTGTTACAGAGGGTCCATTTGACTTACTTACAATGTTTATACTTACATGCACATGCTAATAGAGGGTGCTTTAATCCATGTTACCTTTGACTGAGTTGATTACAGAGGTTCTTGATGATCTAAGGAAACTAACATCCCTACATCTCAAACATGGTGCCACATTTATTGTGTAGTGGCAAAGAGAAAAGAGCTTGAAAACAAGGCATGTGGAGCGTGCCGGGTGCTTGTTTTAATGCAAAAATGTGCTCCCCTCCCCCGCTTTAGCGACTGCAATTTTGCACTAACACAAGGGGTGCTCTCCCCATGTGCTTGTTTTAAAGCAAAAGTGCTGCTGTTTCCTCACCTGCCAAATTGGCGATTTCAGCGGAGGCAGGGGTGTGGCCCCTGGTGGGTTCAGGGTGGTGGGATTGGCTCCGGGACCCTCCAAAGTTGCCCACCCCTGATTTACAATGTCCGTATCCTACTGCTATGAGCACTTGAGGTAGCTTACAAAATAATAAAGCAACAGTACAACAGCACAGTCCTAAAAAAACAAACTAAACAATTCTTTTACAAGCAGCTTCTGAGAGGAGAAGCAAACAGCAGGAAAACCGGTAGAGTATATACCACAATAAGAAGACAGTGATTTCCATCTTTCTTATCTGCCAAATGCCCAAGAGGAAAGGTGGGCATTGAGTTTTAAATTATTTTTACAGAAAAAATGGGGGGGGGCGGCGGAGGGCAGGGGCTGATGGACTCTGTAAGTCATTCTGTGGTCTGCTGTGGAAACTGTGTGCCACTCTGAGATTATTTATTTATTTATTTACTATTGCATTTATATCCCTCCTTTTTCTGCCCCGCTTGCAAGAAACCCATAATCCTCCTCCTTAATACTTACATAATCCTCCTCTCCATTTTATCCTCGCAAGAACCCTATGAGGTAGGATCTCCCGAGTCCCAGTCCAGCACTCTAACCACTACGCCACACTGGCTCCACATTTTACTGAGTGGTCTGATGCTGCAACTTGGGTGAGAAGGTGGTAAATTCCAGAGCCTATTCTCCACCTACGTATTTTGTCAAACCTTGCCTTTACCATTTCCCTCTTTACAGAGGAATCCCTCCCTTTCCTCCCCAGTTTGCATCAGAATGTTCTGAATCTAGTAAGAAGATGGCTATCGCTTTTTCTCTTCTTCTGGCTGCTTCTTCACAGGGAGACATGATAGCAGTCTTCAAATATCTGAAGGGCTGCCATGCAGAAAGTGGAGCAGACTTGTTCTCTGTAGCTCCCCAGGGCAAGACTAGAACCAATGGGTGGAAATTGCAGGGAAGTAGATTTTGGCTAAACATTAGGAGAAACTTCCTAGAGCCAGAGCTGTTCAGCTGTGGAACAGACTGCCTCAGGAGGTGGACGGTTCTCCTTCACTGGAGGTATTTAAGCAGAGGCTCGATGGCCATCTGTCAGGGATGCTGCAGCTGCACCCTGCTGTGCAGAGACTGTATTGAGCAGGGGGTTGGACTATATGATCTCTGAGGTACCTTCCAACACTACAATTTTTCTTACCACTCATTTATAAGCCATACTTTTGGACAGTTAAGTACTTGGCTGCCTGTTTAAAACAAGATGTTCAGTTAATTGTTTTCGTAAGCGCCCAGTTACTGAGTCTCCATCCAAGACAAAAATATAGGCTTAACTTCAAGTCTGGGCTTAGTCTGAGGGAAAAAAACCTCTGGCAGTAGTAATTTGTTTCGGTCAAGTTCAGGTCAAGAGAATGAAAGCATTTGAGATTCATTAGCTGGCTCATTCTGTTATTCCCAGAAAGATGTCTCATCGGCCCATTACATCTACTCCGCATTTTATCAGAGGCCCACCATAATTAATTAGAAAACTGTAGTGGGAACCTGATGTCTTCTTAATTAACATTGGAATTCAGGAAACATCATACGGGAATAAAAGAGGTACTTGTTTCAGAAGACATAGCGTAATACCCTGACCCGATAGATCAGTCTTCCCCAACCTGCTGCCCTTCAGATATTTTGGACTTCAACCTCCATTAGCCTCAGCCAGCATGGCTAATGGTCAGGAATTCTGGGAGTTGTAGTCAAAAATATCTGGAGGTTGGGGAAGGCTGCTATAGGTAATATTTCTGAGTACTAAACAAGTGTGGAGCGTTGAGTTGCACTACGTAGTAGGTTTTGGAGTCGGGGTGGTAGTGCACAGTACAGTACAAAAGGCGGCGGCGGCGGGGGGGGGGGTGCACTCTTGTGCAAATGCTGGGCCTGAGTCAGGGATCCTCTCGTGGTGTATGTCCAGCATCACTAACGGAGCCAAGGCCTTGGTCCTTAGTCCTGTTCCCTGACGCTTTGCCAGGACACAACTGTGGTAGAAAACAGGGCAACGAGGAGGCAGAGGAGCATGCAGTTCCTCTTGGGGAGAGAATGGGAAGTGCTGGTTTTAAGGAGGATAATTTGTCATTTGCTCCACACAAGTGGGAACCGTGCATACAAAAATCTGCTGATTCTAACATGGTAACGTATGCCTGAAGCCGCCTTAAGTTATGGGGAGACATTAAAAAGGGTTAAAATGGGCAGCCAAAGATAGGGTCAGGGTGTTCTTACCTGGTGTGTATTGGAAAGGAATAACCAGTAGCCCAAAGTCTAGGGACAGATTGGGACAACCGGACATAATACTCCTTGCTGCCTTCTCACCCTTGCCAGTGAATGAGGCCAGAATAAAGTCAGGAGGTACCACAGTCCTAACTAGCAACTGTCTCATCCTTCAGTTGTTTGAAAACAATGTCTTGGCAACTCCTACATTTCTATGGTTACTAGAGAATAACAGGGCAGTAGCTGCACTGAGTTGCTACAACCCCTTAGCAAAAAAATAATGTCAGTGATTTCTTTGTAGCTCCATTAGCAAAATGCCATGAAAAAGAAATCTCTAGAGCAGGGCCGGTGCAAGGCAGTTTGGTGCCCTAGGCAAGATCAGATATTTAGCGCCCCCCCTTCCCACTTGAGCCCTCCCTCCCTCCAGCCCTATGCCCATTATGAAATAAATTTCCCTCCCTGGGAACTGCCGAGCCCCATAGAAAAACTTTGTGGACTTTGAGACTTTTCCTTTGCGTTCACGCAGAAAGCAAAGAGGCAACATCAGCCCAGCTATGCCAGGAACTCCCAAGGGCCTTCTCCTACTCCATATATATATATATATATATATGTAAAAGCCTGTCTCCTCCTACGGGCAGCACAAGGGATATGAAAAAAGGATGTGAGAGAGGTGTGGTGGCGCTACCTGTGAGGAATAAAGACAAAAGGGCGTCTTGCAGCCTGTCCTACCTCGCAGGGTGGAGGTGAAGAGACACCAGTTTGACTCATACAGCTTCTGGGTTGTGGGAATGCATGTAGTAGAAACATAGCAAAGAAAGAGCCTGTGGATCATCTGGTTCAAATTTCTGCTTCCCCTCCTCTATCACTTTGTTGCAATATTTCTTTATCAGAATAATGTATATTATCCTGTCTTTCCCTTTACCAGCCTAGTGCTCAAGGCAGACAACAATATTCAAAATACAGTAAAGCAAACATCAACAGCTCAGGGCACAATCCTAAATACGTTGAGGCAGAAAAAAGCCCCGCAACTCCCAGCATTCACCAGCCAGCATGGCTGGCTGTTGGAATGCTGGGAGTTGCAGGGCTTTTTTCTGCCTCAACGTGCCTAGGATTGCGCATGGCTGACTGGGGAATGCTGGGAGTTGCAGGGCTTTTTTCTGCCTCAACGTGCCTAGGATTGCGCATGGCTGGCTGGGGAATGCTGGGAGTTGTAGGACTTCCCCCCCCCCCAAACACACGTAGGATTGCATCCTAAAAGCATTTAAAACCAAAACACAGAAACAGCATGGTAAATAATTAAAACATTGGAGCCCTAGCTAGCTTAAAATACCTTTCCCTCCCTCCCTGGTTGCTGGAAATAACTGCTTTCAGGGGACGTTGAGCTGAGGAACCTGAGGTGTGCACCGAAGGGAGGGAAAGCGAAGGGGGTGTTTGCAGGTGCATCCTTCCCGCCCCGCCCACCAGCCTCCCATCATTGGCCTCCGCCAGCAGCAGCTTGGAGGCTTGGAGACTAAGCCCTGAGATGGAGGAGAGAGAGGGAGGGGCGCGCTTCTTTCGCCTCGCCTTCCCTGCCACAGGACATGATTGGGAAAACAAACTTGGTAAAATATGCATTTAAGCCATTTTAGCGCTGTATTTTTTTCCCCCAAGGTGTTTCTGGCGCCCCCTTTAGCCCGGCGCCCTAGGCAGCCGCCTAGTTGGCCTTCCAGATGTTTTGGCCTACAACTCAGATCATCCCTCGCCATTGGCTAGGGCTGATGTGGGCTGTAGGTCAAAACATCCAGAGGGCCACAAGTTGCCCACCCCTGCTCTAGAAGAGCACATGTGCCGTAGCGAAGAGATATCCTGGCATCCTGATTCCATGCACTGGTTTAAGCTGCCGCTCCACAAACAGGGACTTGAGCCATGCCAGTTACAACCATCTCAAGCATGTGACAACTCATCTGGATGTAGACTCACTGACAGAAATGGAAACACTGAGCTGAGGTGGGACAAGGGAGTGCAAGTCCCTTTTGCTTCCCATGCTGCATGCACCTCCATCTGGCTTAGAATCATAGAATCACAGAGAAGTAGAGTTGGAAGGGTCCTACAAGGCCATCTAGTCCAACCCCCTGCTCAATGCAGGAATTTATTTATTTATTTATTTATTTATTTATTTATTATATTTATACCCCACCTTTCTTCCTGCAAGGAACCCAAGGCAGCTTACATAATCCTCCTCCTCCTCTCCATTTTATCCTCACAACAACCCTGTGAGGTAGGTTAGGCTGAGAGTCAGTGACTGGCCCAAAGTCACCCAGTGAGTTTCATGGTCGAGTGGGGAATAGAACCCGGATCTCCCGAGTCCCAGCCCAACACTCTCACCACTACGCCACACTGGCACAAATAGCACAAATAGCAGACAGGAAACTGCACAGGGCCCCAGTCTGGATTGGAAGCATGTTCTTCTGACCCAGGCCCCCCAAATGGCTTTTTCTTCAAAATAAAAGTGGCCAGTTTTTAAAGAGCATGAATGACATAACACACTTAGGGAGCATTCCTGAAGAGTGGTATCTAAGTTGGATTGGATGTAAGCAATTTTGTCAGTGATGTGTTCAGTGAACAAGTCACAGTGGCTGCTGCTGTGCTCTCTGATCTCCCCAGGAGTCTTTATCAAGGAAGCTCCGTACAACCTGAAACAGTGCACTGTGCTGACACAATGGGAGAGAAACGTGTTGCTTCTTTGCCTCAGTCATCTGCTCAGAGTAGGCCAGAAAGCAGGGGTGGGGAATCTGTTTAGTACCAAGGAGCTGGATGATATCAGAGAGTGGA
Organism: Shinisaurus crocodilurus; assembly: GCA_021292165.1. Classification (NCBI taxonomy): domain Eukaryota; kingdom Metazoa; phylum Chordata; class Lepidosauria; order Squamata; family Shinisauridae; genus Shinisaurus; species Shinisaurus crocodilurus. Next base: position 107,648,530 of record CM037876.1, read on the forward strand.
TCCTCCATCCCAAGCCCTTTCATTAACCCCCCCCCCCCACACACACACACATCATAGGGGGGCTTCTTTGTGCAGAGAAAGGCATGGAACAATTGGCTTGATGACATGGCAATGTTGATTAAGAAGACTGAGAAGGGGGCGCAGGATTTCTGGATGCTTCAGCAGCAGTGGAGAGGACCTAAAACCTCATCAGTGCCCCCCTTGGATGCTTTGAGGCACTCCATTTTTCTGAAGGAGTTGCTTGTCACCTAAGAAGACCACCAATGGGAGGATCACCACTGTATCCTTCCATGCCAAAGCCTCAGGTTTGCCAGATCCGTGCACTGACTTCAGGATCCATCGGGCTCTGGAGGGATGGGCCAGAGAGGCCACAGGTAAGAGGGACAACTTGCTGCCTCCTTCCCCAGCTGTTCTATTTTCACTTCCAGAGGCTCTCCCCACCATGTGCACATCATCAGGTGAGGAGAGGCTTTTATGGGCGGCTGTCTCTCTGGCCTTTTTGGGAGCAATTTGGATAGGGAAGCTGGTGCCTTCGTCAAAATGGGATCTTTCAGGAAGGGCACTCACCAAGTATGACTTAATGGCCCAGTTCACACGTACCACCATGGGTGGTTGACAAGCCACCTGCGACCCGGAAACAGGCCATGATTTCTGGATGGCTTGTCAACCACCCCAACAACCCACCCTCACCAGGTTCACACATAACGAAAAGCTGCCACGGCGGTGGCTTGGGTTGCCAAATTGGTGCCTGTGGGCGCTGCAACCCACCATGGCTACTAAACCATGATGAGCTGCGGTGATTGTGCAAACCAGGTCAATGACCAGGGCGGGTTCACAAAATCATGGAGGGGAAATAAGTCATGGTGGCTTATTCCCTCACCCGCCACACATGCTGGCCTGGGAGGTATTAGTATAACCACCCTTGGCAGCGTAGCTTGTCATGTCGTGAGAACCCGGCCATGGTGGCTCGTTGTTGGGGTTAACAAGACACCCCAAACCCATGAGTTGTAGTAGGGTTCTGGGTGGCTTGTTACCTATGGGGGGTGGGGTGGGGGGGAATAAGCCGTTGTTGCTTATTTCCCCTCTGTGATTGTGCAAACCAGGCCAGTATGGAGGTATGACACACTAGATCAGCCACCCCCAACCTGGTGCCTTCCACAGATGTTCTGGACTTCAACTGCCATCAGCCCCAGCCAGCATAGCCAATAGTAGGAACCCTGGGAGTTGTGATCCAAAGCATCTGGAGGGCACCAGGTTGGTGAGGGCTGCAGCAGAGATTCATTTAAGGAAGTCTAAGAGTGACCAGAAGGGGAGAGGACAGGAGGTAACACAGAAGGAGCCCAAAGCACAGGCCACTCCAGGCTATATTTTATTGCCACATGAAGCTGCTACTGGCTGACCATGTGGTGGTAGGAGCCTGTCTTTTTCTTCCTGTCAGGGTTAATATTAGTTTTGGTGTGAGAGGGGATTTGGATTGGGGAAATGGTGCAGAAGGAAAGGGGCCAACCGTCCTCCCCAGCCAGTGCCACTTTCCCAAGCAGCCTCACACAGCTGCACTGACGTTTCAAAAACACACACACAAAAACCACAAACCAAAAGCCCCCGAGAGAGATCTTGATCATAGCCCTTCTGCGTCACATCTAGTCTATCTCTAGGAGAACAGTACTCTTAATCAAAAACTGACCTGCCCCTTGAACCAATTAGTGGCAGCTGGAAAATCAGCAGATATTTAGTGTGTCTGTGTCTCTTTAAAGCAGATCTAGCACCAGGTTCACTGGTATTGTCTTTACAAGACAGAGATTATGACTTCCAGATGTGTCTGATCTTTATCTGGAATAAAACACAGATTGTCATAGAGACTGCATATGAAACCTTATGAAACGGGGTGTCGCAAATTCAAACTACATGTTACATCAAGGATGCTTTTTTTTTTTTTTTTTAAGCATTATTTTTTGAGAAAAAGCAGCCATGCAGAGACCTGACCCAAATCAGGTCATATATGTTTTTTTTTTTTTTAATGCTTTCCTCCCTGCCCCATTTCCCATCAAAAATATCCCACAAGCTGTTATTCCTCCCAAAGGTGCAATTTACTGCAAATAGCACCTTTGGGGGAAAATAGGGACTTGGGGATGGCATTTTTGGTGAGAAAAAGGGGTAGGGAGGAAAGCTTTAAGCACAACGGGTTTCAACTGGCCCACCTGGCTAGTTGTTTCAAAAAAGGAAGTAGGCAGTGCTAAGTATGCTCTTTTTTCTTTTCTTTTTTTAAAAGTTTGCTTAACGTAGCATGTAGTTTGACCGTAAACATCTAACACAGTGTTCTCCAACCTTGGGTCCCCAGATGTTTTTGGCCTACAACTCCCAGCATTCCCCAGCCAGCTTGGAGAACACTGATCCTAACACATTTCCATGCATCTAAGCTATATGCAGTTCAGTGGATGTCCCCTTCGGTTTGCGTTTGCAAATACATCACCATGCAAAGATTCTCCATCTCTCGTTTTCTGTGAGGTCTAAACATTTTCCAGTTTCAGTCTTAGTCCTAAGGACCAGTTCAGAGATGTCACTTGGAAGCAGGTCAGGTTTTGACAACAGCAAAGAACCAAGAGCAGGGACGGGGACTCTGGCTTTCATCGGAGCCACAGCACGCAAGAAGGCAAGATTTAGCCTTTCCCTTCCCAGCTACAATCCTGATGAAAATCACCTCACTGCGCTGCTATTATTAGCCTCAGAAGAAAAGATTCCATTCCATGCAAAACGGGACGGAACAACAGAGATGCGCTAGCGGAGAAGTCTGCCAAGGCCTTGTTCCCATTATGGAAGAAAGGACTTAAAACTCCTTTGTCTTGGCTTGCGTGGGAGTGAGTCGCTGGGTGGAGCCCAGCTTGCTGGCCCTTCAGCACGTGCTCAGTTCAAATATGGCCCCTCTTCCAAATTAGAGGCTTCTATTGCCAACAGGGGAAATTGACACATTGTGCCCCCCCCCCATCTTCATGTAGGAAAATACGTGTCTACTGTAATATGAGGAAACCAACTTTTTTTTTTCTTCCCCTGAGCGGGTCCAGATGGGTCAGCTATTGCATGCAATGAACTGGCAGTAATAAAAGAACAGTCAAAATATTTACAAGTATAGACCCGTAATAAGTTCTGTACCCCTGTGTTATCCCATATAGATAAAACCATAGAAAATATCAGGAGAACAAGCAGTCACAGAACTGGTATCATTTCTGAGAACTCTTTCCCTCTCAGAGTAAGCGTCTTTACTGCCCAAACCGAAAGCAGAAGGCATTCATTACATTGTACAATCGATTATGATGGACAGAGTTTCTGAATCTACAGTGAAGTCCCTCGAGAGTCACCATATTTTCCTCAGCACTATTCATCACAATTGTCTAAGCTGTTGTTGGCAAACTTGGCACAGACAACCCCGTCAGTATTTGGCAGGATATGGCGTGTTCGTTCACTTTAAGAAAGAAAGTCAGCCTAGAACGGAGCAAGCCAAGGCTTTTGAGGGGCATTGCAGGACCAACTGAGCAAATGATCTTGCCATGAGGGCAGCAATAATAAGTCACGTAAGCAGGTCTGCATTTAGCAGCAGCACTCAGTCAGAAGCAGCACTTGATTAAGTTCCCCACACAGTTAGCTCAGACAGCAATCAGGAAAGCAGATATGCATGCACACTCCAGGCATAGAGTTATTTTCCCTCCAGATGTGACATAATCTTTTGCAGGTTTTTTTCCCAATCTTAAGCACGGCAACTGTTCTGTATAGATTTCGTCCGTCCCAAGCTAGCCCTTTCTGGACCCTTGATGGCTTCAGCAATTTAATCTCAGTCTTTTGTTTGGTGGTGCAAAACCACTATTGCCTCTGCCCAAGAGTCTTCTCCTCTCTTTTGTTTTATTCTCCTTATCAGACCCAGAGCTTATTTTGTCCCTTTGTAGTCTTTGTTCAAACCGTATAAGAACTTTGGGCAAGCCCTCGCTGTACTCCTGGTGGTGCCTCCATCAGGTCCCATTTGCTGAAATCACTCATTTGGTTCCTGGCCACCCCAAGAGGCAAGGTACCTCTCTGCTGCTGAAATCACTTTGGCTGTGTGGCAAGCCCAGCTAGTCCCGGTTGGGTCCGTTGGCTCTCACTCCACTGGAATTACTCTCAGCCATGGAACCCGGGGTTTGTCTGAGCTGTCAGACCCTCCACCGCAGAGCACAGGATCTGCCCACCCAGGTCCCTGCAGCAGCCTCTTTCGCGGATTCCTTCCTTTAGCTGAAACCTCCGGAGTTTCCCCCACACCTGTTTTGTCTGCAGGATGGATCTAACGAGATCCCAGGAAAGGCATCGTTCAAGTCCTGTTCTTCTTCTGGAGGTCCACCATCTACAAATTGTAGCTTCCACTCTTGAACCCGCTTTCCTATCGTGTGCTTGTGTGAGTGTTTAGCTATTCAGTCTATTTTTGGACCAGTTTTTGGCCAGGTGCCTGGCCAGCCTGGCCCTGGTCATCCAAATGGGAAGGATCATGGCCAAGCTTCCTTCCTTTTGGCTCCTCTTCCTCCAAGCGTTCCTTTCTATTTTATTGGCGAGTCTCTGTGGCGGCTAGATAAAATAGAAATGGCTCACAAGGAAGTTTGTTGAAGGGAGAAGAAGTGGACAAGGTGCTGGAAGTGTGTGTGTGTTAGGTATAGGTAACCCATGTCCTGTCCTCCTTTTTTGACATTGTGACTGTGTGCGAAGACTGGTGCATCACCTGTTGCTAAAGACAAGCTCCCGTGAACCCCTTTCTCCTCCCCGCTCTTGCAATTTCACCCCTGAAACTTTCTCTTTCTCCCCCAGCACCGTCAGGGCCCCAACTTGCTTAACCCCAACCTCTGCAACATCCTCAGAGCCTGAGCCTAACCCAACCTGCTGCATGCCCACGGCCTAGCTGTTCATCGTGTAGCACAGCCCTCAGTTTAGCTGCCAAGCGGACTTTTAAGCAAATCTCCCCACCACTTGATCTTGGTGCATGGATGTCTACGTTATTCATTTTGCTACATTTGATTTTGCTTAATCTTTCTAGGTGTGTTTGTGTAATGTATGAACGGACTGAATCCATTGTTAGAGTTCCTGTAGTGCCTCTTCCCAACTAGCTAGCCCCCAAGATTAATCACTGTATATATTTTTTGCTTCTTGCGCGTTCGATAAAAATGCCCGTTTTCAAAGGAACATCTGTGTGTGCATACATCATTGGGTCATCTCTGCCAAGATGCGTTACAGCAAACAAGGACTTTGAGAGCCCTTACAGTTGCAAAGAGACTCATACTTCAAGCTTGGAAAGAAAAACACCCACCACCCATCACTCTATGGAATGAAGATCTCATGGACTGAAGATACTCTCTTTTGGTACATTTGAGCGTATCTCCTACAACCGTCAAAATCGTATGCACGCTTATTTATATAGATTGCTTATATTAACATATATATCTGAAATGGAAGTGTTAAATCCTCCCCCACTCGCACACATTTGTGTGTGTGTGTGTGTGTGTGTGTGCGCGTGTGTGTGTTAGCTATATCAAAGGAGGTGTTAATGATTACTTTGTACTGATATGTCTTAAGATATGAATTTCCCCCTTTTTTGCTTTTGTTCTTATTGTGTTGCAAATAAAAATATATGTTTTTAAAAAGATGTGTTATAAGCAAAGTTCAAAGGTCTCTTAGACAGGTGTATCTCTAAACATGTGTATGCTCATGCATGTGTCCAAAGGGGTCATTCTGTACCAATGTCTAAACATCCAATGGAATTATTTCATCCAAATACTGTGAGTTTGTTCCATACTATTTTAACAGTGTTTTACATTCTTAACTGTTGAGATAATATTCCAGTAATCCTTAGTGGATCTCTACAAACTTTAATATCTGGTTAACAGATTATCATATCGGGCTATGGAGTCATATAGACCGATATGACTCCGAAATGTATGGCCAGTAATTGTGTTAGCAGTTATATGATGAAATTCTGGATCAGATATTTTATATTTGGCAGCTGGGTTTAAAAAAATTTTTTAAATTTTTTTAACAATGGTTATTCCAACCCAAGAGCAATACCCCTCCCTCGCAGAATAAAATATTTATATTTTTAAACATCTAGCCTAGTGGCCATCACATTTTTGACAAGGAATTGTGTTATTATGCACTGTATGAAGAAGAAATTCTTTGTTTGCCCTGCCCCTGAACCTACTGCAGATTGATTTCTCTGCATCACCCTGAACGTTGGTGTGATGATAGTGGGATATTTCTCTCTCTCTCCACAACATTAATAATTTCATAGGCCTCTATCGAACCGCCCACCCATCCGTCCTGCCATCTTTTAAAACTAAAATGCCCCACACAGTTTCCTTTCCTCACACTGATGGTGCTGCAGCAGCAGCCCCTTTAGCATTATGGTTGCCACTTCCAGTACAGGCAGTATGCCTCTGTATACCAGTTACTGGGAGACATGGGTGGGAGGGTGCTGACTGTTGCACTCCTGGCCTGCTTGTGGGTTTCTCACGGGGGCAGCTGACTGGCCACTGTGTTGAACAGAATGCTGGACTAGATGGACCCTTGGGTCTGATCCAGCAGGGCTCTTATGTTCTTATTTCAACTCTATATTATCCTTTTTGAAATGGGGTGACCAGAGCTGTACATAGTACCCAAAACACGGCCACACACCAGAGATGTATATACATGAATGATGCAACAGGCCATTTCATCATTCTTATCGTCAGTGGGTAAGGGTACAAGGTGTTGAGGGAGGAAGTACATTGCTGCCTGTGGGGAGAGGCCTGAGCAGAACATAGTTAAGGTTGCCCCCACCCCTCAAGCAAAGTGGCATTCTGGGTGGATACAGCTCTCCAGGCAGCTGGCTCAAGCCAAACTTGTGGTGGATAGGAAGGTGTTGGGCTGGCAGAAGAATTGGCAATGGGGAACCAGAGGTGGCAGAAGCAAGCCATGGAATGAGAGTGCAAGAGAGGGTCAACCCCATGGGTTGTTGGTGCCAGCTTAGTCCCATCAGACGACAAGACTCGATTCCTCTAAGCAGGGGATTTGGCTGGCAGTTTATGATGTGGCTCGGCCCGGGTAGGCTGGAAATTTGAGCTGAGGCACCCCCTGAAATGCAAACTCAGCCTAGTAGGCCAGGGTCAGGCATTCTAGGGAGCTAGATGCCCATAAAAAGGGCAGGCAGGGCTAATGGCTGTTGAGACTCATCCCCCTTTGCCGGAGTAATGATCCCTCCTCCAAGATGTAGGGCATACAATGGAGCTGTCTAGTCCACCTCTCTTGCTTTCCAGCTGAAGGCAAACTTCACATGGGTCTGCCCTTGCAAAGGCGGGGTATGCAGAGTAAGATTGCAGGGCAATATCCCCCCCCCCCATCTTCTTTGCACACAGTACATTGTTCCACCCCAATTGGACATTGTGTTATTTGGTATAATGCCTCCTAGATGCTTAATTTAATCTGATTTAATTTCTTATATTTCTATATTGCCCAATAGCCAAAGCTCTCTGGGCGGTTTACAAAGATTAAAAAACTTAAAAATACAATATTGTACATAATATAAAAATGTTAACCTACAAACACATGAACAGATAGCAGGCAGACACACACCCACACCCACATCTAATTTTAACAATCGACAATAAGAAATCCCAGGACCCAATTAAAAACTGTATCATATGCTGCCAAATGCCTGAGTAGAGGAAGGTCTTAACCTGGCACCGAAAAGATAACAATGTTGGTGACAGGTGGGCCTCACTGGGGAGATTATAGAACAATCGGGGGGGCACCACCAAGAAGGCCTTCTGCCTTGTTGCCACCTTCTGAGCCTCCTTTGGATGAGACACCTGAAGGAGGGCTTCAAAAACAGCCCCATGTAGAGCACATTGCAGCAATCTGAGTTGCAGGTTACCAGAGTGTAGATGATTGAAGCCAGGTTATCCCTGTCGGGGTGTAGCTGGGCCACCAACTGAAGCCAGTAGAAGGCACTCCATGCCACGGAGGCCACCTAAGCCTAAAGTGACAAAAGGAGAAATAGATCTGTGTGTCATCAGTATACTGGTGATGCATCAGTATACTGATGACAGCACACTCCAGAACCTCAGATGACCGCACTCAATGGTTTCATGTAGATGTTAAATAGCATGGAGGACAAAACCAACCTCTGTGGAACCCCAGACTGGAGAATCCATGGGGCCGAGCAATATTTCTTAAGCACCACTTTCTGGAGCCGATCATCCAAATAGTAGCAAAACCACTGCAAAGCAGTACCTCCCACTTCCAACTCAATCATCCCACAAGGATACAATGGTCGAGAATATTGAAAGCCACCAGATCAGGGAGAATCAACAAGGTCACATCTGCTCTGTCTCTCTCCTGACATAGGTCATCACACAGAGTGACCAAAGCTGTATTCGTGCCAAAATCCAGCCTGAACCCCAACTGAAAGGGAATCAGATAATTGGTCTCACCGAAGAGTGACTGGAGCTGGTTGGCAGCCACCCATTCAAGGACCTTGCCCAGGAAAGGAACATTTACCACTAGCCTAGTTATTAAGATTTCCCAAATCCAGGGAGGGTCTCTTCAGGAGTGATGCCTTTCAGGCATCCTGGAACCATCCCCTCTCGCAAGGAGGCATTGATCACCTCCCTGCCAGTTTTTATAAGCCAAGGGGGCAAGGATCCAATACAGAAGTGGCTGCTCAAACCTACCCAAACACTTTGGTAAGAAAACTGGACAGGGCTATGCTCTGGATACCTCACCTGATTCACCTGCTGCAACACTGGAATGGAAGTCCTGGAGGATGCAAGAGATTTTATCCTGGAAATGTCTTACAGTGGGCTTCAGAGTCAGCGTCCTTAGGGCCAGCATATAAGCAGCCCCGGACAACCTTGAAAAGCTCCACTGGGCAGCACATAGAGGACTCAATAGAGGATTCATAGAGGATTCAAGAGAGATACTGTTTCTTTGCTGTCTCACTGTCCCCGAATATAGTAACCACACACACACACGTGTGTTCAATTGCATCCACTAGTTTTTCTCCATCTGCACTCAAGCCATCTCCTATTTTGCGTCATCACTCTCAGCTCTGGAGCATAACATGGAGCTTTACAAGCTTTACTCTGGAGAGTGCACTCAGGAGCAATCATGTTAACTACCCAGGCCATTTCTGCATTCCACAGATTGACCGGGTTAGAGCCAGCCATATCAGCTGGACCCCCCACCCCACCAGCCCTGTGGAAGACATTCTGATCCATTAGGCTCCGGGGTGGACCATCTTAATAGGTCCCCCACCCTTGCAGAGGGGAAAAGCCGCCATACGTCTAAACCTAAGCAGGTGATATTCTGACCATGAGAAAGGGACTGATTCAAAGTCCCCCACTTTCAGATCACTATCTCCATGCTGAAAGCTGAAAAAAAACAAGTCTAGAGTATGCCTCACTACATGCATTAGAGACACCTGAGAACAGTATTTTAGAACTTAAACCCTTGCAATATTAGTATATTATTATTAACCCCATAATGGCCAGGACCCAACCAGAACAGAAAGGCCCAGAACGCCAACTTCTAAGTGAGCCAATCTACCAAATTCATCAGTCACACATGACTAGATAGGAATGATGCAATCAACCACAAACCATCCAAAAGAAACCATGTTCCAATACCCATTCAGGGCAATACTCCGTATACTGGAAAAATGGCCCGGAATGCCAATTTTCAAGTGAGCCAAACCAACCAAATTCACCAGTCACACATGACTAGATGGGAGTGATGCAATAAGCCATAAGCAAACACTGTATTTGTGTGGAGCAATGTTTATGTGAACAGGAACCACCACTGGGAGTCCATGAAGTAGGAGCTATAAAAAATGCAGGCATGATCATAAAAACGATTTATGGCATTCTCAGCATACTCCTCATGCTGTGGCAGTTTCTCTCAGTGATGCGGGCTGGAAATTTTTCCAGTGGTTTATTTTTCCATGAAAATTTTTCTATTTCATAAGTTCATTATTAGCAATGAATAGATGCCAAGTGCAAATACAGTTAATACAAGGAGAATCACGGTAATTATTACTATATCCACAAAGTGCCAACGCCGCCATGATTAAACTTACTTTTATCCATTTAATTAAACCTTTTACAAAATTATTTCTATACATAGTGATGTAACCCCATTTTTGCACAATAAACTGTGGTAAATTCCCGTCATTATTATTATTTACATACATTCTGGTAGTCTTAGAGGAATGTCTGCTGATACCTTATCCTTTTCTTCATCATTGAAAGCAAATGTCCTAACAATTATTATACATGGCTCCAATCTCTGAACAGCTAATACAAGGAGAATCACGGTAATTATTACTATATCCACAAAGTGCCAATGCCGCCGTTGTATGATGTTTGTTTTGTAACACTGCAGAAATATTTTTGTGTTTTGGTGTAGCATTGACACTGATATACGGTAGTCTGTGAGAAACCCTTGAAGAAGATAATGAACGAAACAAGAGGGGCAAACCGGTTTCTTGTCGGGCGTGCAGCAATCAGTACACTGGAAGCCTCTCCAAAGGAAAAATAGAAAAAGGCTCAAGCCACCTGGGAAGAAAAACCAAAAGAAAAAATAAGGGAATTCTCAGGCGGTGGCCTTCTCAAAAGAAGAAACAGGGGAAGGCCTATGCCACTTTAAAAAGAAAAAACAAGAGAAAGGCTTCTACTAACTCTGTTAAAAAGACAACAAAGTTAGGACTTGGTATGCTAAAGCACATATGAGTAGATATATAAATTGTGTTACTTGTAATTGTAATATTTATTATTAAGTCCTCAAACTTGCATGTAAATTTATACGGTGTAACTTGAAATTCTAGCATTATCATTGTTAAGTCCTCAAATTTGAATGTGAAAACATTAAGGTTTTATACTCAAAATGTTAGTATGTATTTAAAATTTCTTAAAAATATATAAATTTTTTTTGTAAAAGGTTTAATTAAATGGATAAAAGTAAGTTTAATCATGGCGGCATTGGCACTTTGTGGATAAAGTGCAAATACAGTGGCAGGCAAGCTTGGCAGTTTCAAAGTTGTAGATGAGTGATTGTCAACATATCATACACAGCTGTTTTGGTTGCCAAAATTTATTAGTGTTTCAAGAGTTTTCAGTACTTTTGGGGTTTTTCCCCCAATGTAAAGGAAGTACATGCTACTGATTTTAATTTCTTTTACAACTATTCTAATAATAAAAAAAAGAAATTATAACACTTACATGACATTAAGTGTGCTTTAATTTCCCCTCTCAAATATTTCGGATCAAATACTTGTAGGGACAAAAAAATAACGGGGTATTTTATTTTTTTCTTGGCATGTTATTTTTTAAAGCTGTCTTGGTTAGTATGTACAAGGAAAATGAACCTGTTAAATTAGATTACATCAGGGCATCAGAAAATTTTACAAAGCAATGAATTAACCTAATTTGCAATTCAATTTTTTTCCAGAAAACCCACACCACCAGTTTCTCTACATGGTTGTATGCAGACATAAATGATTACGTAGGGCAAATAAATGCGACTTGCGTATGGGAAGCAGCCCTAAAAATGCCTGGGGCTGCAGGTCCACTTGCTGGGGCCATTTGCATGACACAACAGCCCGCTGTGGGCTCTTTAACCCATGGTGAGGCCGCAGTGTGTGTGGCTGTCACTTTAAATATGCAATCCCTGCTTGGGGGTTGTCATGTCCTGTGAACCTGGTGAGTGTGGGTTATGCAAAATGGTTAAACCACCACTGTGTAACCCATGGCCTGCTTTAGGGTTATGCGAGGGTTGTTTAAAAATAACGCACGACGATCCAGTGTGCCATCCGAACCCGGTCACTATGTCACGATTTAGCAAACAGATATGTTCAGGTGCATTTTATGGGTAATCCATAAAAAACAAAGATGTTTCTGTTTCTAGCCTTGGTTCAAGGGTAGGAAGAGGGGCCTTGTAATCAAAAGTGATGTGGATAAGGAAAAAGTGGATAAGCCTTACAAGATGCTCAGGATATATATCTGGGTGTTGTTCATTGGATAATGCAGGTGTGTGAGTGTGTGTACAATAAAAGTGTTCTGTAGGAAATTTGGTTTCTGAATGCAGGGTGGGAGTCTGTGATGTTATTCTCATTGAGGTGATGAACTTGCCCCTGGGTTGTATCACTTCAGGCTGCGGGTGCGGGTTCAGATGGCTGCGTGCTCTTCCACACAAAAATATTATCTGCACATAGAAAACTAGAGGTCGGGAAGTTATATTTAAACCAATTCTCTCTGTCATCTATCCACATAAAGTCTAGAAAAAATGACACAAGGATTTTATCATGTTAAAAAAAATTGTGTGAATAGCCCCCTCCAGTTATGGATGCAGGTTTCCGAACTATACAGTTTTTGTACTCTGGAGGATATTTAGCATTGTGCTATTTATTTTATTATTTTGAACATTTTTATCCTGCCTTTTCCAAAAGGGGAACAAGTTGCGTCATGGAAATATAAAAATATAAATATTCACTAATATTTTATGCATATACATATTGTATATAAAACAAAACATTTTTATTCACCAGTGTCAATATTTATTTCATCATGTCAGGAGAAATCATTGTCCAAAAATATCTAGTAGCTGAAAGAACTTTTTAAAAACATATATTATACTGTTTACATTTAACAGATATTAAATCTGGAATTCTGAAAGCAGCTGCTTTAAGCATCTGCTCACACTTAAAAATAAAAATATAAATGTGCAGGTACAATGCAGAATACTAGAGAGGATATATAGATTAAAAAACCATTTTCATTAACATCAATTAAAGCATATATTAAACAATAACCACATTTTGCCTCAGAGATGCATAAATCATGACAATTAATGGAAGTCAGAAACTTCTCTTCTGATCTGTGCTGTAAGAATTTTATGCTAACTCACTGTTAGTCACTGTTATAAAAAAAGAAACAGAAACTGGATGTCAGACCGCAGCTGTCATAACTGACACAGAAGTAATATTCAAGCAGCCCATTTCTGTGAGGCGTCATTTCCCTAAGACTTGACTAAATTACACAAGTGTCCTTAACTGTGCTGTCGCAGCCCTGGAAATGGGCTCAAGTGCATTTTCAAAGCTTTGTGCCTCTCAGCATTTCCTTCACAAAAATTCCCTTAATTTAACATGATCCTTCAGCTCATCAGATGAGGATTAAGCATCAAGGCCCTTCCTGGGCCACTCCAATATATTGTTCCATTTACATTCTTGACCTCAGCCTCCCTACAACAGGTTTATTACAGCAAAATTCTGGCCACCACGACGGCCTCTCCAACACCTTCTCGCCTTGAAGAACTGTACTCCACAGATTTTTATAAAGCTGGGTGGGTGGGGGGGGGAGGAAACGAATAAGAGTGTTTTCAGTTACAGAAGGAGTTTTCAATCTTTTCAGACCTAGGGCCCACCTTTAACCCAAAGCTGCAGCATGGGGCCCTTTTACTGTACACACCTGTCTTTAACTCTTTCTAGACTGATCAAAGTGCATAGAGAGAATTCTGGCAGGTGCAATTTGTCATGCAGGGACGGTGGACCTGCTAAAATTCCCTTTTCTATAGAATAATTGGAAGCAGGGGTGTGCATCAAATCCAGTACTGAACTGGGCTGATTCGGAAAGATCTGTAAAATGTCTGAATTGAAGTCGGGCTCCTCTGAAGAGCACCAAATCCGAATCTGAACCCTCCAGAAACTTTGTTTGCAATTCAGAGGGGAACAGAGACACAGATAATGTGTCTACAAAAATTGATACATTTCTCCCAAAGCTCTCCATATAAGGAAAATGCCAGGGTGGGAAGCAGGGTGACTGGCTTCTAGTGCAGTGTTCTCCAACCTTGGGTCCCCAGATGTTTTTGGCCTACAACTCCCAGCATGCCCCAGCCACTGCTCTAAACAAAGAGCAGAGAACACTGCTCTAAACAAAGAAAATTGATTTATTGTGGACTGGTGCAGTTGTGGACTGGTGCAATTGCTTGATGGGCAAAATCTAAAATCAAGGTTTTAACGTTTTCTCTAGTTATTTTCTCCAAGCTGAGGCAACTCAAGTTCAAGAATCAGAAAGATTGAACTGTACAGCTGCAATTTGAAGTCACTGGAATTATTCTCAGCATCAGAACAAGACAACGCTCAGGCTGCTACTAGAATTTGACCCTTACACCCCACACGCCAGTTTCTAGCTGCCACATAACTGTCTGAAAGCACAACATTCAAAAGGGACACAATAAACATGAGTTCGATGACGTTTTACCTCTCCATCAGCCCTGCCAATTGGCGAGTTGAGAATGAAGTCAGGAGGAGCAATAACATCCACCAAAACCACAGCCTCTTGCTTCAGCTACTCGGAAAAAAAGAACACAAATTGGGTATTGCATTGAGGTTTCTATGGCTACCAATAAACTACAGAGCAGTAACATAATTGTTATGACAAACCACTAAGAGCAGTTTCAGGATTCTAATTTGGAAAGCTCCGTGACAGTGTCTATTTTTATTCTACTTTTCTTTCGGAGCAGCTTATTTAAATAGTTGAATTCATGCCTTCATTTTGCAAATGAAGTTATCTACAGTTTATTTTACTGAAATGATAACATTTTCTTTCCCCCTTCTATAGTAATAAAAGTGTGACTTTTATATTCATTATTATTCCTCATCATGATTATGCCTGTCATTACGATGGATGGAGTGTGTCTTTTTTTTTTTAATTTTTATTATACGGTCACGGACCCAACAAAAACAATATCGGACATCATTAAACGGATAAAAACACAATAATTAAATCATTATACAACAACAAACATTATTAAAACATGCACCAGTTTAAAACATCTTAAGATAACCAAAAACAAGATCCTGCTATAGAAGTTACATTTATGATGGAAGAATTGCCTTATGAGTCCTTAGTACAGAAAAAAGAAACTTAGCCACTGCCTCCGTTGTTGGTTTACACGTCCCTGCCAGGAAGTGTTTCAGGTACTGATCTGGTGACCTCCCAGGGCATTTCCTCATAATAGGGCCAAGAAGTCTGTTTCGTTCCTCCCTGTGGAGGCTGCATTCAAAAAAATGGAGTGTGTGTGAAAGTATGTCTTCTCTATTGCAAGGATCCCTGGGAGGTGCACTGCACTGCTCTCTGTGGGATAGTCGTCAGCGGGGGCAGGCACCACCTGAGCTTTAGGGTGATGGCAGGTTCCTCCCTCATTGCAACCATATCGCCAAGTGCAGTGCATTATTTTTCTCAATAGGCAAGAAGGGCAACCATTTGTTTAAAAGAAATAAAGGCATGTACTCTGGGACACGTTTGAGGTGCAGGATAGACCTTGTTCTCTCCCAACCACTGGGAATAAACTTGCTCCTATTTGTATAGCCCCATCGTGGAATCGGTTTCTTGGGCAAGGTTAAATGTGACAGAATGATAGTAACTGGCCTTCTGGGCCTCCTCTTTACCATGTCATATGATGTTCGCATAGCCATGCTGCTTTCCAAGTTTATCATAGGGTAAAGCTGGCTTTTCTCAGGGAATTAGCACCCCTGTATTTAGTTATTCGCTAAGCAAACATTTTAAGGATGTCAAAGGGGAAGCTGTGAGAAAAAGAATGTTGACACACCCGTAGCTTCTGTGAACGTGAGTGGACATTTCGGCCAGGAGAAGAACATTTATGTAGGGTGCAGCGTTGATGGGAAAGACAGGGGAAGCAAAGGTGCTCAGCAGACAGGGAGCCTGAGAGTGGGATGGAAGCCTGGTAGGTGTGGCTGGAGGCATAACACAGGGAATGGGCTGAGGAGCAAGGGACTAAGGAAAAACAGAGGGAGGAGGCAAAGGCCGAAAGCAGTGTTCTCCAACCTTGGGTCCCCAGATGTTTTTGGCCTATAACTCCCAGCATGCCCCAGACAGCATAGGCCAAAAACATCTGGGGACCCAAGGTTGGAGAACACTGGCCTAAAGGAACGAGGACCTAAGGCAGGCAGCTCTACAAAGGAGGAGCCAAGGAGAAAGTGGATTGGGAAGGCTGGTAAAAAGTGAGAGGTTAGGCAAAGAAGCATTGAAGCCTAAGGCGACTGGTCTGGAGAGCTGAGATGGTAAGGATTGCACCCCACAGTCTGATTTGAACAAACTGGGCAAAATATTTGGTTGTGAATCTTCCAGTCTGTATGTAAATACAACTGATTAACTGTAATGGAGTTGCACTCCTTCAGAAGGACTTTCAGGGTGCTCCTGGACCGAGCATTGTCCTTGGATATCCAGGCGACACCAATAGCTTAGGAGTGCTTTTTATCAGCTTCATTTTGTTCATCAGATGTGGCTTTACCAGGAGAAAATGAACCTGGGCCTCCATTTCTCATGCCCTAGTTACAGTGCTTTTTTTCTGGAGAAAAAGGTACCGGAACTCTTGGATTACATTTCCTCGGGAGTAGATGGCGATTAAATTGTAATGCAATTAATAGAAGAAAAGGTGCTGGAACTCAGTTCCGTTGAGTTCCACCAGAAAAAAAGCCCTGCCTAGTTATATCCTGACTGGACTACTGGACTACTGCACGTGGGTACAAATGATACTGCCAAGCGGAGTTACAAAGAAATCACGGCAGACTTTGAAGAGCTGGGAAGGGAACTCAAGAACTTCGGGGCCCAGATAGTTTTCTCATCCATCCTTCCAGTACTTGGAAGAGGCATAGAAAGGGAAAGAAAAATACTCCGAGTGAATGACTGGCTACGAAGGTGGAGCCGACGTGAGGGATTTGGATTCTGGGACCACGGGCTACACTTCCTGGAAGATGGACTGCTGGCAAAGGATGGGTTGCACCTCACAAGGACTGGGAAGAATGTGTTTGGCCACAGCATGAGGAACTTAATCAGGAGGGCTTTAAACTGAATCCAACAGGGGAGGGAGACATAAACTCGGGGGTACCAATGGAAGAAGGCCTCTATGCCACAATGGAGAGAACAGCTCCAGCGGTGCCCATTGATAGTCTACCACAAAATGTAGGGGGAAAGTCGGACTATAAAGCACATAATCTTCAATGTCTCTATACTAATGCCAGGAGTATGGGCAATAAACAAGACGAACTTGAACTCTTGATACATGAGGGCAAGTACGACTTGATAGGGATAACTGAAACCTGGTGGGATGACTCCCATGACTGGAATACAGCAATTGAAGGGTATAACTTGTTCAAAAGGAACAGAAGCAACAGAAAGGGAGGTGGAGTTGCACTGTATGTTAAAAATACGTATCTCTGCACAGAGATACAGGAAGAGGAGCTTGGCAGCCCCATTGAGAGCATCTGGGTTAAAATAAAGGGGGCAAAGAATAAAGCGAACATGGCGGTTGGAGTCTACTACCGACCACCCAATCAAGGAGAAGACGAGGATGGAACTTTTGAAAAGCAAATTGCCATTGTTTCAAGGAGGCACGATGTGGTAGTAATGGGGGACTTCAATTTCCCTGATATCTGTTGGGAGACTTATTCAGCCAAACATGGCCCCTCCAAGAAATTCCTGAGCTGTGCTGCTGATAACTTCCTCCTACAGAAAGTGGAGGAAGGAACTAGAGGATCGGCTATCCTTGACCTGATTCTAACCAACAGAGACGAGTTAGTGGATAAAGTGGCAGTTTCGGGAACTCTGGGGGAAAGTGACCATGTTATACTTGAGTTCTTGATTCTAACAGAAGCAAAAGCTGAGTGTAGCCAAACACGTACCCTGGATTTTAGGAAAGCCAATTTTAACAAACTCAGAACAATGATTAGTAAGATCCCATGGCAAGTGACTCTCACGAGAAAGGGAGCCCAGGAGGGGTGGGAGTTTTTAAAAAAGGAAATTTTAAAGGCACAATTGCAAACAATTCCCACAAGGAGAAAAGGCAGAGGGCAACAGAAGAAGCCAATGTGGCTTCACAATAAACTCAAAGATGACCTGAAAACAAAAAAGGACACGTATAGGAAGTGGAAGGAAGGACAGGCTACAGGGGAAGAGTACAGGCAGGTAGCACAGAACTGCAGGAATAGTGTCAGGAAGGCTAAAGCTGAGAATGAGCTAAGGTTAGCGAGGAATGCTAAAAGCAACAAAAAAGCTTTCTTCAGATACATGCACAGTAAAAGACAGAAGAAAGAACTGGTGGTTCAACTACGCAATGAGGATGGCAAATTGATAACAGAAGACAAAGAAAAGGCAGAAGTGTTCAATTCCTACTTCGGCTCGGTCTTCTCCCAAAAGAGGGTCTATGACCCCCCTGGCAAACCTGAAGTGCAGACTGAAGGGGCAGAATTGCAGCTTGAGATTGATAGGCAAATGGTCAAGGAGCACCTGATTACTCTGAACGAGTTTAAATCTCCAGGGCCTGATGAGCTGCATCCTAGAGTAATAAAGGAACTGGCAGAAGAACTCTCAGAACCACTGTCTATTATCTTTGAGAAATCATGGAGGACAGGTGAAGTGCCAGACGACTGGAGGAGGGCAAATGTTGTTCCCATCTTCAAAAAGGGCAAGAAGGAGGAACCTGGGAACTATAGGCCAGTCAGTCTGACATCAATCCCCGGGAAGATTTTTGAGCAGATTATAAAGAAGTCAGTCTGCAAGCACCTTGAAAACAATGCAGTGATTACTAGAAGCCAGCATGGATTTGTCAAGAACAAATCCTGTCAGACTAATCTGATCTCATTTTTTGATCGGGTAACCTCCCTTGTGGACTGTGGGAATGCTGTGGACATTATATACCTGGACTTCAGCAAAGCTTTCGACAAAGTGCCTCATGATATCCTGATTAGTAAGCTAGCTAAGAGTGGGCTAGATGGAACAACTATCAGGTGGATCCACAATTGGCTAAAGAATCGGACTCAAAGAGTGCTTATCAATGGTTCCTTCTCAAACTGGGGAGAGGTAACGAGCGGGGTACCACAGGGCTCGGTCCTGGGCCCGGTGCTCTTCAACATTTTTATTAATGACTTGGATCAGGAGGTACAGGGAATGCTTATCAAATTTGCAGATGACACAAAGTTGGGTGGAACAGCTAATACTCTGGAAGACAGAAACAAAATTCAAAGTGACCTCGATAGGCTGGAGCGCTGGGCCGAAAACAACAGAATGAAATTTAATAGGGATAAATGCCAAGTGCTGCACCTAGGGAGAGGAAACCAAATGCAGAGTTACAGAATGGGGGACACTTGGCTCAACAATACTACAAGTGAGAAGGATCTTGGAATTGTGGTAGATCACAAACTGAATATGAGCCAGCAATGCGATGTGGCTGCAAAGAAGGCAAATGCAATTTTGGGCTGTATTAATAGAAGTATAGCTTCCAAATCGCGGGAAGTGATAATTCCCCTTTACTCGGCACTGGTTAGGCCTCATCTTGAGTACTGCGTCCAGTTCTGGGCACCTCACTTTAAGAAGGACATAGACAAACTGGAGAGGGTTCAGAGGAGGGCAACAAGGATGATAAAGGGACTGGAAACAAGGCCCTATGAGGAGAGACTGAAAGAACTGGGCATGTTTAGCCTTCAGAAGAGGAGACTGAGGGGAGATATGATCGCACTCTTCCAGTATTTGAAGGGATGTCACACAGAGGAGGGCAAAGATCTCTTCTCGGTCATCCCAGTTTGCAGGACACGGAATAATGGGCTCAAGTTACAGGAACCTAGATTCCACCTAAACATCAGGAAAAATTTCCTGACTGTCAGAGCAATAAGACAATGGAATCAACTACCTAGGGAGGTGGTGGGCTCTCCCACTCTGGAGGCATTCAAGGTGCAGCTGGACAGACATCTGTCAGAGATGCTTTGACCTAGATTCCTGCATTGAGCAGGGGGTTGGACTCGATGGCCTTGTAGGCCCCTTCCAACTCTACTTTTCTATGATTCTATGATTCTATGATAACATTTTGAATGCGGTCAGGCTGAGCACCACAGTAAGCCTCCAGATAAAGATGTTCCAGCTGGTCTACAGTTTACGTAGCATAATATTTAACCCAGTTTGGAGCATACCTTTAAACAAAGTTCTAGAATTGCGTCTTGTATGAATCTACCAGCATTTTCACCTGAAATGTAGCCACCTGAAATACATTTATAGTAATAATGAAGCTAAGTAGCACAATTTCGATCAACACATTTGTTAGTATATGCAAAATTAGTTTCTGGATTAAACTGACGGTGCTGGTGCTGATTCTTAAAAACCCTAAATGGTACCTTAGGCTGCATTCTTTTACATACTTACCTTGGAGTAAGTCTCACTGAACTCAATGGGGTTTACGTCTGAGTAGATATGCATAGGGTTGCCCTGTTAGAGAACATCCTCATATGAACCTCCATGTGCATTGAGAGCACAGGTGCAGCCCTATTCTGGAGAGGTTGTCAGAGGAGACCAGATGCAACCATCAGGAGCAAGGTCTTCCTGCAAGTGGCAACCTGTTTGTGGAATGCTCTCCCCTCTGAAGTCCACGGGCCTACTTTCTTACCAGCATTTATAAAACAAGTGAAAGCTCTTTCCTTCATCAGGCCTTCAGTTACCAAGTCCTAGGGTTTGGGGGTTGACTGAAGGACCTTATGACCAAAGGCTGTCTCAGCAGGAGGCAAATTTTTTCCATGTCCTGTGAACATATGGATGGATATCTAAGTGGTCACCCTACAGATTTCCTCAGGTACTGGGGGGATGCTTCCGCAACTCATTAGGAATGATCCCCCAGTCAATCCTAGTGAGTTGCGGAAGAACCCACCCTTGTAACTGAGTGGGCCAGGATGACATCTGAGGGAACTTGGAACCTGGATGTCTAATACAGGCCTGTGGCTTACGCTGGCTCAGCTTGTCTGAGCGTGGAAAGCTAAGCAGGGTCAGGCCTGGTTATTACTTGGATGGGAGACCCCTCCTCTAGTTTCCTGCAGTGAGCAGGGGTTGGACTCGATAGCCTTGTAGGCTCCTTCCAACTCTTATGATCTATGAAATCTATGAAACTCCCTCATTGTGGCCCTCTGGGTGTCAGGTCTGCCATGGTCAGTGACACCGGTCTCTGAGGAACAGACAGAGCTGAGGTGGATGCCTTGTTTTCCATCACAGATTTCCTCTGAGGCATGGTTGACTGCAGCATCAGAAAGCAGGGGGAGCAGGGGAGAGGAGAGCAGGAAAAAACCTGGTGCAGAGATGCCCTGACAATGGAGTACAAGGCCAGGATCCCCCAGCCTCTTCCCTGCCAATCAGATGTGAAGGGAGTTAAGTGTGGGAGAAGAGGAGGTCTGGAGAGTCCGTTTAGCTGTCATCAGCATGTTCTTTTGTTCTTCAGGCCAGAGCCCCGAAAAGCTCTTTTAAAACCGCACCTCTCTGTTTCAGGCAGGAAGATAGACTGAGGTTTTGTGGATGGTTCTCACCCCCCGTGGGAAGTGGCTTTTTCAAGCCTGCCTCCTCCATTCTGAGGGGAGGGCCTAACCCAACTCGGAATATCCTCCTAGCCATGAGGGGAGAAAAGCGGTTATCCCATCCCACCCCATCGAGAAGAGACGGGACAGGGAAGTGAGCCAATCTAGAGGCTACAATTGAAGTAACAATACAGATTGGGGTGTACGACACATTTGCTCTTCAAAGACCAAGAAACTTTAGGGATCAAAAAGGCTTCAGTTTGAGAGTTTAAGGGCACAGTCCGATTGATTGTGCCCTCACTGCTCAGAAGCCACCGAACTCAGGGGCTTCTGAGTTTCCTACGCCCTGCTGGGCTGAAGCCAGCACAGCGGGAGAGTGGTGGAGGTGATCTTCACCTCCCCATCCTCCGTCTTGGGTGAGTTTCACTAGACGGGCTTTTTAGCCTGTCTTTAGCGCTTTGAAGCGGGAGGGAAGGAGGCTAGAGGTGGCTCAGGAAATTTCATATCCTGGCCTCTCCTGTCTCCTCCCCTATCCACCCACTGGAACGCCCCCTTTCCTCCTCCTCCAAGGCCGTTTTTCCGACCTAAGAGAGGCAGCCGTCATGGTTCTCTCCATGCCGGCTGTGAGGGGGAGGAGTCTGGGATCGGATCTCTGACTCCCCCTTTTGAGGTCGGAGCGCTGTCTTATAATAACTTAAATACTAATAACTGAAGATATTCACTTTAAAAATTAAATCTTTAGCATTCACAAGCAAAGCAGAGCAAAGCACATCTGCAAGTAGAACGTTCTCAGAACAGTTATCTTGCTGGCTTTCCTTATGGTTAAACTTACACAAGATTGCGCTCAAGTTAAGCTTTGTGAGAGGCTGGGTGTCACAATAAAAGGTTATTTACAAGGATATATCTTATTAAAGATTGACACAACACTGACCCCAGCTTCAGTCTTCCGTCAACCTGAAGAAGAGGAGGGGTGGGGCTGAAAGACCAAGGGAAAGTTGGGAGACTAAGTTGTAAGCATGCACTATATTTAAACATCTGTACTATATTTAGTAAGCATGCCCTATATTTAAACATATTTACTGCTTACATGGTGCAGAAGTTAAGCTGGGTGCCTTAACTTAATTTCCAACCCTTTTAAGGCACAGCTGAATTTTTAAGAGTCTTAAAGTGTTCTCTTAAATGAAAGGTTTATTAATCATAGATTTACTGTTCAGGCAGAATGTTGATCTCACCTTGGTAGAGCACTGCCATGTGCTTATTTAAAGACCACAATCCATACAGTGAACAGATACGCTTCAGTACTGGCTGAAGGTCAGCTGGTGTGTTGGAACTGTGAACGTGTTCATGGTATCTTTGCAAAACAGTGTGTTCAATAAAAGCTATAGCTAAAGAACGACAGTAGTACACCTTGAAAAAGAAAAGCAGAATTCAAAGTGGACGCTGAGTAAGACCTACAAATATACCAAATTATGTCACATTTATTTATTTAAAATAATACCAGGATGGGTGTAGAAGAGTATGATAAAAACAGTCATACAATATACAATAAAAACAATAAAACATCATTAAAAAAAACCAGGACAACAAATAAAATGGACAAATCATAATCAACCAATTAAAATGCCTGAGCAACCAAAAAGATTTTGAGCTGTCACCAAAAAGATGGCAATGTTGGTGCCAGTCTCATCTCCATGCGGAGGGTACACCACAACTGGGGCCGCCAAAACAGAGAAGGCACTCAGCCTTGTTGCCACATAATGTGCTTGGGTACTTTGAGAAGAGCCTCTCCTGATGATATTAAGACACAGGCAGGATGATATAGGGAGAAGGGCTTCTTCGGGTATTGAGGTCCATAACCTTATAGGGATTAAAGGTAAGGACCAGCACCTTAAATTGGGTTCAGAGGTGAGCAGGCAGCTAGTGCAGCTCTTAGAATTGGAGTAATATGACTCCACCTGGCTATACCAGTTACAATTCTGGCAGCTGTGTTCTACACTAGCTGAAGCTTCCAAGTTGTCTCCAAGGGCAGCCCCATGTACAACGCATGACAGTAATCCAATTGGGAAGTTACCAGGCAAGGATTTAACTCACAAGCAGCTATTAAGTAAAGAACACTTACAAAGAAGTCTAAAAGCCTGGTTTTACGATCGTCTTCACATGTGGCAGTTGCTGTTTTAAGGCAATCTATTTTGACTTCAAATGATATAGATCACACCCTGAAGCACTTGTGTCAACAAATGCTGATGGCACAACTCAGAAGTCAACACAACATTGTTTTGGCAGGCATCCTAGCTGAACAACTCTCACATGACTTCAGGATCTCCTAATATACAAGGAGGACCCTTACATTTCGGTCCTCTCCAGTAATCTGAGGTAGGGTTGGAAGGGTCATGTCTTGCAACTCTCATCAGTGAGATCTCCTTGGGAGGAGAGTGGATCTGTTGGCTGGAACTCCCTCTGGTCATCTACTGTTCCTCCTACACACTCCTTCCCACCCCTGGTCCCTCTCCAGGGATCAGGGCTGAGCACTGAGGCCACTATCTCTGGATGTTGGTATTCCATGAATTTATTTCCTCTTGGGAGGGCTGGAGCAGGGCAATGCTGTGAGGTCCTAGATGCATCATATTGTCTTAGTCTGTTACAGCAAACCAAGGAAGTGTTCTGTGGCACCTTAAAGTTAATGGCACCACAAGACTGTTGTAGTTAGTGTATCGTAGATACTTTTACAAATATTAGATGATGAGGAACCAATCACATCCAATGGTAATAATACTGGTCCCTCCAACTCTCTGACCCCAGGAAAACCTGGCTCTATTTCCCCACAACACTGCCACTATCATCTCCCCCCCCCCCCCGCACTACACCACCCTCCTCTTTGCCAAACTCTGCCAGTTGCAGCCCTTGCTCGCTCTGCCCTCTCACTATGTTCAATATTTCCCCCCTATACATCTGTGCTGATCTGTGATACTTTATTGTGCCATGTTCCATTGTCTGAGCTGACAGAACGTGGAAGAGGGAGAAGTAGCACTGATGGCAGGAAGGGAAAAAAGAAAAGAAAAGGAGAATGTGTCTCCGGTGCTGGAAGAAGAAGTTTTTTTATTTGATGTAAAAGCTCAATACGTTTCAGAGAGCAATTTCCCCCTTCTTCAGGAGCAATAATCTTCTACACTTAAGTGTTGCTTGTTCTTTGATAAGTGTCGCTCCACGTTCATAGACAGACTTGTGCTTCAGGGGAAGGCTGGCCTACACACACCACTGAATGCAGGATTTGAGCAATCAGGAACACACTCTCCAAGGTTTTGGCCAAGCAGCGGGGGAAGAGAGAAGGATTCTGATCACTATACAAGAACTGTCCATTAGGTGGGAATCTCACTAGTTATGCTGTAATGCTCATATTTGTTTTACTTTGCACAGTTCTGTGAAAGTGTGTGTGAGGGAGGGAGCAGAGGCAAAAGGTAGCTGGAAAAGGCATACCAGCAACGTGCCTGAAAATACTCAGAAACTTGAAAGCATGGAATTATAGAATTTGTTTACCTGGCTGTTGTTCCTTGCCTCGAATTCAGTACAACCACATTTTTCCAGGTTTCTCAGCTTTTGGACACTCTCTTGGAGCAAGTAACAAACTAGCCACTTGTATGCTCTTAAAGATACTGGGGAAAGAAATTTGAAATGTTTAATATTTTCATTCAGGATAATAAAAATCACAATGCAGTAGGAAAGCAAACAACACTGATAGTATGCATTGTGCACATTCTGCAGAAATAGGATCTGAAATCATCACAAAATTAAATAAAGTATTTCTTGCATAAGCTAGCTGTCTGCTCCACCCCCAAAGAATTGTTACTCAGATAGACAGAAGGGACAGTTTGGCATCATGCTAAGCAGTGTTCTATAAGAGCAGGAGAGATTTTCTTTGACATCCAAGTTCCATTTAAGGCTGATGAATGGAACAGCCACGACACAGCAAGTTGTGGCTGTCCATTTTGTGAACTAATCCATGAGCATCTCAAAGCCACATTTGTTCTAAATGGAAGATGGTGTTCCCCGTCTCCACACCCTCAGTATCTTCAGTCTTCATGCTACACACAGAAGTACGTCTCTCCTAATTCCACTTGCTGGTGAAGGGCAAACAATGAATTCAGGCTTTTTACATGGCACTTGAGTCCTCAAAGCAGCATGGCCCATATATTCATTTCATTTGTAATGGTTTTCTGATTCATGGACCAGGGCTTTCCCATTCTCATGGTATCTGCTGTTAGGAACTAGTTAGATTACCAACCAGGGTTGCAATGATTTAAATCAGAATTATTTAAATCAATGATTAAATCATCAATAAAAATCGACTTTTACCATCTTTTTTGCAAAAAATCATGATTTTTTGCAACCCTGCCATGTAGGTAGCCTAGTAACCGATAATACTGGTAACGTAAAAATAATAATAATGAGGAAAGTGTTTTTGGTTTAATTTGGTGTTCTTAACTATGTGGTTGCCTGAAACCTTGAAATTAATTTTACTAAATGGGGGGGGGGGGGGTTTGATTAAATAAATAAATAAAAAACCCGATTCTTTTGATTTTTTTTGCAAAAAAAATCATGATTTTTTGCAACCCTGTTACCAACTCCTGTGTAGAGCCTGGAACCAGTAGGCAAGGTTCAACAGACAATACATGGTGTCAGGGTGGGATGCTTTCCGCTAATGCCGATTCCAATATCCCCTTTGCTCCCGCCCATTTGTTCTCTGTGAAAGGTGGAAGTATTCAGCACTTCAGTGGTAGTGGGGAATGCACAATTCAAATAATTTTCATGGGGTGGGGTGGTGCCTTTTAAATACAAGGAGCCAAAGGTTTCTTTTCCCCTTTCTGCTTTCCAGTGAAAAAACAAAAAGAAAATGAAGAAACCACCTGTGGCACCTTGTATTGAAAAGGGACAGCCTCCTCCCTTCTCCTTACCCCGAGTGAAAGTTCTTAGAAGGTCACACCCCCACCCACTCAAATATCACATTGATGGGAGGGCAAGAAATGTGGATTTTGAAACTGGACGTATTGTAGCAAATGTGACTAGGCAGAAAGAGCTGATGGTTGCAGAACCGGAGTCAGATAAATGGCCTGCAGCCCCAGGGTCAGCCCAAGATATTTTGCTGCCTGAGGCAGAGCAGCAAGTGGAGTGGGAGGCAGGGACCCCAAGTATAGTAGGAGTTGCAGGAATTGATGGCACATGGCAGGAAAAAAAGCCTGAGTCCGTCTGAAAAATAAAATCCGGCTTATTTCTCCTACCCACCCCCAGTTATCTTACCTCAAATCTGCTCCTGATTTTTTAACTCTCTTTCTATACTAGTGCTTTAAAAAGAAAAAGAAAAAAGTTCTTCTGAAGACATCACACATTTTGACCTGGGAAAACGCTCCATGAGATGTTGCTGAGGGATTTGCATAAGACACATGCACCAAGGCAGTCTCATCCTTATTATTAGGATATCCCCCCCCCCCCCATGCTGAGCTCCTGTATCTAAAGGGAGGCTAAGGTATGCAAAAGAAGACCTTAAGAATTCAAGAATGTCTCTGTAGGATCATACTAGTCCAGGATTCTCCAACCTTGGGTCCCCAGATGTTTTTGGCCTACAACTCCCAGCATGCCCCAGCCAGCATAGCTGGCTGGGGCATGCTGGGAGTTGTAGGCCAAAAACATCTGGGGACCCAAGGTTGGAGAACACTGATCTAGTCCAAGATTCTCCCACTGCCCACAGTAGCCAACCAGGCAATAGCTCTCCCTCATTGTATGCCTCCAGCTCCTGGTGTTCAGATATACTGCCTTTTCTTGGCTGCCTTTCAGGGCAGGAGCTCTTCCAAGGCAGTGTACAACAATAACACTCACATAACAACAACCAATACGGTAATAAAAACAGTAAAAACAGCAACAGCAGTAAAGATCCTAAAAAAACAACACCAGCATAAAAACAAAACCTACCACATACAACTGCAGCGACAGTCCAATAAAACATAATCAGGGGAAGGCCAGAGTAAAGTAGTAGGTTTTCAGGGCCTCCCTAAAAGCCTGCAGTGATGGGGCCTGGCAGACCCGATGGCAACTTATTCCAGAGGTGTGGGGCCACTGTGGAAAAGGCCCTCTCTCATGTAGTCGCTCACTTAACTGCCCTCACAGGTGGGCAAATGAGAAGGGCCTCCCTTGCTGATATTAAAGTGTGGGCAGGCTGATATGGGGTAAGGGGGTCCCTTCAAGGAATTTGGTCCCAAACCGTTTTAAGGCTTTGAAGGTCAAAACCAGCACTCTAAGTTGTGCCTGGAAAAACACCGGTAACTGGCTAATATCCACTAGGCATCTGCTCCCTCCATGAATTCATCTAATTCCCTTTAAAAGCCACCTGAGTCAGTTGCCGTCACTTCATCTTGAGGCAGCACACTGCAATGAGTTAATGTGCTATGTGACAAAAGGCGGGAGGGGAGGGGAGGGGGCCAGGGAAGGCAGCCATGCTGAAAACTTTTAAAACTTTACAGATGCAGTCTTGAGCATGCTTACTACAGCAAGTCGCATTGGAGAACTGCATCCTAGAAACCCTATTTAGGAATTGTGCTGTAAGAACATTTGTCCAAAGGTATTTCTTCTGTTCTATGTCCACAGGCAAGAGCTACAGACAGAAAGGATCCAAGCCCCAAGTCCTGTACTGTAACTAAAGGGGTGACAACACATGACCGGGCAGGTCTCCTCTAATGCAGCCACTACCAACTGCAAGCCATGAAAGCACACACAGCAAAAGGGTTTGAGGGAAAAGGGGCCATGCTCTAAATCAAGGCTCTCCAACCTTGGGTCCCCAGATGTTTTTGGCCTACAACTCCCAGCATGTCCCAGCCATGGCTGGGGCATGATGGGAGTTGTAGGCCAAAAACATCTGGGGGCCCAAGGTTGGAGAACACTGCTCTAAATTATAACAAGTGACAAGAAGTGCAACACAAATCGAGTTACCTGAAGAATCCATGCAGTCTTGAACATTTGACACTGTGAATTTCTGACAAAGAATATGGCGACAGTCTTCCAAAAAATCTACTGATCCCAGTGGTGATATAATAGGACCTTTGTCTGAAATGCCAATGATACCAAAACTAAATACCAAGTCAAAGTATGTTAATATCTATGCACTAACAGCTTTGAAAATCAATGAAGGGTAAACATCTGCTCATCTGTGCATTAACTGTGGATAATCTTCTGTTTAAGCTGTTCTTCTCTCATTTCTTCAGCCTCATGGCAGCAGCAAATTCAGCAACGGCAGGGAACACTGCGGTGGTCACAAAGACAGCCAAAAGGTGCATGCAGCCTACGGGCTGCCCAACCCTGCTGTAAAGGGTGCCTAATTGTGCACCTCTTAGCCTAACTTCATCATGTTCTAATTGTTGTTTATTTGAAATTAATTGGGCAGGGACTATCTTATTACTGATCTTCTGGGAGCCTTTTTTGGCTGAAGATCAGGGCAAAAATGTTTAAATTAAAAAATAAAATAAAAGAGCAAGAGTGAGATCCTATCTAGAATTGGCCGAGAACATGTTAACACCCCTGAACCAGATTTCTTAAAGGAAGTGACTGAAATGTGTCAGTTTCTGATTGGTAAGTTTTCCTCATCTGTAAAAATAAACTGTAGATGGCACCAACATTACCATCTGCTTCAAATTCAGCACTGAAGTAAGATTATTGTGACCCAAAACAGTAGCAGGAATTGTTAAGAACACAGTGCCTGAGTGCCAACCAGCATTTCAGCAGAAACAGTAGCCAAGAGAGATGCATTCTGACCTAGTTTGCTGCGTGGAAAGCTAAGCAGAGTCAGTCAATCCCCCAGTCAATCCTAGTGAGTTGCGGAAGAACCCACCCTTGTAACTGAGTGGGCCAGGATGCCATCTGAGGGAACTTGGAACCTGGATGTCTAATACAGGCCTGTGGCTTACGCTGGCTCAGCTTCTCTGAGCGTGGAAAGCTAAGCAAGGTCAGGCCTGGTTATTACTTGGATGGGAGACCCCTCCTCTAGTTTCCTGCACTGAGCAGGGGTTGGACTCGATGGCCTTGTAGGCCCCTTCCAACTCTATGATCCTATGAATCTATGGTTAGGCTGGTAAGGGCAGTTCAGTGCAATGTAATGTTACAGTGTTATGATGTTAAACCCAATGCTGAATCATAACAGTTAGCACAGGCTATAGCCTCACCTAGATCATATTACAAACGCAAAGCTGCATCTGTTGACTAGAATCACAAAATCATAGAAAAGTAGAGTTGGAAGGGTACCAACCTTAACTGGTACCAACCGATGGGCCTTGCCCACCTTTCTTCAGCCAGTGCAACATTAAGTTCAACTACACACTAACCTTGGCGTTTGGCATTCATCCAGCTCAGTAAGTAGTTGCTAGTTTGCTGCAGCAGAACATTATTGTCTCCTTCGTAGGTGCAGTTTGGGTCATTGTCATTCCGGATATCACCCAGACGATTCACTTATTTAAAAAAACAACCCACAGAAATATCATGAGTGAATGAGCTGTCCTTGTGTTTAACATTTTTATAAAACCTCTTACAGAAAAATTTGAGAAGCAACCCTTGGTCAAGATGGAATGTATGATAATCAAAAGCCTGATTCGGGTATTTTCCTTGTGTGTAAGCGCTACATGTGAGGCGGAAGAGTGGGCTACTCCGCCCCTCCCTTGCCATTCTCGTCGTCCTCTACACGTGGAGAGTGACTGTCTGCAGAGGAAGACCTGCAAAGCTACAGTTGAGGCACAGACTGAACTAGATGACGGGCCTGTATGTTCATTGAACTGTGCTGATGACCAAGCAGTTGACTTACTGGCCAGATAGCCATGTCCCCCACAGGCTTCTCGACATTCTTGAGTTCCTTGTTGTGCAAGCCAAGAGGCCAGCGGTTTGCCCGAGGTGGATAAGGCATGTATCTCACGGCCAAGTTCAGCCTAGCAGAAAAGGAACCAACAATGGTAAAGAACACAGCAGCCGACATGAAGCACTATTCATTACAAAACCCTCTGCTACATCAGCTCAGTGGTGAGCCCCCATCCCACCAGTAATCCCTGCCAGTTTCCTGCCTTTTACGGAATATAACATGCACATTCAGAGGGTCTGCATCTGAATGTTTAGTAAGTGCTCCATGTTCTAAGAAGGGATCTTGTGAATCCGACTGTAAAATTATGATATTATTACTTATCTAGGTGTTGTACAAAAATTAAACACAACACAGCCCTGCTTGCACATTTACAATCTAAACATCCTTAAAATAAAGGCAAGACACATTAAGGGGGAGGGAAGGAAACTAAGAAAAATAGGAGAGGAGAGCTTATTGGTATAAGCCAGGGAAAACACAAGGAAGCATTTCAGTGTAAAGGAAGAGAAAGAGCTGGGTATCAGGTAGAAGGGAACTCTAGTGACAGGGAGCTACATGGGGAAAATGACTCAGGCGGGGGATAGGCTGAACAAGAAGACTGGTACCTGTAGAGCAGTGTTCTCCAACCTTGGGTCCCCAGATGTTTTTGGCCTACAACTCCCAGCATGCCCCAGCCAGCTAGCTATGCTGGCTGGGGCATGCTGGAGTTGTAGGCCAAAAACATCTGGGGACCCAAGGTTGGAGAACACTGCTGTAGAGAGAATGGGTCTGAGGAGCATATAGAGAAAGAAGAGAAAATGGAAATAGAGGAGCAAGACCACGGAGACATTTGAAAACAATTTCAAGAAACTTAAAAGTAAAGCTGAGAAACAAGAAGAAACCCATGAAGACAAAAGTACAATGGAGTAATAAAATAAAAACAACGATTGGAAAATATCAGAAGAGCAGCAGCATTAAAGACAGACAGAAGGCACTTCACTGTAGAGGCAGGAAGACCTACAAGAAGAATGTTACAAAAGTCAACGCAGGAAATAATAAGAGAATGGACTAAAAGTTTGGCAGTGTCTGTAGAAAGGTATGAGTTCCAGGTATCAACTAAGGAAGCATGAGCACCTTGTGTTCACCTTGAAAGGGACTCAGTCCTTTGTGCAGAAAGGTAGATATTTTGCGCATGCTCCACACAAGTGTGCACAACAATGTTCATGGGTGCTCAAAGTGCCTGATTCCCCCTCCCTGCCCTGCCAATCTCCAAGCCCACAAACCTTCCATGGGGCAGGAGAAGGGAAAGGCAGCAGCAGATGTCTGTGGGTCCATACCCAGCACGGAAATGACGCTATTTGCTTCAATTTCTGCCAGGATGCTGGGAAGTAGTCACAGTCCCTTCCACTCATGGGTAATGGACCCCCTAAGTGCCTGCCGCCTCTCCCTTCTCCTGCTGCAGCTAGGTTTTAGGTGACCCCGTGTGGGCAGGAGCGGAGATAGCAGCGGGTGCTCAAGGATCCAGGCAAGCAGGCTTTGAGCAGGGCTCTGCTCGCCCTGATCCTGACCGCAAGGAGTCGGGGAGGGGTGTTTGCTTCTGCAAGCCTCCTTATGAGATTCCTTGTTGTGACATCACTATAATCAGCTGAAAGTGATAAGACATGAAAGAGTCATGTCATGAAAGAGAAGCATCAAAGAGAACTCCAACATTCCAAACTGGAGAACAAAAAACAGCCACTTATCAAGAGATGTTGATGTTGAAAAGGGTGAAAAACAGGAGAGGGGAAAAAAGCTCAATTTTAATGTTTGAGAGAATGGGTATTCGTCTAATGAGAGACTGCAGAGAAGTAAGCAGAGATTGAGGCAACAGAAGAAGGGGAACGATCCGGTAAAGAAGAGGAGGGTTGTAGGTCATCAGCATACGGATGGTACTGAAGACCAAGTGAATGGATAATGGGACCAAGAGAAAGAATATTAAAAAAAACAAACACTAAAGAGAAGAGGGCTGAGAAGTCCTACAGAAAGAACAGATGAAGAAATGGAACCACTGGAAGCAACCTTAGATGAATGGATGGGAGACCCCTCCTCTAGTTTCCTGCATTGAGCAGGGGGTTGGACTCGATGGCCTTGTAGGCTCCTTCCAACTCTATGATCTATGAATCTGTGAGGAAGATATGACTGAAACCAGGGGTAGATGTGTTAATCTGTTGCAACAAAAACAAGTCTTGTGGCACCTTAAAAACTAACAGATTTATTCTGGCATCAGCTTTTGTGGACACTGTCCACTGGCCTGATGAAGTGGACAGTGCCCATGACAGTTGATGCCAGAATAAATTTGTTAGTGTTTAAAGTGCCACAAGCCTCTATATTGTTTTTCATGAAAAACAGTACAGGAGAGAATAATGGGTGCTTCTAGATGGAGGGCTCCTAGCGCTAGCAACCAGAAGGCATTATGCAGTAGTTCCATCTTTCCTTAACAGATTTTCTGTGTTAAGGAAATCACTGAAGAGCGAACAGGGAGAGCTAGTAGGTGTTTGGCAGCGAAGTTCAGTAGAAATGATCCCTAACAAAATTTCAGTAGAAATGATCCCTAACAAAATTTCAGTAGAAATGATCCCGAACAAAATTTCCAGTCGCAAGAAATGATCCCTAACATGTACACCAGTTGCTAGGGAACATGGGCGGGAGGGTGCTGTTGCACTCATATCCTTCTTGTGGGATCCTGTGGGCAGCTGGTTGGCCACTGTGTGAACAAAATGCTGGACTAGATGGACCCTTGGTCTGATCCAGCATGGCTCTTCGTATGTTCCTATAAGTGGACAGTGTGTGCTTAGAAGAGCCCATCAACTGGGCAACTAAGGGAATAAGAAGAAGGAAGGGCCACTGCAGTAGTAGCAAAGTGGGAGGACCCATAAGGAAGAAAAAATGGGCAGATGCTGTTCAACAGTGGTGACTTGCAAGTTACACAGAATGTTTGTTTTCCTGCCTGAAGGTAACATGGTGCACATTTGCAGCAAGTGCAAGCTTGGTTGCATTACTAGAAGAAAAGGTAAGAAGTCTGGAACAGTGAGTGGCCACACTCCAAGGTATGAGAGAGAATGAAGAGTTCTTGGGCAGAACACAGGAGGCGCTGCAAGGACAACTGTGGGGGCATGAAGTTAGGCCAAGGGCTGCATGCAACCCTTGAGCCACAGGTTCCCCATCCCAGCTTTAAAGGGTGCCAAGGAGGCTCCTGGTAGTGTTAGCAGTCCCCAGGCTGATGAGACTTTTGGGGTTAATGGGGCCACCAGGATCCAAAGGGAGGCCATATTTTAATCCTGCTTGAGTGAGTTCAGAGAATGGTTTCAGTAATTCTTCCCTTAACCTTTAAGATGCCTCAAGGTATCCACCAATGTACTCTGCCTGTCACCTCCTTCCCTACTGTATTACTCCAGGGGCCTGGCCCAGCCAAGGCACCTCACTTTAGCTTTGAGGACAACCTGGATGAAACAGAACCACTTGTGTGAAAGATAACACATAGTTTATTGAATACAATGATGAAATATGGATGCAGATTATCAATAAACAAGCAAAGCAAAGCTTACACGCGCATCCTTTCAGTCGCATGGCTTCCTAATATGACAGACATCACTCCTGGGGCACCAGGGTGCTTAAGACGCTTTCATGCTCCTCGTTCTAAGCCGAAAGCCAAAGGGCAAACTAGCAAGCTAAGGATTTTATAAAGTTCCTCTCTCCCCGTTTCAGAGGCTGTCAGTAAGCTACAAGCTAACCCCCCCGCCCTGCGAGACAAGGGGGTGGGTGGGGTGAAGATACTTCAGTAAAGCAAACAGTTTTCTTTTCCACAGCAAAAGCAGCCCTTATCTCAAGAATATAATTGGGGAAAACAGCTTCAAGGCATTTATCTCTGGTGCTCTTCCTATCAAGCTGAGGCTATGTAAGGCCCTGACATGGCTCCAAGAAACTATCCTGGCTTTTGGACACTGTGAAAGTTCACTATGCTATCTGTTGACCTGTCCTCGCCATTCTTCCGATACAGCCCATTCAATACACCTATCCACACTGTACCTGCCATGTCTGTGTGACTAACCATAGTAAATGATGTCCTAGCTACCAACTAGCAGCACCCTATCACTGAGCAGCGTGAAGTAGGTGGAGGGGGGGGGGGGAAACCCTTTCCCAGGCCGGTGGCTTACGCTGGCTCAGCTTGTCTGAGCGTGGAAAGCTAAGCAGGGTCAGGCCTGGTTATTACTTGGATGGGAGACCCCTCCTCTAGTTTCCTGGATTGAGCAGGGGGTTGGACTTGATAGCCTTGTAGGCTCCTTCCAACTCTATGATCTATGAAATCTATGAAATTGCCAATCCAGGAAAGAAGCACAAAAATAACAAAAAACCCTACTTTGATCCAATAATGGCGACCAGCAAGCCCCACATTGCTAGCAATCAGGTGGGTGGGTTGTCAGCTGAAATGCCAAAGGGTCCTTAGGGTGTTCTTGCTTGGCTGCCTCCTCCCTGGCTCTGCAGCTGTTGCTCTGTACCCAGGATCATGCTCCTTCTGCAAAAGGGTGGGGCAAAGCAGTGCAGCTTTGCATGAGAAGAGGGGAGAAATGTTAATCTAGAAGAGTAATCAGAGAAAAAGAAGCAAAAGAACAAGTGTCCGATGAGAAGGAAGAAATAGCAGGAGAGGAAAGCACTATATAAGGAGAAGACCAGACAGAATAAATTTTATCCAAGAAGAGTTCACAAAAAGGAAGGAGGGGGAGGAGAGCAAACTGAAGAAGTGAAGTTAAAATAGGAAACGGATGCAGAATGATTCTGAGTAAAATAGAACTGCTGAGTTTAGGACAGAGAGAGAGAGAGAGAGAGAGAGAGACAGAAGAAATCATAGACCTTTAATGAAAATAACCAAGAGAAGAACAGGTTTTCCACCAGAAATGTTCTGCAGAATGAGAAGCACTGAGATAATGAACATAAGGCAGGGGTCCCCAACCTTTTTGGACCTGCGGGCACATTTGGGAATTGAGAAACTGCTGTGGGCACCACCACAAAATGGTTCCCATGGAGGATGGGGCTAGTCACTGCTGTGGGGGCCTGGCTAGTCAAACGTGAGCTGAAGACGTGATGCGGGGAGAGAAATAATGAGGCTAGCGGCTGGGAGGGAGGGGCAAACAGCAAGGCAAAGGGGTAGAGAAAGAGCAAGGCTAGAGGCTAGAAAGGGAGAAAGACTGCCCTAACATTTTCCAAAGTATTTATTTTTTAAAAAACTTTTTTGAAGGGGGCAGAGAGTGGAGAGCTTTGCCGGTGCTGTTGGAAGTTTCCGCAGGTGTTATGATGCCTACAGGCACCATATTGGGGACCCCTGACATAAGCCATAGTTGAGGGGGAGAGAGACTGTGAAATCAAGATGACACTGGAGCAAACCAGTAACATTTCTAGTATAGTGCAGAAAGGATATTCCTTTTTTTATGCTGTGCAGAACTGGCCATTCTAATGTTTCTAAGGCAGGTAACAGTATTGTGCATTTTCCCCATAGCTGGGAATATAGCCACTGCTTCCCTCTCATGAGATCAGGGGCAGTTGTCTTGTTTTGGGCTGTGAAGAATTTTAGGGAAATCCCACCAAAGGGTGAGGATTAAGTACACTTTTTAGACAGCAGCACTCTTGGACCCTGCCAGTCCAAGAAGAGGGCCCACTTATGCTTCATGCAATCACTTATGACAAAGAACTACTGACAGACCTCTCACCTGCTGTGGACTCTTGTCCTTCATTAGGAGACCTATGTGGAATTCTATGGAATTCATGAACAACGCTCTGGAGAAATGGTCTAGGACATATGTGGCTGCTAAATAAGGAAGCAAGCGCCATTGCTGGAATGAAAATGAAATCTACATCAGGGGAAACTGGAAGGCAGACAAACGTCACTTAAAGCACTTTTCAAACAAACCAAGGAGATATTTTTATCCGCTCTGCAAGTTATATAAAAGCAATTTTTGGAACCCTCTTTCAATGATAGCTTAAATCCTACACAATCCTATTTCATTCTCCTCCCCCCCAAAGCATGTAGAAAGATGAGCATAAGTCACATCAGAAAAGGGAACTGGACAATAATTTCATATTCATCTTTATTTCAAACCTCTTTTACATTGCTAAAGGAATAAAAAGTATCTTACGGCACAATCCTATGCATGTTCAAACAGAAAAAAATCCTACAACCCCCAGCATTCCCCTGCCAGCCATGCTCTCTGGGGCACGCTCAGAGTTATAGGACCTTTTTATGTGTAAACATGCATAGGATTTTACCCTTAGGCACTCAAATTACATCTCAAAAATCAGCACTCCTCATTAAACATGGAACTGTGCTGAGCTGAAAGCTTTTTCTCCCGATAACCATGGGCAGCTGCTACGTGCTGCCATCCAATTCCACACAAATCATTATTCTTGCTCATGAAGGATATTAAAGAAATATACCTAACTTTTGGTTTAGCAAAGCAACAATGAGCATTGCCCAGTTTTATGGCATTTGAAAGTAAAGTTCCTGTGAATATTAAAGAGAGATCCATTGAGCTATGTGAGTCCTTCAAGCTAGGTTCTGTGCTGAGCTAGATGCCATGTGTAAAATTTACTACTTAATAGAGGTCCAGATTTTCACCTGCATTTGGTATTCGAGAACTGGTATTTCTTCATCTTCTGTTGGTCCAAACTGGCGTCGGGTAGCTGAGAAGCGAATTGCTATTGAAATGGCAAGCTTCAAATTGACCACAGACATGGCTATAATCATAACTCTTCCATTAGACAAAGCACCAAGAGAAGCTCCTAAACGCCGCTTGCGATCCTGGAGAAATAAGACAGTACAAACAGAAAGGCTTTAGTTTAAAAACTTAAAAAAACATTTTATATCAACAAGTTCTCCAAAGTACACCAAGTGTTAACACTGAAAGGATAACCTAGTGTTTTAGGTTCTTAATCTTCATATACTGTAATAAACCTTAGTGAAAATCATCCAGCGAGCCTGTGAGGATGAACTAAAAGGATTAGCGAGTAAGAGGAATCCTTTGCTAACAGAGATTAAGTTTGCGTATTAAGCTCACTCATGATAACGAAGCACAATTCATACCTTGAATGCACTTGTATATGCCCCCTCAGCTGTGACATCTCCAGTTTGGTTCAGCAAGTTTTCTTTTGGTATCCTGACATTGTGAAACATGGCAAACCTGCCAATTTAAAAGAATTCAGTTCAGAGGGCAGTATCCTACTGTGCCAGTGGGACCAACCACTCATACAATGGGGCATTACTGGTTCTAAAAGCAAGACAAAATGAGTGGAAACACTCGTCTCTGGAATAGGCCAGGTCAGCGGAGCAGCTCATGATCTGTAAACACGCATTTCCGCAGGTTTCTGGGATTAATTTTAGGACTTCTAATTCCCCGTTACACAAACAGTCATTTCCTGCTGGTGCAACACAGTCAGTGGGACCACAGTGTCCTTGTTGGATACTGCCCAGAGAGGATACCTGTGGTTCAGAAGCGTTGTCTAAATCAAAAGTTGAATTCAGAGACACACACACATAGACAGACATTAGACCTTCTCAGAACCAAAACAGATGCGATGTTAAATGCATGAATGCATTTGATGTGTCTGGTTTTTTCCTTTCAAAATAACAGTTGTGACAGCCTACCCACCCCCCACAAGATCAGAATCATGGTGCATCTCCCCACATACCGCCCGCTACATTCCTGATGATAATCCCCCCTTCCCCAACTACTATTCACTCCTAAAAGGAAGCTCTCATTGGTGCCAATGGACGCTTCCTGGTCAGGGCCAATAGCAGCTTCCAGAGCAGGGGTTTGGCATGGGTAGGAAGGGTTAGCCACGTTTTTCTGCACACAAAAATATTGTTTCAGCAAATGTTTAACCGCAACTGATAATTAAATTTATTGGTAAAACTGTATACATTCCTCTTTTATTACCGTGCAAAGCCTTGCAGCTAAGAGCTGCTTTACAATTTAAATCAGATTGATATCAGATTCAAAAGTCCATAGACAATGATGACAAAGGAGAAGGTAAATAAATAGAACTCTGCCACCTGCTGGATAGCTGTTGGCAATACAGTCATGCCTTGGATTGAGAGCATAATTCGTTCCGGAAACGTGCTTGTAATCCAAAACACTCTTATATCAAAACAAAATCCCCCCCAAAATTTGTAGAGATTTTTAATTTAAGCCGTACTACAGTACTTGTACTGCAAGATGTTGCTTGTATATCAAGTAAAAAAAATATTAAATAAATATTTTAAAATTTGCTTGTCTTGCAAAACGCTCTCAAACCAAGTTACTTGCAATCCAAGGTATTACTGTATAGTCTTACAAAAATACCAGCAGAAAACCCCACCTACAATAGCTTAACCTGACTGCAATCATAGTATTTTGTCATAGAAAGATATAACAGAAAAATGTATTTAAGTTTATACACTGGTACATACACACATGCACCAGTGTGCATGCTGATGTATTCTCCCAGTTATTTTAAAAATCTTTTAAAGATTAATATTATTATATTAATAACCCTCAATGGCTGGTTTGCATGACACAACCCCAAATTGGGAGTTGCATGTTCAAATCGCACCTGGCACTGGCACATGCTGTGGCTCCTGGTACATATGCTGGCTGGGGCATGCTGTGAGTTGTAGGTCAATAACATCTGGGGACCCAAGGTTGGAGAACACTGGCTTAAATAATTCACCGTGAGCCACAGCATGTAGTGCGAACCACATCACTGCGTTCTTGTGTGCATGGTGTGTGTGTGTGTGTGTCTGTGTGTCTTACACGCAGGGTGCTGCATTGTACAGTATACAGGGTGCACAAAACATATTAATAAAGTGTTACACAATTACTTTGGTGCAAGATGAGCAGAAAACACAAATGCCTTACACGGTTTCCATTCATCATAACTCCCTAGCCCCTGCACCCACCCTTCTGAATTTTTTCAGGATTCTTGCCTAGGGACACGGTTATGATGCTTGCCATTTCTAAAAAATGCCCCCGAAATCCATGGGGTTGGAGGGGGATTGAATCCCCTCCCCCCCAAAAGGTTTAAAAGACTCCCTTTGTGCAAAACTACTGCACCTATCCCTCTGAATTTTTTCATATTTCTTTCTTAGGATCACTTCAATGATGTATGTCACTTTCATAACAATTGCTCACAAAGGACATAGGTGGATAAGTGGGTAGTTGAATTACTGTAAGTAAAACCATGGGTAGTTCCTTTTAAAAGAAAAAAATCAATTTGTAAAGGGTACTTGCACAAACATCACTGCATCTGAAATTTGAAATTGCATCTACTCAAAAGGTGCTATTGTGCCTGCAGATTTCATCCATAATCATTTGTTGATTTCCCAATGACAGTCAATGGGGGAACAAAACTTTGGATTTCCCCAAAAAGTGAGATTCTAATTTTCATCTGAGTTTAATCAGGTGATCTCCAAAGTGATCTCAGCCCAATCGGGCTGTTTTCCAAATAATATATTGCAAAATCCTTGCAAAATCTCAGACGACTGGGTTTGGACGACACAGCAACCCCCCGGACTGGGGGCTGTGTATTCAAAACGGTGGCTGGCATCAGAGGTTAAATAACCCACAATGGGCTGTCGTGTGGTGTGGTGTGGTCCAAAGAGAAAGCAAAGTATTATCATACAAAGACTAGAGACACAGAGGTGTGGTTCGCATGATCTAGGACTCAATATCATGATTGGTTTTTTTGTTTTTTTATTGAATTTTCCAAAACAACAACAAACATATTTGGCTTCCGCCTCATTGTCTGACAAACATTACCAATCCTTATCCAATCGAAGTTTCCTCTATTTTCACAGGGGGAAAAAATTCTATCACCTTACCAATATTCAGAAATCAAAACCCAAAGTCATTAAGTCACTTTTTTATTTTTATTTTTTTTTAATATCATGATTGTTTAAGCTGCGGTGATCAAGCAAACTGGGTCAAAGAGATCAAAACAGAAACACAGAACTTAACCAAACCTATGAAACTAGAGTCAAACTAACGACAACAAGAACAAGTTAAAAACACACACAAACAAATAGATTTTAGGAAGGGACGAGGATTTTCGGATAGGATTGGATTGGAAAGCATTTTAGGAAAAGATTGGTTGCAATATGGAAGGAAACTGTCAGTTAGAATAAGAAATACAGGCAAAAAACTTCTATGATGTGGCCAAGGGTGGATGGGGAGCACTTGGGGATGGGGTGTACATGCTGGCACACATCCCACCCCCACAGGTGCTGTAGGCTAACACCTGCATAGGGCTAAAGTGTCTCCAAATGCAGATACATTTCAGTGCTTGGGGAGGGGTGCGGCTTGGGGAAGGAAGTGGGCAGGGCCCACAGAGGGAGGCCAAGCCTCCACAGGCCAGTTGGGGAACCTCTGTGCCCCTCCAAGCACCAGCTGAGTCCCTTTCTCCGTGCAGAGAGAGGCTTGAAGTAATGCATCATGGGTGCCTCCTCGCACTGGACAGGAAATTCCCTAAAGTTACAGTTCTAAGGATTTTCGTTCTAGAGGTCTACACAAGTTGCTTATAAGTTCTGCCACGGTATTTTGTGGGCTTCAGTTGAAACAAAATATTTGGGTGTACTGTACACTTACCCATTATCTAAACCATTCTGTCCAAGTTTCCTACCGATATCACCAACCAGCACTCCTGGCATAGGAAGAAGCGTTTTTGGATCTCGAATCTGTAACAAAAGCTCTTGTTACATACTCATGACATATTTCAAATCTATGAAAACGTTTACAAGAAGTTACTGAACCACCCCTTCAGTTCAGGTTAAGAAGAACTCTGGGCGGATTTATTTTTGTAACTGTTTTAATGATCTATCACAAAGCATGCAAGAGACTGATATCAGGGGCCACCGAGTGCACCGAGCATGACCAAGAAATGGACTCCAGAGCGGGGTTAGTAGTGTGACTATATAGATTGGGGATGGCTCCATTTTAAATGGCTCTCACTGAGTTCTCTGGGACATAGTAAACAGGCTACAATATAGGGCAGTGTTCTCCAGCCTTTGGGAGTTGTAGGCCAAAAACATCTGGGGACCCAAGGCTGGAGAACACTGATATAGGACACGGGTTGAGAAAGGGATAAAGCTCTCCCCTACCCCAGACACTGGGGTCATCAGAGACTGGGGCCAGGCTTAGAGGGATGTCTCTTAGTGGACCCCTTACTTTCTCTCATGTGAGTGTACTCTGGGTCAGTGCTGTCGGTGGGTTTTGCCCCCAGTACAACTCCGACTTACAGGTGTCACAATGGATTTCAATACATTCAGCATATAATTGCTCTATTAGATGCTCTTCAGAAAAAAAACACATTTTGTTTACATGGTATGAGAGGCATGTGAGCTGCAGGGATGAGTGTGCCATTGTTGTGCTCTTCCTCCCCCATCTCTTCCCCTCCCCATTCTGGTCTTCATGGGTAGAAAGTAACACACGTGACCCAGCATAATACCATGTTCATACATCTCCCTGAACTCACTGTCTAAACCCAGGATGAAAGACCAATACAGACATTGAGTTCAAGGAGGTATACCCCAAGGCCATCAAATTCTGCTTGGGCAAAGCAGGGCAAGGGCGTAGAAATGTGTTTGTCTGAACAGGCCCAAAGGTGAAGGGCCCAGTCCTTTAATGGCATGATAGCAATATTCTGCAACTGCTATGCCACTGCTGCCATTTCCCCAGCGGGAAGCAGTAATATGGGGTTACCCAAGGCGCTGGAATAACGCATTGGTAAAGGATGAGGAGGTCTCTGGGGTAGTGGGTGAGGGGGGAAGGAAAAGCAGAATTATTTTCCAGGCAGCTCTACGCCCACAGAAGCTGGTCCAATTGAAATCAAGGGAAAGAGTACAGTAATACCTTGGATTGCAAGTAACTTGGTTTGAGAGTGTTTTGCAAGACAAGCAAATTTTTAAATATTTATTATTATTTTTTTGACTTGATAGACAAGCGATGTCTTGCAATACAAGTACTGTAGTACGGCTTAAATTAAAAATCTCTGTACAAATTTTTTTGGGGGATTTCGTTTTGATATAAGAGTGTTTTGGATTACAAGCACGTTTCCGGAACGAATTATGCTCTCAATCCAAGGCATGACTGTACTATTGACCTGCATGTGTTAAGAGAGAGAATTATCCTGTCTTCTATTTGTTACAATATTGCATCCTTCAGTGAATAGTTTAAGCACAGTACAGACATTAAAACATCTGAATTTTCTAGTAACAGCAAACATGACATTTTTCTCCAACCACTTCACAGAATGTGTGGTGTCCACCTGTGAAATTATGCTGTGCAAATGGCACAAGTGATCCAGTTTAATGAAACATTCTCACCTGTACGACAAAGGAATGCAATCCATGACACTGGCCATCTGGGGTATACAACTGAGCATAGACAACTGCATGAGTTGCATTCTTCCCCATGTTGCCAACCCAAAACTTAGCAGCTTCGAAATCAGGTGAGTGAACAACAAATTCCTACACAGTTGAGAAGAGAAAACATGAATCTTGTAAGGTATTTTTCATCCATTATCAAAATACAAAGTTGGAGGAATCATTTGACCACCTCCACTTTCCATTATCAATGTGTCAGACAGAAACACAATAGAAAATATTTCTACAGGAATTCTCACAACCAATCTTGCACATTTTAGGAACCATCAGAAGCTAATCCTGATGGTCATAAGTAGATTTAAATGCCACATCACCATGCTTCTATCAGCTGATTAGGCATGGCAATGAGATGACATACTTCAGCAGAGGCACAGGTTATACCAGTCAATATGGACCCGGTTTGCATGTCATGGCGGCAAATCATGGGTTATTTAATCCACAATTTGCAGGGATGCAAGCTCTGCATGAGCCGCTTCAGCTTACTGTAAACAATCTCCGCTTGGAGCGACATGCGAACCCAGACTGTTAGGTTGTTTAGGGGCTAAACAACCCAGTGGTTATCCCATGATTTGTTTTTGGGTTAACCACTGGGTTGTTTAGCCCCTACACAACCCAGCGGTCTGTGTTTGCACGTCGTCACACTGACAACCCTGATTGCTCTGATTGGAGATTGTTTACAGTAAGATGGGTGCACGTTCTGCAATTTTCCACCGTTACGTGCAAACTGCCCATATAGGAAGTTCAAAACTGAATTAAAACACAAAAATTACAGTCAAAAGCTATTTCATATGCAGAACAGCAAAATAACCAAAGTACTTCTATCTTGTGTTTTTCAACTACTGGGTCTTCTACTTATTTGTTTCAAATGACTACATATCTTGCGATTTGGACTAGAACAAGTCCTGCTCTCTATTAATCCTATTGTCATCTTCAAAGTGCCCCACACATTTCTCATTACTGTATTATCTATGTGCCAAACCATGGGTTGTTTAGCCCCTAAATAACCCAGCAGCCTGGGTTTGGATGTCACACTGCAGGAGATGATTGTGGGTTGCTGAGCCAGTCGTGGGTTGCTGAGTAAAAGCAGAAGAGGCAGGTGCACTGAAGGCAGCACACCCGCTCTTTCTCGCTCGTCCCTGACAACCCATTGGTTTTTAAACCGATGGGTTGTTGTTATGTGCGAACAGCCTGAGAGTGTCAGGATACCCTGCTGAATGGGGTGGGTGGGGAAGAGATGGATCCCAAAAAATCAGGCAGAGGGAGCTTCTGCAAGCAGAGCACCCCCTCTCACAGACGGTCAGCCAAGTGTGAAATCCCAGGGGCGTTACAATTTTCCACATGGACTTGGTGCTGACCTATAACTTGTAAATGCACAGTAAAGTGTCATATGCACAGCATATTGCTTTGGATGAATTTATTTTTGTGTGCCTGTCAATGGATTGTCAGATGTTATGTTGGCCCCATTATGTTGGTCACAAGTCATTTGCCAGAAAACCCTTTTTTCAGTTTCATGTAAACATTACAGTAAGTTTGAAACTTGTCTATTAAACATTAGCTGTTTATGTATATTGTTGCAGTTAGTTTTAGAGAACACAAGTTACATGCAATTCTGTTATGTTGGTCACATCTTTTAAAACAAAAGAAAAAGAAAATATTTAAATGATTTGTGGCATACTTCTTGATTATTTTTGCAGGGGATACAAATCCAGTTTTAATTGGAATTAAAATAATATTAGCTAAAACACAAAATATTATGTAAAGAAGCTTATAACTGTTATGTTGGCCACTATGCAATTACCCTTAACAAGCACCATCAACTCTTCAGCCTTAATTCAATGTAGTTACTCTCTCTTTCATTTCTATTGCAGTCTT
Organism: Shinisaurus crocodilurus; assembly: GCA_021292165.1. Classification (NCBI taxonomy): domain Eukaryota; kingdom Metazoa; phylum Chordata; class Lepidosauria; order Squamata; family Shinisauridae; genus Shinisaurus; species Shinisaurus crocodilurus. The sequence continues at coordinate 107,693,086 of CM037876.1, forward strand.
GAAGAAATTTGTCCCCTTAATTCACATTAAGAGCGCAATCCAATGGGGATGTCTGTAAGCCTCCGAACTCGAGGATTACGGGCATCCTATGAAGGGCCGGAGGAGCGTGGAGGCAATATTCGCCTCCCTGCTCCTCCTGATCTGCAGATCAGCTAGACCAGTGTTCTCCAACCTTGGGTCCCCAGATGTTTTTGGTCTATAACTCCCAGCATGCCCCAGCCAGCGTAGCTGGCTGGGGCATGCTGGGAGTTGTAGGCCAAAAAATCTGAGGATCCAAAGTTGGAGAACACTGAGGAAGACGGCTTATTTCAGCCGTCTAGCTGCAGCGTTTCAGATGGGGAGGTAAAGAGGCTAGAGTGCTGCCAGGATACATCATATCCTGGTGGGACCCAGCCTCCTCCTCTCCCCCAGAATGCTCTCTTTACCCCTTCTCCGAGGTCAGCCGTATGACCTCAGAGAAGCAGCCAGCGCAGTTCTTTCCACACCAGCTGTGTGTGTGTGTGAGGCGGATCCAAGCATGGATCTCCAGCTCCGAGGTTGGAGCTCTTTTCTGACCTCGGAGCTGGGAATCTGAAGCATTCTATGGCCTCTAGATGCTGTCTAGGGGGCCATAGGATTGCTCTGTAAATAACTTTGGCAGGTTCCAATAGATAAAAGATTAGAGTACAAAGTATTAGGGCTCAGAAGTACTAAGTATTACTTGAATAAAATGTTAATGACAAAATATTAAAGGAGAATTTCAGTGGATTGCAAACTAACCTGTGTAGCTGGGTCATATCTAGCAGTAGTTCGTAATATTCTTCGTATTGCTACCGTGGCTTATTTCAGTCAGAGCAAAACATCCAAAATTCTGTAGGCAAAATACACAAAATTAAGTTTAAGATGTGTAATTCAAGCCAGAGTATTGCAAAGGTTAAATAAATGAGGGCTCTCAATTTTAAAAGAGCTACACTGTGGCCTCAACTCATAATCTTCCAGCTGTTCATTTGTGAGCTTCAAGCCCTGACCACGTATGACTCAGGTTCACTCTTTGTCCTGTAGCTGGACAAAGGTCAAGCACCGCCCTGTGGCTTCACTCTGGGGAAGCTCATCATAGAGAAAGCATTTCTACATAGGCACCAGGAACAAGGGGCCGAGCATGGTCCTTCTCTGGCTGAAGAGTCTCCACACAGAGCCCTGCAGTTATATTGTACAGCAGCTTAGTCCCCAGCCTTTCCATCTTCTCCTGGGGGTTGGAAGGAGAGGGAGAGGGGCTGAGCGAAATATATATATATTTATATATTACACTCACAAACACTTGCCTTTTAGAATCAAGTCTAAGGAAAGGTTAAGTGTTAATTGCAGGTCAGCAACAGACAAAAACCCATATTCTTGTCAATGTATTGACAGCTCTCTCTCTCTATAATGGAGAATAATGGTATTCCAGTACTAACAGAGCAGAACTAATAAATTAAAATGAAGCTGCTTCACATTTTTAACAAGAGATTTTCAGATACTGCTTGTTAGAATGTGTTAATTATCCTTCATGCATTAAAACTTAATTCTAGTTTTAAAAGCAATGGCAACAGCACGAATTTAAATTAGATACATAGAAACAATTTCGAAGGATAAGTAAATACAGTTTTAAAAGAAGTACCTCCATATTTTCATTGTGTTTAATAAATTCACCATGTCTTTCAGAGCCTGTACTCTCAATTGCACTTTTGAATACCTGTAAATATTAAGACAAGGAACTGATGTGAATGAGTAACAGATTTTTTTTTTAAAACGGACAGAGTTTTGGAAAGGACATAATGAAATGTTCAAAAAGGTATGAAGGTAATAATGCACCACCACTTGCAGCTCAAATAAATAGATAAGTTGTCCCCTCCCTTCTCCCCAGGAGGAAATGTTTTATATTGTTCTGCGGCAGCAATCACAGCGGACTTACAGGAAAAATAGGTTCTGCTTATCCCCCCCCCCCCCCGCTCTGGTATCAGTTACACAATGAAGTTACAGAATATGCAAGAGAATCAAAATATTTAGACTATGTACAGGCAGTCCCCAGGTTATGAACAAGATCCGTTCGTAAGTCTGTCTTTAAGTTGAATGTGTATGTAAGTCAAAACAGAAGCTGCACAATGTTTTCAAAGTGTTGCAAACTGTCGCAAAGTATAGTGCGTGTGTGCGTAAGTACGAACCATTGTATTTAACCCAGATTTTTACATATATGGCGGTCCATTCTTAAGTATGAGTTGTCTGTAAGTCGGGACGTCCGAAACCCAGGGACTGCCTGTACTTCCTTGTTCTCAAGCAATATTGATTTCTTCTGTGGACACTGTCTCAAGAAGGCCAGAAAATATTCCATAGCAAGCATAAGGAAGAGGCAAAGAACCCCACCAAAGTGTCATTCAGATAAGCTTTTTTTTTTCTTCCCAGAGGAAACAACCTTTGTTTCCTGAGCTTGCCGAAGATGCAGGGCTCTCAGATACCTCACACTCTTCTAAGGACTCCCCCCCAAATGATAAAGTCACCTAAGTGTACAACTAGAATTTTGGGGATGAAGAATGGGAGGAGGAGTTGGAGGAATTCTGAACACTAGCTCCCCTCACTGACCCTGCGGACGAAGGGAGGACAAAAATGTTAGCTTTCTGTGGTGTCTTGGCCTGCGTGTGCCAAGGCCAAGACACAAAACACTATGGCCACATAAACAGTGTTCTAATTAACAAAGGAGACAACTTTAAAGTACTTTCCCCCCTCCTTCTATTCATTCTGCTCACTTCATCGTTGCAAGAAACTGAAATCCTCTCAAGCTGAACTTTTAATTGCTGGGCGAGTTGCAATTCCCAGAGCTGAATAATTTGTTTAAATCTGTTTCAACTGACTATAAAATGACTACCAGCAGCAATCATTAGGCTGTAGAACTAACTGAACTATTTGCCAAATGAATCCTCATCTGAATAATGGATTGAACTGTTAAACTAACCTGCACATGATTCGCTGACTAATCTAATAACGAAAGATTTATGTTCCTGACCTTTGGCAAGGGCAGGCAAGGGTTCTGGGTAAGTCTGGGTATGAGGGCAATCGCCACACTGCCATGCTTTAGATTAGTGGGGCTTCCATTCTCATGGGGAAAGGGTTTTCTATTCATCAGGGCTGTTCTGCTCAAGAGGCCGATGCACTGCTGCCCTCTGGTGGCAGAATAATGACAGTGTTAATTAATAAAGGGAGTTCGGCTTCGGCCCCTTTTTAGAGGGAGCCTTTTTCAGTGCTAAGCAGGAAAAGGCTGCTCACCAGAGGTAAGAGCTTTCCCCTCTGTGGCAAAGGAGGTGGGCCACGGCCAGGGGAAGATGCTCCGGGCCAGATGGGAACTCCCACAGACCTGAGATTCCCCATCCAGCGGGCCTGACTGGAGGTTCCCCATCCCTGGGTTAGGAAAACCCAAACATGTGTTAACACTATGATTTAGTGCACATTTTATGAGAAGAGGAAGGGAATCAGATGTCAAATCTAGTAGTCTTCTTTCTTGGCACAGCTACAGTCCACTCATAGAAAAACTGAATTTCTTAGCCATCTTCACTCTCAGTGGTATGGGAATCTAGACATTTCTCCAGACAATTTCACTGAACTTGATGAAGAGCCTGATGAACCACTACTCGCTTAGGTAAGAAAAGTACCGGACATCCAAATTCATTCATTCTTTTATATTCCACTTTTCCACAAAATTCTGCCTAAAGCTGCTCACAATGTATCAAATGAACAGCAATTAATATAATAATGCAAAAACTGGATGAAAACTACAAATACCCATAATTCCAAAATCTGTATTAGTTTTGCTTTTGCCAACATGGCTACCTTTCCTTCTTGTGTTAAAAATAACCTTAGTATCAATAAGGTTATCGATAACCTTAGTATCAACAAATAACCTTAGTATCCCGCTGCCTTACAATGCAAAGGTTCATGCATGCAATCACTTTGTCAAGGCAAAGCTATCAGACTGGCGGACTTGGATAGCCTTGGGGACTGAGAAGTGGGGAATAAATGTTTCGTATAAATACAAATAAAATGGCTTCCCAGCAGCATTAACACCACAACAACCAGGGCAGAGGAGAGACTGGGGGCGGGGTGCACAATTCCTGCTCTCAACACATTGCACCCTCTCCCCCAAATTGGTTGGATAACATAAAACAGAAGCATGAACAGCTGATACCATATTTACTTCTCAGGTTCTATTATGTCTTATACTGTATCAAAGGAGGGGAAAACAGGAAGAAACTTGCAGCAGGTGATTACTCCATAGCGGATCTAGAACTCATGACCTGAAGGATGTCCGGTGGGGATTCATCCTGTGTACAGGCTGTGTACACGGGATTGTCCAAATAAGAGAACTGTAGTGAGATCACACACAACTCTTCATACCATTTGGTCAGAGTGGGTCAGGTGCTGCTGCCTTCCAGATCTGGTTTGTTCCCTGGTCTGATTGCTGACTACAGACTGCCTTTGCCTGGCTCCCTCTTAGCTCAACAGGTGTTTGGTTTCACAAAACTAACTATAGCTTAAATCCAAAGAAGACAGAGTGCTACCATTAGCTTCAAAAAGTTTGACCAGGCCTTGAATTGGCACTGACAATCAGTTTAGGCCAGGGCTCTCCAACCTTGGGTCCCCAGATGTTGCTGGTCTACAGCTCCCAGCATACCCAGCCAGCATGGCTAATGGCAAGGGATTCTGGGAGCTGTAATCCAGCAACATCTGGGGACCCAAGGTTGGAGAGCCCTGGTTTAGGCAATACTAAAGAAATGGTAGTTTAATCACTTCCCATAGACAGGTAATTAGACGATATAAGGGAATGGTTTACAATTGCTGGCTTGTGATATCAGTTTCACATGTTCAAACTGTGAGGGGTTTTTTGGTGTTTTTTTTTTTGCTTCCACCGTCACTCAGGCAATCTGGAGCCTAAGGGTCATTTATTCACTTCTCCAAATGTATCAAAAAGCAAAAATAATGGGCTGGTGGAAAATATTAGTGCTGTTGGTGCTCCCTGTCAATCCTCCACACCTGAGAGCACTGAAGACTGGTAATGTAGACTATATGTAGACTGGTAATCCTAAATATGTAGAAAAAGCAAAAAAAAAAAAAAAAAAAAAAAAAAAAAAAAAGGGAAAAAAAAGAGGAAAATTAGGTGAGAACACTCGGGCTGTGTATATGGGATTGAGTGTTCTCAAAAGGAGGGAGTTGTTGGAGACCATGTGAATTTGTACCCCTGTTCTAATGTTTAACTAGGCCTGATTAGAGAATCTTGCATTCTTGTTTTCTACTTTCTGTAAAATTGTTTCTTGCTTTCTTGCTGTTCTGTGAAACTGCTTGTTAAAGTTGCAAAGAAATGTGGATTGAAATGAAGAGAGAGAAAACTTTGTAAAGGTGCAGGCAGCTTTGTTTATGGCTGTAGTAGATGGGAGGGGGAAGAGGCCGGAGAATTGGCAAAGTGTGTACAAAGGGCACACACTGATAAGAGAATTGCAAAAGGAATCTGAGAGAAGGGGGGGTGCTAGCATCAGACTGATGCGTGTACTTTCCAAAGAACAGGACAAGATAGAATTGTACTGATAGACAAGGAACAGGAGGAAATGTATGTACCAGGAAGGCCAGAGGAAGTCAGTGAAGGCGTGTGAAAGAGGTCATGATAAGAATGTTTTTCTACGCAACTGTATGTAAAATGACTGTATGTAATGCAAACCTGTATCTGATTCCATGCTGTATAAAAGATCCAGGAAGAACTTGAAACGGGGCTCTTGATTTGAGTCCCAGACTCCTAGAGCCTACTTGAGGCCTCAAATAAAGTTGGTTTCGCTTCTCCACTCCCCCGTGTGTTATTGGGCAGGGCATACACACTGAGGTCCGAATCACTTTGCTGGAGAGGCACTATTTAGTGCCAGCAACAAAACAATGAAGTTTTAACAATTATCTCATGAAAAGGTGCCAAGCCAATAAAGTCTCTTGATCAGGGGTGCACCTAGCGTGGTTAAGATGCCACATATAGAACATTCTCCAACTTTCTCAAAAATAAACTGAAATACTTCATTAACGGGCTTAAGTATAGCTATACTGAGGCTGATACCTATATTGCACATACCTGGGAATTTAGCAAATATTTGGCACCAAGAGACCAATCATACATCCCCAGGCAAGTAATCAGCACCACGACTTTTAATGGTTTCTCCATCATCTCTTCTAGCCTTAGAAAATCATATTCAAAGAGTCTCCTACAGCGAAGGAAAGTTAGCTCACGATATTTCTCAAGGGATAATTCTTGTCCAGCGAGACGAGCAAACAGAGGATCATTTTCAAGAGTTGAGAATATTCTGTCCTTTATGGAAGAAAAATATCAGAATGCTTGAACAAGTCAGATCTGAACTTCCCAATGAACTGAAGTATCCTTACTATTTTGTATATTAACATAAGTTCAGTTCACTTTCTCCACAATTATATATTTGGAGTAATTTCCCTATGCCACAAGCAGCTTACAAGAATAAAACATTTGAAATGCAGTTACAACTTACAAATAAATATGAACAAAATTACATAAAATACCATTTAAGACTGCAAAAATCAGATGGCATTATTAATTTTAAAAATCACATCCAAATTTTGCTTCAGTGATTAAAATCTCTTCAGTATTTTCTTTAAAAAAAAATCTGAACCTGAAGAGCACCCACTTTGTGCCCAGCTAATCTTAGTTGGGTAAATAAGAGAACACAGAACAAGGTCACATCCCCAGATCTTGAAGATGGAAGGTGAACGTATGGCAGAAGGCTCTTCCTTAAGTAAAAAGAGGGTGGGCAACACCATAGCGAAAAAAAACAAGAGAAGTTGCAAGGTACTCAAACATCCAGTGTAAATTATCTAATGCATTTTAACAGAACATCTTCAGTGGCACTGTAAACTAATAATATACACATTAGGATCAAAAAAGCTTGTGAAGGTGCTTACAAATTCACTCATGTATCAAAAACCATGGTAATCACAGACCAAGACAACTAAACACATTCGAAAGTCCTACATATTGTGCTTGCTTACAGCTTAGGCTTTTTGTGCCCCCATTTTCTCCTGGTCTTTCAGCCCAAAGAGAAAGCCAAGAGTAAACTTTCAGAGAGGAAGCCATGGAAAAACAACACAAAACCTTGTGGTGCCATAGACTAACAAATGTATTATCATATAAGCTTTTTGTAGACTAGGGTCCATCTCATCAAATGAATCATGCATCTGATCAAGTAGATTTGACTCCACAAAAGCTTTTGCCATAATTTGTTAGTCTATAAGGTGCCACAAGATTCTTTGTTCTTAATTAGTATGTTTGTATAGGATTGGCCTTTGCAAGAGGTTGGCTCCATTTAAAGTAAATTAAAACTTTCTAATTTACAAGATGAGCAGAGCAAGTCTGACGTTCTGATAATGCCTTACTAGTTTGTTAGTTTTACTTTTTGGTTAAATGCAAAACTTACTCACCTCCTCCTCTCTCTTGCTGACTTGTGGGTTATCTCATGATGATGCAGAGGACGCTCCCAATCCCAGTTCTCTGTCCCTCTGTACATCCTTCATCTATTAATGTGGTTTCCCTCATATACAGTATATACTAATACACTACTAATTCTCTCCAACCCAAATGAAAGCATACAGGGAGAATAGTCAATCACTGTGCAGCTAGATGGCCACTAACCCCATGGTGTCCTATGCCTCAGTGTTTACTCACTTGTAGAAGTACTGAAAGACCATGGGGAAACAAGGGTGCATGGAGAATAAGATTAAGTAAGTACTAGCAGGCAATGGGAGGGGACTGGGGAGGTGGGCTTGGATCCTGCTATTTAAGCTGTCACACTTTGCATTCAGCCTGGTGCCCTCCAAGCCACCTTGCCAAACATTTCAAGTGGGCATAGCTGGAGCTGATTGGATATAGCTTTCCTTTGACCCAAATTAGATGAGGGATGGGGGGAGGGATGCTGCTTACTGTTCAGATATGGTGATCTGATAGCTAAGTTATACGTAGTACAGTTCATGTTCTTAAAAAGTAGCAAAATTGCTTTGGTCTGGTAAGAAAGTATTGTGTATATTTCAATTTCCATCAATTTTATTTGTGTGTGTTTTTTCAGGGGGGGGGGGAAACACCTCTCAATCAAAGAGAAACCTTTTTCCTACATTGCTTCAACTTTTCTGGAAATGTTCTATCTGTAGCCCAGTCTTGGATTGAAAACCTCGTAACCAGAAACTTCACATGCATTCCTATTACAACATGAAGTAGTTTATTAACTACTGTCCCTAGGTGCTGGTCAACAAAGTCAACATGTGGTCCATCCATCAAATGTTGTACACCCCAATCTAGGAGAAACATGACTCTCTTGATACAAGAGATCATGTAAATCCCTTGGAACAACCATAATTTCCTAGTACATTGCAGGCAAGTGTGGGCTATTGGATGTTTTAAGTGTGTTTACAATATTTTTCATTTATGTTGTAAGGTTTCTTTAACAAATATTATATTAAAACTTACCTTAAAATGGATGAGATCTTCCTCTTCTATGAATAGTGCCATCTCCTTCCAACTGAAGGATGCTTTCTTCCGGTAGGCACAGAGTGGTCCATCAGGTAGGTCTGGGAGCAGCAAAGTGTTCCGAGAGCTGGCCTTTTCCAGATCATTCATAGAGTCCATCTTAACATAAAATGCTTGTTCTGGAAGTAACCCAAAAGTTATTCAGAACAAATATAAACTTGTATTAAAAGTTTTCACAAATACTTCTGAAGGATCATCCTCTCAGTTCACAGCCAGTGGATCCTCTTCTCAGTTTACTTTAACAGCTGTTAAGTGGTTAAGAAAGAGTTGATGTAGTAAACAGCCACTGATAAAAAAGATGACGACTTTTTTTTCTATTTCTAACTTGGTACAATTACTGCCTTTGGTCAGCGTAAATAACTTTGGTCCTGAACCAGCCTTTACACACGTGCAAACAAAGGTTCACCACCCATCAGACCAACACAGTGCAAGGTGTGTGTGTGTGTGTGTGTGTAAAGAATGCCCACAGGGCAGACAGGGTCTCTCAACCCTTATCAGAGGGTTGAAATTTCCCAGGCCTCATCCTGGGTGCTTGAAAGATACTGGAAGATATCAGGTTATTAAGTGTTAAGTGCCTACTGCAGCCACTTTGCACCTAGCCCCTTTTGGTTGTCAGCCCTTAGGCTAGCAATCTGTGAGTGATCTACACTCTGAATGAGAATGTCAGTCACTGCAACTACCGGTAATCCCTTTTTTCTGGAAAAATATCTGGGGAAAAAAAACATGCCCAGCATGACCAGGCCACTGTACACACCAAAATGTAGACATTCCAGGCTGCCTGAGTATGATGCTAAGCAGGTACTGTAGAAATCAGCTGGAGGATGCATCTTCAGGTCCTCTCAAGCTATTGACTGGTCTGTTTGAATGTCTCTCTCTAGGAGCTGCCAGCCCCCATATAAATACAGTAATACCTTGGATTGCAAGTAACTTGGTTTGAGAGCGTTTTGCAAGACAAGCAAATGTTTAAATATACCGTATTTTTCCGTCTATAAGACGCCCCCATGTATAAGACGCCCCCCACTGGGCAGTTTCACAACCGTGCGGTTCTCTCCTCGGCTTACTTCCGTGTATAAGACGACCCTCAATTTTTAGTCTAACAATTTTAGGAAAAAGTATAGTCTTATACATGGAAAAATACTGTATTTATTTATTTTTTTTTACTTGATATACAAGCGATGTCTTGCAATACAAGTACTGTAGTACGGCTTAAATTAAAAATCTCTGTATAAATTTTTTTGGGGGGATTTCATTTTGATATAAGAGTGTTTTGGATTACAAGCATGTTTCCGGAACGAATTATGCTCTCAATCCAAGGCATGACTGTACCTGTGATTGTGGGGGGAATTTTTTTTTGTCTTCCTGTGGATAACAAAGAGGCACTGGCCTAAGTTATGCCAGAGAGCTCCAGGTGTGGGCCTCATCCTTCCCTACCACTTGAAAGCTGTTTTGATGAGTTATTTTTAAAATGTTAGGAACATATAGTGCCTTGCAGAAGAATTCACACACCCCCTTGACTTTTCCACATTTTGTTGTGTTACAACCTGGAATTGAAATGATTTAATTTGCATTGTTACCACTTGATGTACACAAGATACTCAACACTGTGAAGATGCAAAATATTTTTTATTGTGGCACAAAAGTTAAGTAAACAAAAACAAACGGGCACTTGTTGGTTGTATAAGTATTCACCCCGCCGAGTCATTACTTCATGGAAGCACCTTTGGCAGCAATTATAACGAGTCTTCTTGGGGAAGTCTCTATCAGCTTCGTGCATCTGGATCCTACAGTGTTTGCCCATTCTTCCTGGCAAAATTGCTCCAGCTCTGTCAGGTTGGATGGGGACCGCTGGTGAACAGCAACTTTCAAGTCTTGCCACAGATTCTCAGTTGGATTGAGGTCTGGGCATTGACTGGGCCATTCTAAGACTTTCAGGTTCTTGTTTTTAAACCACTCCAGTGTTGCTTTGGCTGTGTGTTTAGGGTCATTGTCCTGCTGGAAGGTGAACCTCTGACCCAGTCCAAGGTCCCTTGCGGACTGAAACAGGTTTTCCTCTAGAATTGCCCAGTATTTGGCTCCATCCATCCTACCCTAAATCCTGACCAGTTTCCCAGTCCCTGCTGAGGAAAAGCATCCCCACAACATGATGCTGCCACCACCATGTTCTTAAGGCAATGCGCACTGTTGGCTTTGCACCACACATAGTGTTTTGCGGCAAGGCCAAAAAGTTCATCAGACCAGAGAACCTTTTTTCTACATGTTTGCTGTGTCTCCCACATGCCTTTTTGCAAACTCCAAATGGAATTTAATATGGGTATGTTTCAACAACGGCTTTCTTCTCACCATTCTTCCAGAAAGCCCAGCTTTGAGTGATAGTTGCCCCATGGACGGTTTCTCCCATCCCAGCAGCGGATTTCTCCAGCTCCTTCAGGGTTACCATTGGCCTCTTGGTTGATTCTCTAATGCCCTACTTACCCGGTCACTGAGTTTTGGTGGACGGCCTTCTCTAGACAGAGTCACAATTGAGCCATATCCTTTCCATTTTGTAATAATGGATTTAATGGTGCTCTGGGGGGATGTTCAGTTTGGGATTTTTTTTATAACCCAGCCCTGACTGGTGCTTCTGCACAACTTGATCCCGGAGCTGTTTAGATAGCTCCTTGGTCTTCATGATGCTGTTTGTTTCCATATGCTCTCCAAAAAACTCTGGGGCCTTCCAGAAACAGGTGCATTCAATCTGAGATCATGTGGCACTGGAATAGCACATAGGTAGACGCCATTCAACTCCTTACAGTACAGTATGTGACTTCTGGAGGTGGTGGGTTGCACCAGAGCTTATTTAGGCTTATTTAGGTACCGGTATTTAGCACAGGGGCTGAATACTTATGCAACCAACAAGTGCCAGTTTGTTTTTGTTCACTTAACTTTTGTGCCACAATAAAAATATTTTGCACCTTCACAGTGTTGAGTATCTTCTTGTATACATCAAGTGGTAACAATGCCAATTAAATCCATTTCAATTCCAGGTTGTAACAGAACAAAATGCGGAAAAGTCAAAGGGGGGTGAATACTTCTACAAGGCACTGTAGGATGCTACCTTATATTGTGTCGGAGCATGGGTCTAACTAGCCCAACATTATCGACGATAACCCACACTCAAGGGTTGAGTATGGTTGAGTGTGGGTTGTTGTTGAACTGTGGGTTTATTTATTTATGATATTGATACCCTGCCTTTTTTCTTGCAAGGAACGGAAGGTGGCTTACATAATAATCCTCCTCCTCTCCATTTTATCCTCACAACAACCCTGTGAGGTAGGTTAGGCTGAGAGTCAGTGACTGGCCTGAAGTCACCCAGTAAGCTTCATGGTCGAATGGGGACTAGAACCTGGGTCTCCCAAGTCTCAGTCCAACACTCTAACCACTACGCCACACTGGCTCTCACAATGGTTGTTGTCAAAACGTGGGTTATCGTGTTGTCTGGACCCAGCTGCTCTAACAAGCCATGGCTTGTTAACCACAAACAACCCATGAAGAGAACCCATGGTATGTTGTTGGGTTGTGAACTGTGGGTTGTTCGTCATGGTTTGTTAACTTGGCTGGGTTCAGACAACACGATAACCCATGTTTCAACAACAAACCACGGTTCAACAACAACCCACACTCAACCCCAAAGTGTGGGTTATCGTGTTGTCTGAACCCAGTCACTGATTGGCAGCAGCTCTCCAAAGTTTCAGGCAGGATTCTTTCCTAGCCCTTCCTGGAGAAGCTGGGGATTGAACCTGAAACCTTCTGCATCCAAAGCAGGTGCTCTACCACTGAGCTATGGCCCTTCCCCAAACCTGATAAGTGTTAGTTAGGTAATTTGAATTTTATTTTTAGAGAAACTGGCTATTTCTGAACTTCTCTCTGCTTGGTTCTTTAATAAATATACTCAACTAGAATGTGGAGTTGACTTAATTCTTTGCCCAGCCTGGAGCTGACCGTACCCATGTGCTGGACTGCTTGGCAAACATGCTTCCCTGGGTTTTAAGGAGTTTAAAGGAAACTCTGGATAAAGGGGCCTATCTTTCTCCCTATAAAAATGCCATAAGCCTGGATCCCCGTGTATCCAGGTTATGAGTTATTAGATATTATTATTCATTAAGTTATTAATGCATGGGTGGTGGCAGCCTACCTGAGCAATATAAACAAAAGGGTGTCTTGCAGCAAGAGCTATTTGCAAACTTAAACCCAGACCATAGGTTGAAACTCCCACAACAGGTCTTTCATGAGCACTTTCTGTTTCGGGGGCTGTCTGGAAGCAATGCACGGTAAGTGTATCTTGTATGAAATACTTCCTGGTCTGCTTCTGGGTTTAGAGCTACCATAGCTTAGAGAAGATACCAGAAGTATCTAAGCATTTCTCCCCCTTGATAGAAACTAAGTGCCGCTATGAATATCACAAAAACAAAGATGCCACGACATACAGGTTGGGGGAAATGGAGACTTGGAGCAAGGGTGACATGATGCAGTGGTGTCGTGAAGGCAGGGCTCACAGCAACGCAGCGCTGCCACATTTTGAATTGCATTCCCTGTTCCCTCTGAGCTTCACTGCAATTCTCACAGTAGCTGGGGGGAAATGATTTTTCCCCCAAGCAACAACATATGGCTCCCTGTTGTAATACAAAGTATTTTGGTCTGGCTCTGTCTTGAATGGGCAGTGAAGACCCATCAGCTTTACAAAGGACCTGCTCCGTGTGGAGAGGAAAACGGCTAGAAATGGCTTGTTGATACGGATCAACACCGCTGCCTGCAGTTTTGGACTGTTGCTGGGGGCTTAGCTATGGGGACTGCCATGATGATCACCTGCACTTCAAAATTTACCACGGCACCACTGCCTGGCATTGCACTAGATCAGGGCTCTCCAACCTTGGGTCCCCAGATGCTGCTGGCCTACAGCTCCCAGCATACCCAGCCAGCATGGCTAATGGCAAGGGATTCTGGGAGCTGTAGTCCAGCGACATCTGGGGACCCAAGGTTGGAGAGCCCTGAGGTCCCTTATGCTAGTGCACAGGTCCCCAACCTTTTTGGATCTGTGGACACACTTGGGAATTTGAGAAACTGCTGTGGGCATCACCACAAAATGGCTCCCACGGAGGAAGTGGCTAGTTACATAATGGATGCTGGGTGGCCTGGCTAGTAAAAAGTGATCTAAAGAAAGAAGTGTGTGTGTGGAAAGTGAGGCTAGAGGCTGGGAGGAAGGGTGAAACAGCAAGGCAAAGGAGTAGAGAAAGAGCAAGCCTAAACGCTAGGAGAGGGAGAAACAGTGAATTAAAGAGGAGTGGGGAATAGCAAGGCTAGAGGCTGGGCATGAGTGGGGAATAGCAAGGAAAAGGGGTAGAGGGGAGAGAAGGCACAAGGGCAGAGGCTAGACAGGGAGAGAAAAAAAGACTGCCCTAACATTTCCCAAGGGTTTTCTTAAAACTATTTTTTTTAAGGGGGCAGGGAGGGGAGAGCTTCGTGCGCGCCATGGGAGGTTCCCACGGGTGCCGTGGTGCCACAGGTGTCATGTCTGGGACCCCTGCGCCAGTGCAATGGAATTTAAGTTAGCACTGATGTCCAGTTGGATCCTGCCCAATGTGTTCAGTGGGGCTTGCTCCCAAGTAAACGTGCCTAGGATTGCAGCGTGAGTGGGCAATCTAGTGAGCACAGAAACCACCACGTTTTGAGATGGGAAACGCCGGGTGCTTTTACATCCCCTTCCCTTCCCCTCCTTTTCCCCAAGGCCTCTTTCCGTGTTTCCAGCAAGCTGCAAGGTATTTGCTTTCCCAATGGCGGCACCCAAGAGCAACTCACTACCGGACTGGGAAAAGCGTCCTCCTCCGTCAGCGGTGACGCCCTACAAGGTCCGCTGTTAGTGCGATGAAGCCAGAAATACCAGGATTTCCACGCCTCTCGTGTGCCTTCCAGACAGTGCGAGACTCACTCATGCCTTTCCACACAGGAGGGAGGGAGAGAAGGAAGATGGGAGGGAGGCGAAGGCGCTTCTTCTTGCCCTCCTTCTGGGTAATTTACCTGCTCCCCCCCCCCCCGTTCGCGAGCAACGCAACAAGCAAACTCGCAGGGAGAATCCACCCCTCCTCTCCCTGCTCCCCCCTCAGCCCAGCCTCCTGCGTCGCGTCACCGGCCATAAACTTATAATGGGAGACTGACAAACTCCTTCCGAGTCTCATTTTTCATTCGACGCATTCGCGGGCAAAAGCGCGCTGCGTCTCTCTGCAAATCCGTGGAGCGCAAGGCTGCTGCACGCAGGAGAGCGGCGTCCGCTTTGGGCCTGGGAAAGGGTCTAAGGCCGGCGCCGGCAACTTGTGGCCCTCCAGATTTATTTTGGCCTACAACTCCCATCAGCTCTAGGCACAACTAATGGTGAGGGATGATGGGAGTTGTAGGGTGGAACCTATGAAGGGCCGCAAGTTGCCCATCCCTAGCAAGGGGACACATTTAACTAGATTGACCGTTGCTGAAATCTAGGGGTGTGGGTTGTATGGGGAATTTTGGACGGGAAATCCAGATCAGCCACTGAAAGGAAGGCGGAGGGGGTGGAATAGCTGCCACTACAGCATTTTAAAGCACAATTTAGCAACTGCTATTTCCCACCCCGTCTGCAAGAGTTTTAAAAGGGGAAATGCAAATGAGGGAGGGATGCTTTTGCGTTCAAAATCTCTTCACTGCACCGGCAGGAATTTTCTAATTTCTCCCGCAGGCTGGGTGGGCCGATTTTGATTGGGGGGGGGGGGAGCCCAGTTGGAAAATGTCAATCCACTCCGCTCCCCAGTTGGAACAGACTAAAACGACGGACTGAAAGGGGAAATAGAACTGGGTATCATCAGCATACTGATGCATTGACAGGCTGGCTTTCTTTTTTTAATTAAAAATCTCTTAAAATGACACGAAATAATGCCGCAGCCAGAAAGAGCACGCTTTTTCTTGCTACCTTTTGTTTCGGGGTGGAGTTGCGGGAGACACGTTGCTGCTTAATCATGGTTATGTTAAAATTGTGGGTTTCTGATTTCCATGGGGAAAATTTAAAAAAAAAATGCTTCTCCAATGAAAGCCCGGAAACCCCCTACACAGACACCGAAGCGTGTCACTGCACTCTCTCTTATCTCTGTGAAGGTGTCCCACCCATACTTGGACGTGACGTCACCTCCCGCGCCTGCTAGCCTCGGCCGCACTCGTTCTGCGTCATGGAGCTGCTGGGGGAAGCTCGTCTTGCGGACCCGCTCCGGCTGCTTCCCGGGGGCTTCTGGGCGGCCGTGAACGTGTGGCTGGAGAAGCCCCAGGTGTCCAACAAGCGGCTGTGCGGCGCCCGCTTGGAGGATGCCCGGAGGGTCGCCCGGCCTCGGCTCGGAACAGAGGGGAAGGGGACCGCCGCAGACCCCCGGGCGTCGGTGCTGGCGGCTGCTTGGGAAGCCTTCCGCTGCCGCGAGGACTATGAGTCGCTCGGCCTCGAAGGCCCCGCGGAAGAGGAGCTGGAGGTGGTGCTGAGGACCCTCGTGCCCAAAGGCAGCCCTCCCGCGCCCACTAAGGAGATGGTGGTAAAAGGTGACTTGACGGGGGAAAGCGCCGGGCGGCGGCCTCGCTCTGCCTTGAGGTTCTCCAGAGCGAGCTTGGAGCTTCTGCGGTGCGAGGTGCAACTTAGAGCTTCCTCTGTTGGTTGGCAGAAAATGGAGCTGTGGCAGAGATCCTCCTGGTTATTGCTATGGGCGATAGTTTTCTATGTCGCTGCGACTCAACTAATCGAAATACTACAGGACAGTGTTCATAGTGGCCCTTTGTGCGTCTTAAAACATGCTGGGGGGCTCAGTGTAGAAAGCTCACGGACTGTGCTGTGGCTGTACAGATGGGAAATTATGTATCAGGCCTTGCTAGGAAAGGGCTTGAGCATCAAATCGCAAGTATTATATTCTCTTCGCACATTACTGCAAGGGTCAGGCCCCTGTATTTCCACTGCAGATTGACTGTAGTGGTAATACTTGAATGTATGTGTGTGCAAGGTGGGGGAAGCATGTACCATGTATTTTCATATTTTCATATATATCATTCTCATATGTATATATGGATGTATACATTTCATATCTGTTATTTGAATCTGATAAATTAAATTCCACATTCTATTTTATTTTATTTTTTTAATTATTTGTTTTTGTTGAAATTCACAATAGAAAAATAAATAAAAAGACTAAGTCTAGGTTGTGAGCATGTAGTCTCTGGCATTTCATTTGTTATGAATTCTCTGTGGCCTTCAGCAGATCACTTCCTTTCAGCCTCAACTTCAATCTGCAATAAAGGAATAATAATTATAATAATAGGCTACCTCACAAGGTTATTGTAAGGATTACAGCAAGATAATGTATACTGGATACTTTGAACTCAGTGTTATATAAATCCTTTCCAAGGATAACTTGAATAAATAAAATTATATTGTTTGTAAATATTACAGATGTCTTTAATGGAGTTGTAACCTTTTTGCCATTGGAGCAAACCCATGAAAGCAAATACAAGGTCAAGAAGTGCAATGTTTATCAAATTCGACTTCTGCACATACAAGACAATGAATGGTGGGTTCTGGGAAGATTTTCCCACTCTTTTGTATGCCTTTGTCCTGTGATGATCGGGTCTTCTAGAATTATTAGTGTGTGTGGTCCCAGGTTAGACTGATTACCTAAATTATATGGATAACAATATTTCTTTTAACATTTGTTGGAGTTTTCCGTTTATGTGGTTCAGTTTGTGAAGCTTCTCTTTTTTAAAATAGCCAGGTTTAGAACTTGCCCCTGGGAGCACATAGTGCATAAGTGTTTTGATTTCCATTAAATGTTTTGGACACGGGATACTTCAAAGGCTGCCTCCTTCTATATGAGCCTGCCCACTCTGTAAGATCTGCCAAAGCGGGAGGGGGCTCGTCTCAGCATCCCAGCAATGGTGGAGGCATGATTGTTCCGGGATGCCTGAGAGGGCCTTCTCTGTGTGTCTGCCCAAACTGTGGGATACTCTTACCCAGGAAGTTTGTTTGAACAAAAGTTTTTGTTTCAGCAAACATTTTGACCTGTAGTTTTAATAAAGTAGTCTTTATCTGCTGCTTCTGTCTGGTTTTTAAGGTTTATGGTGGTATTGATTTTTATCTTTTTGTGTGGATGTCTTAAATTGTTGTAAGCTGCCCAAAGCATTGTGATTGCAATGGAAGGGCAGGGTCTAATTCTTTCTAAATCTTTTTTGTTAAGAAAAGTAGGTGGCATAAGCGCAGCTTATTCTTCTCCTACTGCCATTTAATCTTCTGATAGGAACAAGCACTTGCAAATCTGATTAAAAGAAGCCTAGGCCCTCAAATTACACCAAAATGTATTCTGTCTCTTTCTTGGAAAGAGGGGTTTAGTTGGTGTAATTAAAATCCACACAGCCATGCCATAAATATGCAAGAGCCGCTTAACAGAAACAGTTTCCATTTTTGATACTTTCTAATGTAAGCTACAAATAGAGCCATGCTTGATTAGTCTGTGGTGCAATTGAATTAAAAATGTTTTATCACTGAACTGATCTGATTTTTTTTTTTTAAGGTCTGTGTCAATTTTATCATCATCTCCAGAAAACTATATTTCAGATGGAATTGTGTATCCTAAAACATTGTGGCTTGGAAGGGAACTGCTGTCTAAATTGGCTAAATGGTCCACAGAGACCACAAAGCAAGAATTTAAGAGTACACTCTCTCTCATTTCTGTGGCTAGATACAGCAAAATTTATCAAGATCTAAAGGAAAAATACAAAGAGATTGTAAAGGTAAACAGCAGAACAGATTACCTTTTTTACTTTCAGTTTATTTAAAATATATGTGGAAGTAGTCTTAAATTTGTATGCATTTTGAAGAAATGTCTCTCTATTTAACTAGTGTGTTTGTGTCTCTTTGCTCCTCACCCTCTCCTCATCCACCCAAAAGTGCATCCATCCTGAGGATTTTTTTAATGGGTGCATGCAATCTGCTTATATTCAACATACTAGTGCAGATGTATTCTGTCGGTACAAGAGATTGATACTTTGCAATTGCTATATTTGTCAAGTGGTAGCCAGTTTTTAAATACTATAGTTTTTTTTAAGGGTATGGAACCAACCAGAGGGGAGAGGACCCTGAACTTAATCCTGTGGTCCTGAGGACTTACTGTGAGGTGTGAGTGTTGTTGAACTAATTGGAAACAGTGACCTCAAACTTAATTGATATGTACAGTAATACCTTGGATTGCAAGTAACGGTTTGAGAGCGTTTTGCAAGACAAGCAAATTTTTAAATATTTAATATTTTTTTATATATATATACAAGTGACGTCTTGCAATACAAGTACTGTAGTATGGCTTAAATTAAAAATCTCTGTACAATTTTTTTTGGGGGGGATTTCGTTTTGATATAAGAGTGTGTGGAGAAAGCCAACCTAAAACCCCTGTCTGACACACACACACTCACCAAGGAGGGGGGAAGGAGGCCTAGGGAGGGGAGACAGCCAGTCTCCACAGATGCAAAAGGGGACAAACAACATCTGCATAGAATCACCCCAGGGGGGAAGGCAGGAAGCATCTCTAGGTTCTTCAATGCTCTCGTATATCAGCCCCATCTACATAAGACTTGAATTCCTTGCCAGAGCAGACACTTCGGCACCATAAGAAAGGGCCATTCAACACTACAGGATGGGACCATTAAGCAAGTGGCTTCAAAGGGACCCCACCCCACAGGGGGAAGGTGGCAACCCACCTGATTGGCCACCCACCTGAGGAGGGTGGCAACCCACCTGATTGGCCATCTACCTGAGGAGGGTGGCAACCCACCTGATTGGCCGTCTACTTGAGGAGGGTGGCAACCCACCTGATTGGCCATCTACCTGAAGAGGGTGGCAACCCACCTGATTGGCCACCCACCTGATTGCAGAGGGAGGGGCTACCTGAAACCCAAGGTATAAAACACCCTGCGCAAAGGAACTGAGTTGTTGGACCTGATCAGCAGCCTTGCCCCATGCTTGGGGTAAGGGAACGAAGGGATCGGCAACCCCGGGTAGCAGCACCCGGCGTGCTCTAGCTAGCTGAAATCACTGGCCGCTTGGGTTGACCGGACCCCCGGGAAACCAAGCTGAAATCACTGGCCGCTTGGGTTGACCGGACCCCCGGGCAACCAAGCTGAAATCACTCACTAGCCGCTTGGGTAGACCGGACCTCCGCCGAGAACCCAGCTAGCAGCATGCAGTTGACCGGGCCTCTGCTGGAGCCCGAGCTGAACTAACTAGCTGAGAGCTCTGAAATCACGGTGTCCTTGAGACTTCTTGCTTGCTACTTTGTGCTGTACTGATAAGCTGTATTGCTGGCGTGTGTCTGGGTTTGTGAAGGTCATTTTGTAAATAAACTTGTTTTATAAAAGATACTTTTGTGGCTATAAGTTATCCCTTTGTTCTAGGCTAAGGGTGATAGTCGCTGGGGGACCTCAGAAAAGGCCCGCCCCCAGGATTCGCTACCCCCTTAGTATTGAACCCGCGCAGAAGACCAGGTTGGCGGTCTTCCACTTGGTGGCAGCGGTGGGATAACTTATTAGCCCAGAATATCTCCCAGACCCAAAGTAGCAAGAGCCTAAAGATCACCATGGGCGACCCAGAGCCTGACAGAGCAACTGGGGGAACCGAGCCATGGCGGCCCCTGCCCGCAACCCCCATCACCCCGGGGTTGGCAGCGCTGATCCGGCTGACAGAGCGGCAGAGGGAGCTGCTGGCAAGTCTGGGGCCGGGTGCCCGACCCAGGGGCCGCCCTATCCCAGTTCCGACAGATGGGAGAGAAGATGTGTGGACCGAGGACCCCGCTCCCCTGGAGCCCCTAGAGCCCTTTGAGCTTCCCTCAGACTAGATGGCACACGAGCGAGAGAGGATGGCCCACGAGCGCGAAATGATCCAGATGCAGATAGAGCTGGCCAAGATGCAGCTTGAGGCGGGGAAAACTCCCCCGATTGTCCCCTCCGCTCCTCCCCCTCCATCGTGGGACCGCAAGGCGTTCCCCTACTACAAGCCAGGGCAAGATGTCCTGATGTTTTTCTACATTTTTGAAATGGCGTGCCAAGAGCAGCGGGTCCCCGACAACTTGCGGTTGTCCGCCCTGCGAACCCAGGTCAGTAGGGACCTGGCTGACCTCCTCAGGGCTCATCTGCAGAAGACCCCGGCAAGCTACGAGGCGTTCAAGGCAGCGGTCAGGCAACACTTCGCCCTCTCCGCCGAACATTGCCGGCGAAGATTTCGAGAGGGTAGACCTTCCCCTGGGACCACCCACGTGGCATGGGCAGCCCAGGTGATGCACGTCTGCGAGTCCTGGGTGGAGGCTTCCCGGGCCTCCACCCTGAAAGAAGTTGTCGAGCTGTTCGCCATAGAGCAGTTCTTCACCACCATCCCGAAGGAGCTGGCCGCTGTCGTGAGGAATCAAAAGCCCCGTACCTGTGAGGCGGCAGAGATCATGGCCGACGAGATGGGGCTATACCAGACGGCCCCATCCACCAAGAGAAGTTCCGCGGCCGTGGCCGAGAAGAACCCAGAGCCGGAAAAGGGCCTGCCCCGACGGCGCGGGGAGGCCCCTCGGACCAAGGGGAACCAAAACCCTCGGTCTGGGGCCTGCTTCCACTGTAACGAGATGAGACACCTGCGACAAGATTGCCCCAAGCTCCAACCCAAGAACCGAGATGCCTGTCCCTCGCCGAAGAAAGTAAGACGCGTCGCGGGTGCTGCAGCCGCTCAAGACAATGACAGTGACGACGAGCGACAGTCGGTCCTCTCCCTCCATGCAAGCATCCCCGAAGATCGCGATGCCGAAGAAGAACTCCAGGAGTGAGATTCCTACCGTCCTGAACCCCGTGCATCGCTGTATCGCATCGCCTCCCCAGACCAGCTGAGATAGAGCCGCAAGCAATTCTGTGAGTCCATCTATGTCAATAATGTTCCCAGGGTGGGGTATAAGGACACTGGGGCAGATGTAACAGCTCTGCCCCGGGACCGCGTAGAGAGGTCCCAACTTTTGTCAAGATGTACGTGTACGATCAAACCCTATAACTCCCCCGACATCACCGTCCCCATCGCCCGGGTCCGGATCAAGTACCAGGGGTGGGAAGGAGAGTTAGACGTAATCATCCATCGCCAAAAAGAGTAAGGCATCATCATCGAAAACGACCTCGCGTTCCGGGTGGCCAAAGCTAAGATGGGGGTCGTCACCCGGGGACAGGCAAGGCGAGGGGGGCTGCCCGTAACCGCACCGGTCCCAAAGCCTAAGCCCGTGCCCCTTCCACCACCCGGGGTGACCCCATCCCCTGCGGGGCACCCCGGGGAAAACCAGGCCATAGCAGAGCCCCCGAAGAACGAAGGGTTTGCTCAGATGGCTAAAGACTTTGGGACACAAGCCCAATTCAAAGAAGCCCAGCGACTGGACCCGTCCTTACGAGAGTGTCGCGCTCTGGCCAACCAAGACCCCGGGGTATCCCTTGCCACAGAAAAATTTGTCTGGGACAATGGAACTTTGTACCGAGAGTTCGAGCCAAAGGGGGAAGTGGCACCGGGGCGCAAGCAAAGGCAACTAGTGGTTCCCCAACGGTACCGCCGCGCCGTGTTGCATCTCGCCCACGACGTGGCATGGGGAGGACACCTAGAGCAAAAGCGGACCCAAGCTCGAATTACAGAGAGGTTCTACTGGCCCATGATCGCCTCCGACATTAAGGCTTACTGTCGGTCCTGCGATGTGTGCCAGCGAGTAAGACACAATCGCGATCACCCAAGAGCTCCCCTTCAGCCTTTTCCAGTGGTGGAGATCCCCTTTGAACAGATTGCTATAGACATAGTGGGTCCCCTGAACCCGCCCACCAAGACTGAAAAGAAGTTTGTACTGACGGTAGTGGACTTTGCCACCCACTACGCGGAGGCTTTTGCGCTCGCCTCCATCTCTGCAGCCAGCCTGGCTAAGACTCTGCTCTCTCTCTTTGCCCGCTTGAAAATGCCCCGCACGGTCGTGTCGGACTGCGGCACCGGGTTCATGTCTAAACTGTTCCAAAAGATGTAAGACCTGGGGGGGGGTTGACCATGTAACTTCGGTGCCTTACCACCACGAGACCAACAGACTGGTTGAACGCTTCAACCAGACTTTGGGGAAAATGATCCGGGCGTACGCTAGCCGTCACCCGGGAACTTGAGACCAAGCCCTACCCTACCTCCTCTTTGCCTACCGAGATGCTCCGCAGGAAAGCCTCAAGTTTTCCCCGAATGAACTGATGTTTGGCAGAGAACTACGGGGGCCCTTGGCTTTGTTGCGAGAAGAATGGGAGGGGGCTGCCGGCAGTTCGCCCGTGCCAGTTCACACTTTTCTGCGGCGGCTACGGGACACCCTCCACAGCGTTCGAGAAGCCGCCCAACAGCATCTGAAGGCAGCCCAGCAGCGGCAAAAGGAGTTGTATGATAAAACCGCAGTAGCCCAGAC
Organism: Shinisaurus crocodilurus; assembly: GCA_021292165.1. NCBI lineage: Eukaryota > Metazoa > Chordata > Lepidosauria > Squamata > Shinisauridae > Shinisaurus > Shinisaurus crocodilurus. Next base: position 107,716,174 of record CM037876.1, read on the forward strand.
TTTTGAGGTAGGTGATAAAGTGCTGGTTCTGCGTACCCTCAAAACAGACAAGCTGTGTCTTAAGTGAGAAAGTCCGGAGACTGTAGTTGAGAAACTTAGACCAGTCAACTACAAAATACTCTTTGCTAAAACTCCTAGAAAATGTAAAGTGTTTCATGTGAACATGTTGAAATTGTATGTAGACCGGGGTGCAAGACTAGGCTGTGTGAAAGAACATAATGATAAAGATTTCGCTGATAGAGATCTGTTAAGAAAATGGAGAGATGGTAGGGGAATAGAAGAAATCTCACTGTCACCCGCCCTGTCCGAGGCTCAGCGGGAGCAAATGAAGCAGGTGCTGGATGAATTTAAGACCATGTTCTCAGACCGCCCCGGGCGGACCCCACTCATCCAGCACACCATTCAAACGGGTGACAGCCCCCCTCTGCAATCTCTGCCATACCGGGCAGTGAGACCCCATGCTCAAGTCATTGCTGAGGAGGTCAAAGCCATGCTAGACCTAGGGGTGATCGTCCCTAGTTCTAGCCCATGGTCCTCCCCGATTGTCCTGGTGGCCAAAAAAGATGGGGGGGGTGCGGTTCTGTGTAGACTATCAGAAAATCAACAAGGTGACCGTCCCTGACCCCTACCCCATCCCCAACATAGATGTCTTGCTAGAGAAACTAGGGAGGGCCAAGTACATTACCACCCTAAACCTCACCAAGGGCTACTGGCAAGTTCCGCTGGACGCGGATGCTGCTCTCAAGTCTGCCTTTGTCACACACCTGGGTTTATTCCAGTTCACCACTCTTCCCTTCAGAGTCCGGAATGGTCCGGCAACCTTTCAGAGGCTGGTGAATGGAATGCTGAACGGGTTGGGAAAATTTGCCTGTGCCTATCTGGACGACATAGCTATCTTTAGCTCCACTTGAGAGCAGCATCTGCAGCATGTCCGGCGGGTCTTCCAGCGGATCCGGGACGCTAGGTTGACAGTGAAAGCAAAGAAGTGCCAAGTAGGGCTAAGAGAAGTTGAGTACCTTAAACATCGCGTCGGAGGGGGGAGCATCAAACCCATAGAAGCGAAGATCGAGTCGGTTCAGAAATGGCCCCAACCCGCAACCAAAAAACAGGTGCAGGCTTTTCTGGGACTTGCAGGGTACTATCAGAAGTTTGTGCCACACTTCAGTCAGCTAGCAGCCCCTCTGACTGATCTTTGTAAGAAGCGCCAACCGAACAGGGTCCAGTAGACCGCGGCTTGCCAGACCGCTTTCGACGAGTTAAAAGCCTGCCTCATGGCAGCTCCCATTCTGCAAGCCCCAGACTTCGAATCCCCCTTCGTTCTACAGACAGATGCCTCTGAGGCCGAGATGGGGGCGGTGTTGTTACAAGAGAAAGTGGGAGAAAGGCTGCGCCCCGTTGCATACCTGAGCAAGAAGCTCCTGCCCAGAGAACGTAGTCTTGCCACCATTGAGAAAGAGTGCCTGGCCGTGGTGTAGGCCATCACCAAGTTGCGCCCCTACCTCTGGCGGAGACGGTTCCGCCTGCAGACTGACCATTCCCCCCTGTGCTAGTTAGATAGAGTCAAAGGCAACAACCAAAAACTCCTACAGTAGAGTCTGGCGTTGCAAGACTTTGACTTCGAAATTGAACACATCAAGGGTAAGGACAATGTCTTGGCTGATGCACTCTCCCAGGCTTTCTCAGGTGATGGGCAAGTCGATGGGAAATTGGGGTGTGGGACCCCAATGCCATCTTTTCCCCGGGGGGGAGATGTGGAGAAAGCCAACCTAAAACCCCTGTCTGACACACACACTCACCAAGGAGGGGGGAAGGAGGCCCAGGGAGGGGAGACAGCCAGTCTCCACAGATGCAAAAGGGGACAAACAACATCTGCATAGAATCACCCCAGGGGGGAAGGCAGGAAGCATCCCCAGGTTCCTCAATGCTCTCGTATATCAGCCCCATCTACATAAGACTTGAATTCCTTGCCAGAGCAGACACTTCGGCACCATAAGAAAGGGCCATTCAACACCACAGGATGGGACCATTAAGCAAGTGGCTTCAAAGGGACCCCACCCCACAGGGGGAAGGTGGCAACCCACCTGATTGGCCACCCACCTGAGGAGGGTGGCAACCCACCTGATTGGCCATCCACCTGAGGAGGGTGGCAACCCACCTGATTGGCCGTCCACCTGAGGAGGGTGGCAACCCACCTGATTGGCCGTCCGCCTGAAGAGGGTGGCAACCCACCTGATTGGCCACCCACCTGATTGCAGAGGGAGGGGCTACCTGAAACCCAAGGTATAAAACACCCTGCGCAAAGGAACTGAGTTGTTGGACCTGATCAGCAGCCTTGCCCCATGCTTGGGGTAAGGGAACGAAGGGATCGGCAACCCCGGGTAGCAGCACCCGGCGTGCTCCAGCTAGCTGAAATCACTGGCCGCTTGGGTTGACCGGACCCCCGGGAAACCAAGCTGAAATCACTGGCCGCTTGGGTTGACCGGACCCCCGGGCAACCAAGCTGAAATCACTCACTAGCCGCTTGGGTAGACCGGACCTCCGCCGGGAACCCAGCTAGCAGCATGCAGTTGACCGGGCCTCTGCTGGAGCCCGAGCTGAACTAACTAGCTGAGAGCCCTGAAATCACGGTGTCCTTGAGACTTCTTGCTTGCTACTTTGTGCTGTACTGATAAGCTGTATTGCTGGCGTGTGTCTGGGTTTGTGAAGGTCATTTTGTAAATAAACTTGTTTTATAAAAGATACTTTTGTGGCTATAAGTTATCCCTTTGTTCTAGGCTAAGGGTGATAGTCGCTGGGGGACCTCAGAAAAGGCCCGCCCCCAGGACTCGCTACCCCCTTAGTATTGAACCCGCGCAGAAGACCAGGTTGGCGGTCTTCCACTGAGTGTTTTGGATTACAAGCACGTTTCCGGAACGAATTATGCTCTCAATCCAAGGCATGACTGTAAGTGGACAGTTGTCAAGTAACACACACACAATCTCATTTCACTCTTCTAAAAGAGGATTCGGAGGGTTGGGGGAAAGGAAATTGAAAGGGAAAGTCAAGAGGGTCAAACATCTCTAGAATGCTTGGGGGTTACTCAAAACCACAATAATAGAAGCTCAGTATACAGTGTGTACTGCAGGTCAGGAAAGGTACCACCAAATCCAGGAGGATGCCAGCATGGTTAACAAATAGTGTAAAGGAAGCTGTTAGAGAAAAGAAGGCTTCCTTCAGAAAATGGAAATCTTGCCCAAATAAGGAGAACAAAAAGGAAAGCAAATTGGCTAAAAGAAATGCAAGCAGAAAATAAGGGATGCAAAGAAGAATGTTGGTGCCTGAACTGACATTTTCAGGAAAGAAGTCTGAGGAACTTAAGCAAATAATGATAAGAGATGAAGTTCTAGATCTTACTGAGAAATTGAAAGCTCCAGATCACAATAAACGACCAGCAATCATGCATCCAGTTTATACATTTTAAAAGAAAATTTTATAAGCAGTTTTTAAAATATAACTGTTTCGGCATAAAATGCCAGCTTTAGTCACAAATGAATGTATGCTGCAATACCACTTCCAAACTGAGCCAGAACCAATCAGGAGCAGACCAGAAACAAGCCTCAGAGTAGATTGAGGAACACACAAGATTAAGGAACATACAGATGCATGTAGCACAAAACATTTCACGTTTCTCCTACCTATTATTCTAGCAATGTACTGGTTTCAAATGCATAATAATAAACTCATCCATGTTCTACATCAGACCTAAGACTTTCAGAGGTAATGGTTCCAGGACCTGTTTGGGCATTCTCAGATGGGACTCGTTATCTTCACTTGCCAGCACATTTGCAGTTCCTTTGAATTAGTTTTCCATTTCCAGAGATCCATTGCTGCTGTTGACAGTATTTCTCTGGTCTTCCTATAAATACTGTAAGCTTCATCTACACTATCAGTTCCTGATATGAAATCATCAACATAAAGACATTCATCTACCATTCTGCATGTATTAGGATGCTCCTGCTTGTACTGTTTTCAATGTTTTACAGCAGCTGCAAGCAGAAAAGGGCTCCACCAAATAATAGGGGAAAGAAGCACCAAATACTGCGGTAGTCATGTTCAAGATTCTTAGTTCTGATTTCTGATTAAAGTTAAGTGGTTCCTTCATACTAAGAGATCTTACTGCATCCTGATCCTCTTCTGTTGCTATCTGAAGGAACACTTTTGCAATGAAGGCCACTATAGATGAAATTTGATCAGGATCCTATTTATTTATTTCATTTTTATACCGCCCAATAGCCGAAGCTCTCTGGGTGGTTTATAACAATTAACAAGGTAAGCAGGGTCAAGCCTGGTTATTACTTGGATGGGAGACCCCTCCTCTAGTTTCCTGCATTGAGCAGGGAGTTGGACTCGATAGCCTTGTAGGCTCCTTCCAACTCTATGATCTATGAAATCTATGAAACAGTCCCTGCCCGCAGGCTTACAGTCTAAAAAGACAACACACAAGGAAAAAGGAATGGGAAGGCAAGAAGGGGGAATATTAATTCATCCTTCTGGCAGGGCTGGTGGAATGGCCCTGCACTCCCTCTCTTCTCCCTCTGCACAGGCTGCTGGAATGGCTGCTGGTGGTGGCAGTTGAGGGAGGAGGAGCCTTCAGGAAGGCAGCCTTTCAGCAGGGCTGGAGTCGCCCTGCGCTCCCTCTCATTTCCCTCTTCTCAGCCTGCTGGAAAGAACAACTCTGGGTTTAAATTTGGTGCAGTCATTGAACACTCATTGAGTGAGGGACAGCCCCTGTCATGGGATGAAGCATCAAACACTACTCTCAACTTTGTTGTTACCTTATCCTCTCTGATGACTGCATGATGAGGAAGGTAGTAGATCGCCTTGTCCCTTTCACATAATGGTTTGTTGCTGACATCTTCAGCGATGCCTTCATGGAGATGTTCTTGAATGACACTACAGTACCTCTCATAGACCTGGGTCACAAAACATGACAGCCCACCATGGGTTAATTTACCCATGGGGGTTGTTGCATTGTGTTGGATGCCCATGGGCGCCATTTTTGCATGATGCCTGTGGGCACCCAGCATGCTGTGGCTTGTCATATTGTGCAAACCCAGGCAGCAGAAGTTGTTTGAGGGTTAGACAACCCTCAAATAACCCATGGCTTGTTTTAGGGTTATTTGAGGGCTGTCTAACTCTCAAACATTTGCTGCCGCTTGGGTTCGCACAACAACAAGCCATGGCAAGCTGGGCACCCAGCAGGACGCACCAAACCCTTTGGGTAAATTAAGCCATTGTGGCTTAATCGTGACGTGTGAGCAGGCTCATTGAGTACTGCATCCCAGTTAGCTGATTAAACCTTTTCTTGGCTATTAGGAAGTTATCTGGAAAGTCAGGTCGGGATAGTTTCCATGATAGCCTTACTTCGTATCTACCTTCCTTACATTTCAATGGAAGTTTCAAATGCTTGTAGTATCTCTTCCTCACACCTTGGTTTCTTCTCTGTTTCTCCCATTATGGCAATGGATTCTAATTCCCAGAAGACTCACAACTGTTCTGAAATGAGTGGTTCTTTATCTGTTACAATTTTCAGAATTCCAACTTCATTAACACTGGTTGTTAACTAAAGGTTGCTGTGGTGTTACCAGTTCACCTCCCAAATGCTGTAGTCAGCCTAATACCATCTTCCAATAATAATCTCCTCCAATCAGAATGGCTAATTCTTCCCCTTAGCTTTCTGTGGGAATAGTGACCTCAGAAAGTTGTCTTGTTTCCAATTCTTGCCACAAATCATCTCCTGGGATCTTTATCATGGCATGGCACACTTGCCGTGTTCCCAGTGCCTCCAGCTCAATGTCCCTTTTCTCTCCCCAAAGACCCTGGAGTGTGAATTTCTTCTCTCTGAAGTTCATGGGGTCTTTGTCCCAAAGGTATGAATGGTCACTGTCTTCTCTCTGACCACAAGGAGTTTCAGTGCCCTTGAGAAGTCCTCTTGTATAAAAGTTATTTGATTGCCCCCATCTAGTAAAGCTTGTAACTGTTTGCAATAGTACTGTGCTCTCAGGCTTTGGGCCTGTCTTGCATGGGGTTACTGAAGACATAATAGTGGATTTACCTACCTACTTTTCTCAGAAGTGCAATTCTGATTTGGGTCTTGGGAGCAAACTGTGCTGTTTTCAACAACTGGAACAGACTGTTCCTCTTCTTGAATTTGGCAATATGCCTTAAGCCTAGACATATGAAACACCTGCCTTGCTTCTTCAGCTTCTCCTTTCTTTCTGAAAGAGTGAATGCATAACAATCCTCTGCTTTGTGATTAAAGTCTTTGCAGGTTGTTTCTGCAGCTACTGTATTCAGTGCTGCCGCAGATGGGGTACTAGCCCAGTCTTCCTTCTGTTCTAAACTGTCACAATCTTTGGCTTAAACTCCACTTTTCATCAAGATTGAATTTTGTTCTTGGCTCTCAATCTTCCTTTGGAGGAATCCCATGGATTCTGGTACCTTCCATTAATCAGTGGCATCTTTGCTGCAGGTGCATTCTAGTGCTATATCTTCAGGGATCATCTTCATCAATATTGGACACAAAAGACTGCCATAGGTATCTGATGCATCTCCTATAGCCTCCAGCATGTGTATCTGAATTTCACATGCATCATGCAACTGCTGTCGCGTGGTGATGTCAGTTGATCTTTTAACTGTGTTCAGGCTTAACAGTTTGTTTATGAGGGCACTGATAACTAAGCCTTCCTACCAAATCTGTCCTTCAAAATCTACAGTGCTGCCTCATAATTTCCTTCTGATATTGAGAGTCCTATCACTGCTGCTGACCCTCCCCAGATAAGATTTTGTGTAATTAAATGTATCTACCTTTGTTAGACTAGTGTTCTGATAAATGGTGGTTTCAAATTGGCTCCAAAATCCTTGCCAGCAGCTTTTTTGGTATCTCCATATAATATCTCAAACATGAGGAGTCGTTTGGATAGGAAGGGTTGTATGGTACATACCTGCACACCATAGGATTGATATTTGGCAATAGTGGGTTCTACTTCAGTGTCATTTGAATTGACCCTGATACATGTTCTAGGAGGGTTTATGTATCTACTGGATAATTGGATTACCATGTACTTTGTATATTTGCAGTTAATTGCCTTGTCTCTTTGCTTTTTATCTGCAGGTTTGGCCTGAAGTAACAGATCCTGAAAAATTTGTATTTGAAGATGTTGCTATAGCTGCATATCTATTGGTAGGTGGTGGTTCAAAACCAAATTAACAGAATACCTCTGAAATGTATCTGCCTTAAAAAAAACACACACATTTTTATGGTACTTGTAAATGTCTATGATGGGGGATAAAATGGAATTTTGCCAAAAGTGAAAACTTAACACTATTCAGAATTTAACTTAAAATGCACATTTGGGGCCTATTTCTGTAAAATACAGACAGTCTCAGCCAGGTGTTGCCTTCAGATCCAAGGGATGACTGATAATGATGGATTAGCTTTGGGTCATAAAAGATTTTACCATGATTTTGCTAAGCTCATTACAGAGAAAAGAAGAAAAATCCCTATATATAATGGGTTCTGCACCTGTGTTCTAGAATGTTCTAGAGCTGAGCAAATAAGGAATGCAACTGTGGCCCCCACTAGCGAGGGTATTTTATAATTACAGTATCACAGCTGAAAATGCTTGCATACAGTTCACAAAAATATATATAATTCATAATATCATCTATTTGTGGAGCCCCACATATACAAAGGCGCTGAAGTATGGGAACGTTTATAGACCTCCCATCCAGATATGCAGAAGGCATAGTCTGGAAGTGTAATTCCATAAAGGAATTCATATAATTAGAGAAAGATCACTCTCCCTTGTAAAGAGTGTACCATCTGCTAAATCCTGTTTGTTGAATGGTTCCAACATATTTATTAGCATCCTCTCTAATTTTAAACCTTAGACTCACTTAGATGAAAGGAAGCCAATGAAAGAGAAAAATGGGCCAGTTTTTCTAGATAGCAAAGTTTACCCAAATGGTGGTCAGGCATGTTAATTGTTTCAGATAAAAGGAAATGAGCTTGTTCACTCTGACAGATATTGATGGTAGCCCCACCTCAGAGTGAAGAAGAGCAGCTGGAGTGCTAGGAGGAAGGGCTAGAATGCCTTTTAGAAATGCATTCTATATAATCTCCAGATAGTATGTTTGACTGAGCCCCCAAATTTCTGCACCATACAGAATTTGTGCTAAGATCTTCTGCTCAAATATTTTCAATTTTCAGTTCACATGGACATTAATCACATGGACATTAATCACCATTATCTGTCAATCTATGAAATCTATGTACATGCAGTACAACCAATAGGGCTGTTTAATGTATCCTCGTTTGTGGAAGCAACTGAACAAATATACAGGACTCTATACCTGATTCTAGGTAATATGGTGATCTTTCAACACACTAAAAGATTGTACATCTCAAGTCTTTCCAACTTGTTATTTAGTTGTAATGACAGACATATCATTGTTGTCCTTTTCCAAAATGCTTAAGTGAATAGGACAAGGAAGTTGTTAGATAATTGTATTTCACAAAACCTGCTTTCCCAGACAACCAATGTGAGTATGCAATATTCTCCACCATCCAAGTGACAATACTGGCTCAGGTGGAGGTACTGACTCTGAGTGCCTGGATGGTGGTGGTTGTGTATTTCAGCACTAGCAGTATCATTGAACAACATAAATATAAAATTACAGAACACTTTAAAAAGCTGTACAATATCCTGTAAAAGTTTAAAATAAGCTGAGATCTAGTCTGTTCTTTATGTTTGATTAAAAATTGATTTCTTGACTCAAACTCCCTATTTAGACACCAAAAAACACATTTCTTGGACTTGTGTTAAGGGAAAATTGTATTAAAGTTGCTGTTTGGCCACCTTGCATTTCTCTCCTACATTTTTCCTCCTGTCTGAAAGTAGTGCAATATTTGGGATATGACAACTCCTTTTCCTGGAAAGGAGTTTTGAGTACAGTTAAAAATGGCTGCTACTTTAAAGGAAATTTCAAGTTAAGTTTTTCTTGGCCACAGTAAATCATTCTGTGTTGGATCTAAAGCAGCCGAGTTCAGTAACATACTCTAAGGCCCATTGTATGGGATTACACTGTAAAAGAGATTTCTTGTGTGGAATTCACTTAAGATTGCTTGAGTGTCCAGAGAAGACAAATATATTTAAAAGTATTGCATGAACTTTCTATTTTCTAACTTTGTAAAGGAAGTTGTTGCAGTGCTAATATAGCCGAGTTGGTGCTAATTACCTTAAATACTATTAAATATAAGGATGGGCATTTCTTTATCTTAGCACACTTCATGTGCCTTTTTGTGTAGACCTCTATTCCTTGAAGCTTCCCTGGATCCTGGAATCCTGACTGTGCAGTGTTCAAGGATCCAGGGAAGCCTCCACATGTAGAGGTCTATGTGTGAAGGCTTCCCTGCCTCAGCTTTCCCTACTAATGTGTGTGCAGGGCCAGGAAGAGCTGCATGGGGACAGGGCTAAAGGCGTGACCCCACAGCCCCTTTCTTCATGCTTTGCCCCTTCGCACAAGGAATGTGCGAAGGGGGCTCATGTCAAAGTAGAATGTGGCCAAATACCCCAGCTGCAAGCTGTAATTGAACCCTGTAAATCAATGTTGATGCCTGTTACCATTTTCTACTTATTTGTCATATACAGTTTCTAAAACTTGGGTTTTGCCTTCTCTTAGATCCTTTGGGAAAATGAAAGAACAGAGAGAGGACTATCCAAGAAGCAGTCTTTTGTGGATCTTGGTTGTGGAAATGGTCTCCTAGTTCATATATTAAGCAATGAAGGGGTAAATAACTTGCATTGAGAGAGAAAAAGCAGCCTGCATCAATTTTCCACAGACTCCTACTCTGTGAAACAAAATGGGATACTACTGAGTTACTGGGCCTGCCAATCGTATTCCTCTCTGCCTTCTTCTCTCCCCCCACCCCCCTTCCTCCAGCCTGACCAGTGTGTCCTTTTCCTCATTTCTGCATTTCCAGGGAAACTGGCAGATGGAACAGAGTATTCTTTCTCTCAAGAAAGGGGGAAGAAAGCTCTATGCAGCTGCTTCTTCATGGCCAGTGGCTGGGGTTAGGATTGTATTCCTTCTGGGCTAGAGGGGTGCAACCCCCAGTTGCCCTTAGTCTTCTGGCTAATGGGTGGGATCAGAGTGTGCTGATCTGTTCATTTTTAAAAGTATATTTTTGTATATTATTGTGATCTTTTATGTTGCATGCTGCTATAGAAGCCTTTTGACAGAAAAGCAGCTTACAAATATCACAGCTTGAGGTCCTGACAGTTTATATTATGTCAGAGGAGGACATAGATGGCAGGTAGGGACCCTGAATAGGAGCAAGGATGCGCTGCAACATTTTGTTGTTAATCCCATTTATAAATACTTACCACTTGTTAAGCATAACCAGCCTGTATGTTGGGACGAGGGATAAGGACTTCCAGGTGGAAATGATAATATTTTACATGCTGACATGAGTTCTGCCACCATCTCCCACTTTCAAAGTTGAGCATTGTTGGTGCTCCAGATGAGTCCATAGTGAATTCAGGAAGTCTGGCAGTATTCTGTCAATTGTTTGTATCACTTTTGGGAAGAGAGATGTATCTTGTAAGGTATTATGAATATCACTTACTAATTCATACATGAAATCTTTCAGCATCCAGGCAAAGGGATTGATGTCAGGAGAAGAAAAATATGGGACATGTTTGGCCCACAGACATGCTTGGAGGTATCGTTAGCATGTGTGTTTTCTGAATATTATTTTTACTAACTGCTTCTTGCTCAGACCTGCTTTTTATAAACACAGTCCTTGAAACAATTTTAAATCAAAATAGTAATTATCTGTATACAATAAAAATGCAGTATGGTATGTTTATTTCTCTATTTGTGCATAAGATTAGGTTGAAATTGTTAATACTTCCAGAAAAATAACAAGCAATTTTCATTTGTCCTTTATTGGCTTTGTTAAAGGTGGAGGTTGGCTGCAAACTTTGCCTTCTGCAAACAGAAAAGCTCCTTCTGTCCACAGAAGGCTTTTGATCCAGCTGAGAGCTCCCACTGCTAGAAGGGGAGGAGGCAACGTCTGCTGATTCCTGCCTCCCGTACAGTGCCGGAGGGTCCCCCAAACCTCCAGAGCAGATTTTCAGAGGGTGCAAGGGACTGCAGGGGGAAGAGAGAATCAGTGAAAGTCACTTCTCCGTGCTTGCGCCAGCAGGAGTGAAGTCTGGATCCAAGCCTGGATGTTTGTTTATAGTTTGATCTTATTCAAAGATCTCAAATTGATTAACAGCAAGTGAAGTCCCTGTAACAGAAGGCAGAATTGGTGAAACCACCTAAGCCTAAATTTGACCCTTTGTAGGGTTTCCACAATGGCCTGATTATGTTAATTTCTTATTTGATAAAGTGCCATCCAGTTGTGACTCTCCTGTATTTGCCAGGGGAAGAATGTGATGAATAGGATGCAAGAAGTGTTTTTACGTTTAATATCAATGGAGAGCAAACTTGGAGAGTGCCTTTAGGCAGGAGAGCAATTCCCAAATGTATTATATAAATAAGTTTGTAAGAAAGATAGACAACAATGATGTTTGTATAACTTACATAAGGAAATATGAAGTTCTATATACTTACTAAATTCAAAGTACTCCTATACTAATTGGATATTATGGTGAAAAGAGCCCCAATTTAGTCATTATACTGTATTTTTAAAAAGAAAATGCATTTGATATCTCCAGTATATTGTAAAATATGAAATTGTATCATGCATTGTTTATAGTACAGGGCTACAACCTATGGGGGTGGTATTTGGGTTCTGTAATGACCCCACTTATAATTCCTATTGATCTTTAACAGGCCCTGTCCCCTTTCATTATAGGGGAATTGCTCCAGTCCCTTAACAATTTTGGTAAAAATGCATAGCATGGCATTACTAACTGATGCTGTTTTAGAGAAATAATCAAACTATAAATCTAATATGAATTATAACAGATTTCAGTAGTAAAGCAAGAGCAGCAGTATACATGGCTTAGTGTATAAGCAGTTGTCTTGCTTCCTTTTAGGAAAATGCAGTTAGTCCAGACAAACTGTATCCAGATGTTGACTGGTTAATTGGAAATCATTCTGATGAACTGACACCATGGATACCTGTAATTGCAGCCAGGTACCAAACCGTAATACTTCTGGAAATGGGAACATCTCTGATTAGGATGAAGAGCAAATATGGAATTATTCATTTATTTACGAACTCCCCTTCTATCATGTTTATGGTACATCAAACAATTAAAAATCGAACAAATAAAGATAGTATAAAAATCAATTACATGAACAAAACCAATACAAATTATGGCAGGGGACATGATCTGTCTTTGAAGGATGCAGTTAGTGAGAGGCCTTAGTAAAAACAATGAGAGCGTTTGCTGAACTGAGCTCTGGATAGAAGAAACAAATGCCTGAGAAGCCAAGGAAAGTTTTGATCCATTAAAACGTAATCTGGAGAAAAGAGTTAACATACTTGATAGGGCTGGATTTTCTTCAAGGGCCTTGAATACCTTTCCCCCATATTAGCTCTTCACCATATATCATGAGAGCATGTCTGTTGGGGAATGGTGATGTGGGAACAGGGCCGCCATCAGGAATTTTGGGGCCCCCACACAGTTCAGTCCCTGGGCCCCCCCCTGCAGTCGCCTGGCCGCCGAACAACCCCGACCTGCAGTCGCCCGTCCACCGCCCCCCAGCCTGCAGTTGCCCCCCCCCCCACAACCCCGGCATGCAGTCGCCCGGCCCCCAGCAACCCACCCCCCCACTGGGTTCCACGGTTGTCCTACCTGCCATAGTGAATCAACATGCCGCCCACCACCCCCAGAGTCAATTAGAATTACAAACTTTTTAACATTTCTTTTAACTTTTTATTCAACTATTATGTATTTTCCATATAAAACTCTATAACATAAATATATAAATAAAATATATATATATAAATATATATAATATAACATAAACACAATAGCTAACACGCTGTTCACAAACACATTATTTAAAACTTTGTAAAATGGATGACTAATATTTTTAACTGTGGTGAGTTGACCATCTCCTAATTTTGAGGCTTGCAAAGTCTTCAATTAAATCCTTAAAGGTCAGTTTGCGTGCAAGCTCATTCTCAATAGAGAGAAGTGCAAGACTATTCAGGCGTTGCTCGCTCATTGTGGACCGAAGATAATTTTTAATTAAAGATAGCTTGCTAAATGCTCTCTCACCCTCAGCAACAGAAATCGGAATTGTAATAAAAATTCTAAGAGCAATGCATATTTCACCAAAGATTCCTTCAAGTTGGAGCTTATGAATAGAGTTCAGCAACTCAAGAGGAGCCAAGTCACTTACAAATGTTGCATTATAAACTTTGCGAAGATGTTGAAGTTCACCTACTAAAGAGCTTGAGAGATCTTCAAAGTAGTCCGCAATTAGTTTTTGTGCAGAGTTCACCAGTTCTGCATCTGAAATAGTTCTTAATTTTAAAATAGGAGTGAACAGGCAGCAAATCGTTTCCATTGATTTAAACCGCTGGTTCAACTCACTGATGATAGAATCAAGAGCCACCAAAAACACATTGACCTTGAAGTCCATCTCAGCTTCTTGTGGCTCAGTGTGTAAATCTGACCGCTGCTTTCTTTGCCTGTTCAGACGCCTTGGTGCTTTCAGTATCTTTGGTATCCCCATTTCATCTGCCACAAGTTTTGCCTCAGAAAGCAGATCAGTCCACCGGTTGCGTAGCTCTTGCATTTCAAGAGAAAGGGATTTAATATTTTCCGATCCAATTTCCATCGAAATCGATCTTGCTTGGAGAATCTTGTTTCTCTCTTCGAAGCTGTGCAAAACCTTATACCAGAATGTTGCAAGTATGACTGCCTTAAAAGATAAGAAATAATCTCTCAGTCCCATAGCCTCTGAATGAGCCTCACTGGAAAGTCTTTGTGATGAAATTATTTTTTCCAAGGCTTCAATGATTCCAGGAAGTTTCTGAGCAACAGGGTGAATGGCTTCCACTCTGGCACTCCACCTTGTCTCACTCAAGGCATGCAGTGATCCTCCAATTTCCTCTTTCAAAACTTTCCACCTTTGAGGACTTCCACTAAACAGCGCATATAAACGATTGATACATCCGAAAAACGTGATGACATCAGGACAGCAGGATGCAGCATGAACCCCAACAAGATTCAACGAATGGGAAGCACATGGAGAAAATATTGCTTTGGGAAACTTTTTCTGTATGTGGGCTCTAACTCCTTTGTTTTTTCCAGACATATTGGCCCCATTATCAAATCCTTGGCCCCTACAATCCTTAACATTTATTCCATGCTCATCCAATCTCGATAATAGCTTTTCTGCTATCTCCTCACCAGTCTTTTGAGTAAAATCAAAAAACTCGACAAACCGTTCTTGTATAATCCACTTGTCCGTTTCCATATCTCTATGCACATACCGAAGAACAATAACATTTTGTTCTGTATGTGAAACATCCGGTGTGGCATCACAGATCACAGAGAAATAAATAGCCTTCTTTCTCTCAGTGAGAATAGTGTCCAGAACACGTTTCCCGCATATATTGATAAATTCATTTTGAGTTGCCCAAGATAAATAGTGTGCCTGAAGTTTTTTCCCACTTTCTTGGCTTCTCTTTACTTTTTCTAAATGTTCTTTCAGGAGTGGGTCGTAATTACCTATTAATTCTAGTATACCAAGAAAATTCCCATTATGAAGATCTCCAATTCTTTGTGAGCTTCCCCGAAATGCCAAATTTCTGGATGCCAGAAACAATGTTATGCTTAGAAATCTTTCTAGTAAAGATACAAATATTTTGGTTTCAGTGTCCAAAGTCTTCTGTAACTGAAAATCCACTCCAAGGCCTGAAATGGATTTTTGAAGTGTTCTCCAACTCCAATAGTGCTGTTTGTGACCTATTGAATTTTCATGGTCGGGCAATCGTTTGTACAAAAAATGCCACTTGTTTATGGATGGATTAAAACCTTCTTTTTGACAAAGCATACTGTTAGCTTTGCCGCAGTCAGATGAGAAAGCAAGGCAAGTCACACAGTACAAAACATGTTTGCTGGTGCTCCACCTAAGCCAGTCTCGCACAATTTTTTCACGTCCATTGGAAGATTTTGCATAGAGAAGAAATTCACTGAATGATCGCCCTTCACAATCTTTGTCCATGCTTGACATCATGTCCTTTAATTGTTGTTCTTTACCCAAGCCAAGAATCACAATCTTTTCTCTGTCTTTATCTGTCAATAAATCTGGCCAAACACCTGGATCCTTCCAATCAATGTCTTCTATATCTTGGCCAAGGCCAGAAAAGGGTTCAGCATGAGTTTTACCACCTTCTTCATGAATTCCAGAATCAATCAGACTTGAAGTGCTGCAGGGAGCAGTATCACTGGGAAGTGAAGTGCTGCAGGAATCAGTATCACTGGGAAGTGAAGTGCTGTGGGAAGTAGTGTTACTAGGAAGTAAAGTGCTGTGGGAAGTAGTGTTACTAGGAAGTGATGTGCTGCAGGAAGCAGCCTCCTTCTCTAGTTCGATAAGAACTTCTTCCTCGGGATGCTTGATAGACTCTTTTTGCTTTTTGAAAAACTTCAGCAAAACATTTTTCTTTCTAAGTTTTTCTTCTTCTTCGTCTCGTTCTCTCTTCTCCTTCCGCTTTTGGAAACCAGATTTATGCATGGTGAAAGGTGGCTCTCGAAACTCACAATATGCTATTCAAAAGTCAAAAATAGCACATCATGATCAAAATTTAACTGCACATTAAACCCACTTCAAAGACAAAGTGCAAGCAGCTTCATACCTTGCGTGGATATGCCGTGCTCCTACGGTGAACTCCTCAAAATGATCTCTTTGGCAGTCACTGAAAACACACCTTATTATTAGTAACGTCTTCAGTAGCTCCATGCAATATCTATAACTCTATTGGGTGGGCGACAAGGGGTAAACAGTAGTGGTGCCCATCTTCTTTGTTTCATAATTAAATTTGATTAAGATTATCTTGTCAACTATTTGATTTGATTCTGTGATGTATCCTGATTCCTTCCCATGTTTTTCGTCCACAAATTCAAGCCAGGTTGCTCTATAGATGAATGGGGCTGCTGATCCCGATCCACTAGGTTTTCATTTTCATTCTCTGTGTTGCTGTTTTGGATTGAGGGTCAGGTTGCAGTATGTATGCATTGGGTTGCATGTCATATAGCTGTATGAATAGATAAAGTTGAGGAGCTGTATGGCTAATGGACTCTTGAGAGGTTTTTTTTGCATTTTCCCCACAGCGCAGGTAAATGCTGCCAATATTCATCCTAGTCCTAGACCCAGCGCATTGTGGGAGATATTTTACCCACTGGATGGCAGAATTTTCAAAAACACTCCACACACGCAGTACAATAGAAGTCAATGGGAACGGAGTAGTTGGGGAAAAAGTGTTTACACGCATGTGTTTTTGCAGAAGGAATTAATGTAAAAAAAACAAAACAAGCTACAAAACCGCTAAAGAAGCGCAACACACATGAGGCACAAATGTAACACAAGTGCAAAGTTAGAAAAATACACCCCCCCCCCCCCGGCAAGTTTGCCAAATAACGTGTGTGCACACAACTAGCCTGCATAGTGTGGCTATACCCTATTGTTTGTGTTTTTTTCTCTACAACTTTTAACCATGTGACCAGTAGTCTCAGCAGACATGACCACCCCATACAATTACAATAGGCCAATCATGTAGAGGTTCAAGTACATAGGTAAAATAACTGTTCTTGTTACAGTTCTACTTGCTGTTACTACATATTAAAAACACATCAAGTGCAAAAAGCAAAAGACAAAGTGCAAGCAGCTTCATACCTTGCGTGGATATGCCGTGCTCCCTGTTTTTACAGCTCAGACCTCGATCAGAACACGGTGCCCGATGACGACTTACCAGCAGGCCCGAGGAGGAGGTAAGTATGGCGTCCGTCCCCTTCCCTCGTCGTCCAGGCCGTCTGCAGAACAGCCAGGGCGGTGCCAGCCGGTGACGTCACTGAGTGTGCGCCCCAGCGGCACCGCGCCTGGCTCACTTTGCCTGCGGGAGCGAGCGGCGCCGGGCGGGTCTGCACACATCGGGGAGCCCGGGTGCCCCCCAGCACAGTGGCAGCCAGTGTCGGGGCCCGCGCGACTGCGCCCGACACCCGGCAAACCACATCGGCGCCCGGGCGCCCTCGAGTCCTCCCACTGACAAAGCCGCGGGCGGGAGCACGAGAGCGGGCGCCCGCTCGCAGCAACTAACCCCCCCCCCCCGCGACAATCACCCGAGACCGACCCCCCCCCCCCCCGACTGCACAGACCGGCGCTGGGATTCCCAGTACACCGGCAGGGGCCCTCACAAAAAAAAAGTAAAAAAAAAGGGATCAGATCGTCGATGGGCCCCAGGAACCCCTTGGGCCCCCCACGGTTGTCACCCCAGTACCCCCCTGATGGCGGCCCTGTGTGGGAAGCCTGGGAAAGTGGGGGCAGCGAACTGAAAGGACTGTTAAGGGAATTGATGTGAAACTGCCACTGGGGGCAGCAGTATTTTTTTGATAGGGTATATAAATTCAATCAGTTTTACTTCTGTGTTAGCCATGGGTCATGACAATACAAAATACTATATAAAATAAAATCAATATCTTATGGATTACAGTGGGCAGGAAATGGGTCAACCAATATTATTGCAACTGTCACGGTAGCAGTCTACAACATGGGAATCAACAAAAGCAGCATGAAATGTATATAATAATTCCAAAGCATAAGTTGTTGACCTAAGTAAAACATTCCATCTTTTGAAGAATTAACCAATGTTCTTTATCCGTCAGCAACTGTGAAAGATAACCAGTTTGAACTGATGTGTAAATAAGGCATTGAAAGATTAATGTACAAGACCCCCAGTCTCTCCTATACCAGATAAGCTTTGAAAAAGCATAATGAGAAACATGGCTAAAGGTGCAATCCAATGGGGATGCCCATAAGCCTCCGAACTCGGAGGAATATGGGTCATCTAGCTGAGGTGCTTCGGACTGGGGGGGGGGAGGGAAGGAGGCTGGAACACTGACAGGATACATTGTATCCTGGCGGACCCGGTTTCCTCCCCTCGTTGCCCCCCAGAACACCCTCTTCACCCATTCACCAAGGTCGCTCTTACTACCTCAGAGACGCAGCTGATGTGGTTCTTTCCATGCCAGCTCCGAGGCAGGGGGAGGGGAATCCGATCCCAAATCCCCAGCTCCAAGGTTGAGCTCTTTTCCGACCTCGTAGCTGGGAATCCGAATGATCCTGTGGCCATCTAGACACTGTCTAGGAGCCATAGAATCGCTCTCCCCGTCCCTTTGCAAAAAGCACCTGTTTTGCTTCCTAGGCATGTTTTTCCAGTTAATTCATTCTTCCTGGCCACTGCAGTTGTGAACTTTACTCTACAAATTGCTTTTCTAGGCTGCCATTATTGATATTTCTTCTTAGAAGCAAAAGTACAAGAAATATCCTAATGCCAATATTGTAAACCAATACCAATGTTAGCTTATTATTCTGTCTACCTTTGGAACTGAGGATCAGTCCACACAGTGGTCACCAAGCGGAAGCCCTGCTAAATGATGCCCTGAGGGGCACTAATGCTGCAGGGTGCTCATGTGCAGTGCTTTTCTTGCTAGAATGGATTGAGGTTTTTTTCTCCCTCACTTTCTTCAAGGAGCTCAGGGTGGTGGACATAGGTCTCCCCCTCTCCCCCCCCTTTATGTTCACAGCAACCCTGCGAGGTAGGTTAGGCTGAGTGTGACTGGCTAGAGATTACCCAGTGAGATTTATGGCTGACCTGAGATTTGAACCCAGGTCTCCTAAGTTCTAGTCTGATGCTAACCGCTATAGCATACTGGCTTCTGCATCTGCTTCATACTCTAATTTTTATTTTTAAAAGTTTGTGGTGAAAGTCTTCTGAGTGTCTTTTGTTCCTGCATATGAAAAGCTCATAACATGGGGAAAGCAAGCTATTTAAAGCAGTCTCCACATAGCTGCATTGCATGTTACAGCTATTAAGGGACAATCCTATGCATTTTTAGACAGAAAAAAGTCCTACAACTCCCAGTAGGACTGGCTGGGGAATGCTGGGAATTGGACTTTTTCGGTTTAAGCATGCCTAGGAGTGTGCCTTTAATTACACTTTTTCCTGCTGTCATTTGAGGCATACAGAAATTAACTGCAGGTGTTGTAAGGCTATGAGATCTTTGCAGGCTCCAAAATGATGTGTTATACTCTGTGAGGGTCGTGGGTGTTCTCCATCCTCTGCAAAAGCATTAGTAGGCTATTACTTTAAACCTAGCTCTGTAGAACTAGGAAATCTTAGTATTTTTTAAATGTATTCATTCTTTGTATTGGAGAAATCCCTTCATTGGTTAGGTAGTAGTAGGCGATCACTCGTGACCGAGTAAGATTGTCTTCCAGGATAAAAAATTACAAAAATAAAATTATATAAAGAG
Organism: Shinisaurus crocodilurus; assembly: GCA_021292165.1. NCBI lineage: Eukaryota > Metazoa > Chordata > Lepidosauria > Squamata > Shinisauridae > Shinisaurus > Shinisaurus crocodilurus. The sequence continues at coordinate 107,735,721 of CM037876.1, forward strand.
GAAATTGTATAAAATTGTGTAGACTCTAGCGATGGGTCCGTAAGTGACTGTGGAGGCCAATTCTAGATCCACACAGCTTCCCACAATGAGGACACAGGTTACCAGATGGAAGATGGTCCTGTAAAGGATTCATTTGACGTGCTTTTCGCTTAGCACGTTTCTCCCTTTCACCTTGCACTCGGACTTCTTCAAAGTCCATGGAACCTTTGTGAAAAGCCAACCTCCAATTAAAGTGTTCATGGGCCAGAGCTTCCCAGTTCTCTATGTTTATATTGCATTTTTTAAGATTAGGTTAGGTACTCAATAGTTTAATAGTAGACACACAAGTTTTGCACACGGAAAATCCCAGTTCAATCCCTGCAGCATCTCTAGTTAAAAGGATCAGGTAGCTGGTGATGAGAGAGACCTCTGCCTGAGACTCTGGAAAGCTGCTGCCAATACAGGGCTAGAGATGGACAAATGGTCTCACCTGGTATAAAGCAGCTTCCTGTGTCTGTCTTGGCGGAATGGGGAAACTGGGCAAACTAGTACAGAGATCCCATGGAACAAGCTACAAGGGGAGGGTGCAGGGAGGAAACCATAAGAGTTTGAGCTGGAATAAACCTGAAGGCTTGCATGAAACTGGTGTCCTTTCAGCTGGCAAACCAAGTGCCAGGAAGAGGAGACTACCTTGACTCTCCATTGTTCAGCATCCTGAGAAAGTACTTTAAACCTTTAGCCTGAGGTAGAATCTAGACTTGTAGTAGCTGTACTATCAGTTGGTTTTGTTGTGCAGTTTGTTCTATCCTTGGAGGTGGCAGGACATAGTTAAATTGTTTCATAAATTTGAAAATTGAAAATCTTAGTAACAACGTCATTTTTAACTTGCTTGTTTTGTTCACCATCTCTAAGACTTTGGATATAATGTGGCTAAGAGCTGAAGGTAAACATTATTTGGGTTCAATCAGATTTTTGTCACTTGTGTTGTATCCAGGATGTACAACACTTTATAGGCTTACATAAGTATTTGTAACTTCTCACCTTGTTGCAGGTCTTCCTATTCTTGTCGCTATTTTCTGTTACCTTGCTGCTTCTTTGATTTTCATGGAAAGTACAACCGAAGGCAAAGTAAGAAGACCCAGTACAGAGAATATCTTGATTTTGTTACTGAAGTGGGATTGGTATGTGGCTTTAATGTGGAAGAAGATTGCCTTAGAATTCCTTCAACAAAAAGGGTAACTTTCATTTGTATGCAAACATTTTAGTTGCCTTCTTGTTTTGCTGTTAAGCCAGAGCTGCAGCAGTGATGATTTTAGAAAGCCAGGGCTGTGTGCCACACCTTGTATTCAAGTCTAAAGGGTCCAAAAGAGTGAAAGCAATCAAGGGTCTTGTCATTCATGGTGGGAATCTTGTTTGCATTTACACTTTTCCCAGTAAATGTTCTTTGTTGCTGATTATAATAATAAGGTAAGGGAGGGAAGTGTTCAAGGTAAGGAAGGCTGCAGGGCAAATAGCTGTAAACTGACCACATATTACGTAATCTGTGGCTCACGCTGGCTCAGCTTGTCTGAGCGTGGAAAGCTAAGCAGGGTCAGGCCTGGTTATTACTTGGATGGGAGACCCTTCCTCTAGTTTCCTGCACTAAGCAGGGGGTTGGACTCGATGGCCTTGTAGGCCCCTTCCAACTCTATGATGCTATGAAAGTCTGCACCTAGATTGCAGAGCAGTAGCAGGCTGTCAGTGCTGTAAATTTGGCAATTATCTCCTTCAGAACAGTTGAGCGGAGAATGTCATTGGTTTCAAGACAGAATTGGGTTACATATACTGTAGGTTGATTCCAGACTAATGTTAGTCACACTTTAGCTCCTCCAACATGAATACGGCAAGTTGTTCATGACTAATGCAATTGATTTCAATGGGACTGAAGTGTGACTGACTTAGGCTGGATCCAATCCTGTGAATTCACAACAACTATCATAACCATCACAGATATAGCTTTCATATCTTATATTGCATTGAATAATACACCTTGGTGAAGGCAGTTCAGGCATGTTGATTGTCTTCCTTTTCTCACCTGAAACCTTAGTGGTTCCCTTCTGATCCCTTCTGTTTCCCTCTGGCTCTTTTGCAACCAGAGACCAAATACGAGATGGTGGGCTTATATTCTGATATTTCCTTTTGAGGAGGGCTGGGGTACTGAAATTTTAATTGATTCTCATATTTCGGTTAAGAAAAGGGTCTCCCCCAGCCCAGTTTGGCTAGCATCTCTGGGTTTTGCCCTTCCCCTGCAGCTCCATAGGCTCTGGTGGATTTGTCCCTCTCCTGTAGCTGCAGACAGCTTAAGCAGGAGTATTGAACTCTCGGCTTTGAAGCCATTCATGGTGTGCTGCACATTGTCTGATCCAGGCTGATAAAAGTGGGAGGTTAACATATTATTGATTGTGCAATGGAGAACATTGCCTTAGCTCAGTGTTTGCTGGCTGGGGCATGCTGGGAGTTGTAGGCCAAAAACATATGGGGACCCAAGGTTGGAGAACACTGCCTTAGTACAGGGTGTTAGAGCTGATGACCATCTGTTCAGTGCAAATCCTATACTTGTGTGATCTCATGAAATTGAGTCACACTATTTGTTGGGTGGTATATGCCTTTGTTTAGGACAATTAATTTTCTGTTCAATGATCAGTGTCTAAATAGCAAGAATTCTGTCAATCCTAGGTATGCTTAATTGGGAGGTCTAGATCCTATCTAGCAACACAAGATACTGTACTTGATGAGCAGCGAGCACAATATATCAATAGCCGCCAATCCTGCAGCATAACAGCACCAGATAAAATGGATGGGCTGGATCAAAATGACAGCCCCTCAACTGTAAGTGATGCCACTGGCCTGATAGCAGATAAAGAAGTGTCTCAAAAGACAGATATGGGAAACGTCTTAATATCTGGATTTCTGCCCAGGGGAAAAGAACAAGTGAGAAACTGTACTGCTCTCCCTCAGGATTTTGTAGACAAAATAGTTTTGAAGGTAGCAAAACTATTGCTAAGTGAAGTTGAAGCGAGTCCACATGGGAATTCAAGCACATGGAAGAGCGGAGGTGAGATTTTTGCTAAACTTATTTATATGCAAAATTGAAATCTGCAGTGAATTAAAATTGTACTTTTAATAATAGATGAATTCCTCAGAGCTCATCTTAAGGATCAGGTCAGGATGCATTTTAAGTAAGTACGCTGAATTCATCATAATGCAGTGCAGTAAATTGCACAGACATCCATAGTTTTGTACAACTCCTAAATAGTAGAGTCTGCAGAATGCAAAAGGTGGAGATCCAGCAAATCATACACATACACTGTATGTAATGTGGCAGTAAAGACTTGTCATGTGTGAGGGAAGGGAAGAAATATCCATGGCTTAAATAAAGTGGGAAGGGCCCCCCAAACAGGACTTCTGTGCATGGAAAAGGGAGGGACTCTTGACATACCTCATTATTAAAAACAGTCTTCCTTGCTGACCCCTGGCACAATAGATCTCCCTGGGTGCACTCAAAGAATGGAGAACTTTGGGAGGGCGGGGGGAATTGGGTGATACTGCTGTGAAGAAGAAAGAGGATGGGAGCGGAACCAGGAATTGATTTTTGTAGAGAAGGAATGGGTTCTCTGCACATTATTCGGGCAAAGGTAGTAGTGGGGGTAGTGCTTAATTTTTAAAAGGAGAGAGGCCATGCATAAGTGACTGATGCCGTATGCCCATAGTCCTGAACGCTGAGAGTTGAAGTCTGAAACATCTGGAGATCTCCTTTCTGCCCACTTCTGTCCTAGGATTTAGCCCTAATATCGAAAAGAGGCTCAATAGTAAGATCAGCTAACAGTCCAGCTCATAAGCACATAGCGAGTTTATTGAGCATGTCAATTAGCTGTCAAACCAAACTGTTTGTGTAGCATCGCAGAAACTCGAACCTAAATAGGAGATAAGAACAAATTTGGATAAGCGGCTGATACTGTGTTCAGTTGTATTACACTTATAGTGACATGGCTGCATGGACATGCATTGACCTTTTATATTGCCACTTAATCATCATAGTGTGTTAGGAATAATCAGGGTTGCAATGATTTAAATCAGAGTGATTTAAATCAATGATTAAATCATTGATTAAATCATCAGTAAAAAACTTTTTTTTAAATCTTTTGCAAAAACATCATGATTTTTTGCAACCCTGTCGTGTAGGCAGCCTAGTAACCGATAATACTGGTAACGTTAAAAAAAATGAGGAAAGTGTTTTCTGTATAATTTTGTGTTCTTAACTATTAAGTGTAGGCTATTTGTACATGTGGTTGCATAAAGCTTTGAATTTAATTTTACTAATGGGGGGGATTGATTAAATAAAAAAAATCATTGATTTAAATAAAAAAATCATTTTTTAATATTTTTTTGCAAAAAACCCATGATTTTTTGCAACCCTGGGAATAATGGCACCGCTACATATTCATCCCCCCCCCCCATGTGATGGATGTTTATAAAAAATACGTACTGCTGGCTAGGCATCTTTGTGGATTATCACAGCAACAGTCTAAGTTGGCCTGTGACATTCTTCAATAATGTACCGTATTTTTCGCTCCATAAGACGCACCGGACCATAAGATGCACTTACCGTATGGTACCATATATATATATATATATATATATATATATATATTTAATCAGCTGTTCTGCGGGGAATCAGCTGAGAGGCTGGGATTCCCCGCCCTGCCCAGGAGTCCTCTGCTCTTCCGGACCAACAAAGTAAAAATAATAATAATAATAATTTTTTTAAAAAAATTTTAATCAGCTGTTCTGCGGGGAATCAGCTGAGAGGCGGGGGCTTCCCCCGCCCTGCCCAGGAGTCCTCCGCTCTTCCGGACCAGCAGAGGAAAGTAAAATAAATAAATAAATAAATAAAATAAAATAAATAATTTATTTTTTTTTAAATCAGCTGTTCCGTGGGGAATCAGCTGAGAGGCGGGGGCTTCCCCCGCCCTGCCCAGGAGTCCTCCACTCTTCCGGTCCAGCAGAGGAAAGTAAAAAAAATAAATTTTTTTTTTACTATATTCGCTCCATAGGACGCACAGACATTTCCACCTAGTTTTTTTTTGGGGGGGGGGGGAGTGCGTCTTATGGAGCGAAAAATACGGTAACTGTTTCACTCTTCATGCCACTTATCAATAAGAATTTTCTATTTGCATCATGAATGCAATGACACTTCTCTTGCTTGGTAAGGTTGTGATTAGCATGTTGTCACTATATAGTATTCTTGCAGTTTGTTCAAGATGGAATATTTTCACCTTGCTAGAAATTGGTTCATTTTGGCAACTAAGTCAGTATTTCATCACCGGGCAAACTGTTGTAACTTCTCAGCATGCACATCAACTTTGTCAACGCAAACAAGCATCCCCCCCCTTGAAATGAAGCATTTCCTTTGATACCCTTAGACAGGACATGTAAACTGGTTGCTATATATATGCCTCAGCATCAGCTATATCCCTCTGGCAAGTGTATCACTTTCTAAGTGTATCACTCAGCATACAGGATGAGGCCTTTGACATGGCCCTGTATTATCATTGAGCCCTTCCTTACTGCACAGGAAGATTCAAATCCCCCTTTTGTCAAATTTAGCGCATTTGTTATTGCTTATACAATAAGCATGGTGATCCACAGTAGGCTGTATAGGAGGAAGTGTTCAGTGATTATATCCATTGTCATAACTTCATTTGCAAGCCTAGGATGGTCTGCAACATAACTATACATGATTCTCTTAAGTATTGACATTTGAAGGCTGCATATTATTGCAAGAAAATGTTAGAAAATAGATTCCTTTAAATAGAAGTGGCAGCTATAATAGTCAAATCTCTTACCTTCTCTTGGCTATAAATTTGTTCATAGATGGGCAATGTCCTGTTATGAGAACACAAACCTTGTGTCAAAGGAGAAGCATACTTAAGTATTGTTAATGCTTGTTAAGTGTGGTAGTCAAATAGGATTGCACATGGCCAGTGAGCATAAACCTGCTTTAGTGTGTCTTATGGCAAAATTTTGCTTTGACATGGCCTCTCGTCTCGTGTGTCTGTCTGCATAGAGAAGAATGTGTTCCACAAGATACTTCAAATAGTGACTCACTGTTCTCAGAAGCCCCAAACTGGAAATATTGCCAAGGGCTAATAGTTATTTTACGTAAATACATTTTTTTTCTATAGAGAGTCTTGCCTTGAGTGAAATTGCAGAGCATTTAGACAAGGACGCTTTAAAAACCTTGAAGAATGAATATGGAGGCCTACAGACCTTGCTTAGAAACAATCATCAAGTGTTTGAAGGTAAGGACAAGACTTGATAATCAGTTTCCTATATATTGAAAGATTAATGATCCTAGGGCAGTGATGGCGAACCTTTTTGAGCCCGAGTGCCCAAACTGCAACACAAAACCAACTTATTTATTTCAAAGTGCAAACACTGCAATTAAACCTGAATACCGAGGTTTTAGTTTTAGAAAAACAACTCATACAGTTGTCCGAACTAATTAACATTTTTTGTCTTTAAAGAAAAACACAATAACAGAGCTTTCAATGATACAGTTTTTTGTTGAAAAAAAAATCAATCGTCTTTTCGCAATCTGGTGACCAATGGCTCGAGTGCCCACAGAGAGATCCCTGCATGCCAGCTGTGGCACCCGTGCCATAGGTTCGCCATCACTGTCCTAGGGGTTGTATCCAACTGTGTCCCTCTTCTCACAGAAGGCCTTTTGCTCCAGTGAGGGCTTCTGTGAATGGAAGTGGGAGGAAAGAGATTTTCAAAAATTCCCCCTTTCTGCTGCAGTCCCCTGTGGCCACCTCCCATACTGTCCCAAGGATACTGTAACCTTTTGGAGGTGATTTTTTTTTCCACCAGAGAAGGGGAAATCAGCAAAACTGGTATTTTCCTTCCTTCTGTTCAATAAGAATAAGGCTTTCTGTTCAAAGCCTCCACTGGATTGAAGAGCCTTCTGTGAATGGAGGGACATAACTGGATACAACCCCCTAGTCTCTAATTATTGCTTCCCTTTTGCAATAGGGTAAGTGGGATATTGCATCAAATTGCAACTTGGTCAAAGGCTCACTAGATATTCTGGAGCAGGTTGCAAATGTACTTTGTTGCACATCTGTAAAATATGAATCACTGTGTCATACCTTGGGTTGTTACAGATACAAATGGAATGAAATTGTTCCTTCACCACAAGTCCAGGGAAGAGGTTTGTTTGATCATGGCAGGAATGAAGTGATTCAGCAAAGTGCTGTGACAACTTGACTCTTAAATTTTAATGTATTGTGCTCAGCATCGGCGCTCACCTTGAGATTCTTGCTCTAAACCGCATCAGGAAAATCTATTCTTTTTTTTTTTTAAATTAAACACACTGCATCAAACCCAAATAGAAAGTCCACTGAAGTATTTTATAGAAGCTTAGAGCTATTGAGCACAGCTGAGAAGGATTTGTCTAGAAAAGCAACCAGTTGTGGGAGGTTTGATATGGGCAGGCTGCTGTAATTTGCCAGGGCAGAAGGTGACCTGGAAGATAAGTTTTGAGGTGTGTGTGTGTGTGTGTGTGTGTGTGTGGCAGGGTGAGTGTTCATTTTTGAGAGCATAGGCTTTTTTAGTGCTGATGCCTAACAATTTCCCCCCCTAATTTTACACATTGGTATGTTGATGTACAGATGGATTTTTATTCATTTAAAATATTTCTATACTTCCCCCATAAAGCATCTCAAATTAGCTAGCAAACATACCAAACATATTTTAGGAAGTACTATATCCCCCCCCAGCTCCCCCCCCCATAGCTTGTTTTTAGAGACAATGAAGTCTTGTTAGCAATAATAAACATTCCCAGATAATGCTGGAGGCTATTCTATTTACGATTCCTCTGGCTGCCGTCTGAGCCAGCAAGACTCTGTCATTCATCCTGGGAGATAGCAGCTCCCTGCTTGGTTCTGTTTTTCTTCATGGTCTCTGTGCAGTCCCATATGGATTCTGTGCCTGTGCAGAGCTCTTTTCAGGATACTTCTATAGCCAGACTAGAGTTTGGGGGTGTTGCCCCCACTCTTCAAACACACTCCCATCTTCCCTCTCAGTTCTCTTCTACTCCCACAACGGGTGCATCTAGGGAACAACTTTGCTGTGTAGAACTAGAGAAAACACACAAAAAACATCATTTTCCTTTTGTATGATCAGTTTTGTTTTTTCCTTAGTGTTCAGTTCTTTCCAGTTTGATTTTTTGGAGGCGGGTTTCCTTTGGCACATCCTGCTACCGTCTTCTTGGATCTATGGCTCAGAAGGTTGCTTTCCCCACCACAAATCATCTTCTTCCAGGAGCAAATTAGCACCAACTGCCCATGCCTTTTGCCTTCTTGGTCTAGGAGGAAGCCATTTTGTGGACTCCTGCAAGCATTTTTAAGTTTTCAGTCACCGAGCAAGAAAGAGCACCTCTTAGGGCACTCCTCTGGAAAAACGCACTTAAGGCTGCAGATTTCAGCAAGTCACTTTCATCCAGGCCTTATTTTTTCTTTTGGTTTTTCTTCCCAGGTGGCTTGAGCCTTTTTCTATTTCTATTCTATCTAAATAGAAAAAGGCTCAAGCCACCTGGGAAGAAAAACCAAAAGAAAAAATAAGGGAATTCTCAGGCGGTGGCCTCCTCAAAAGAAAAAACAGGGGAAGGCCTAAGCCACTTCAAAAAGAAAAAGAAAAAACAAGAGAAAGGCTTCTACTAACTCTGTTAAAAAGACAACAAAGTTAGGACTTGGTATGCTAAAGCACATATGAGTAGATATATAAATTGTGTTACTTGTTATAGTAATATTTTATTGTTAAGTCCTCAAACTTGCATGTAAATCAATATGGTGTAACTTGAAATTATAGCATTGTCATTGTTAAGTCCTCAAATTTGAATGTGAAAGCACTATGGTTTTATACTCAAAATGTTAGTATGTATTTAAAAATTTCTAGAAAATATATGTAAAAATTTTTTGTAAAAGGTTTAATTAAATAGATAAAAGTAAGTTTGATCACGGCAGCGTTGGCACTTTTGTGGAAATAGTAATAATTACCGTGATTCTCCTTATATTAGCTGCCCATATTTTTTTAGCAAAGTCTACAACTTTTTTATCTGGAGCTCATTTCAGTTTTTCTATGTTTCCATTCATATGCTTGCAGATATAGTTTACATTTACCCATGTTGAGATATTTACTTACTTACTTACTTATTTATTTATTATATTTATACCCCACCTTTTTTCCTGCAAGGGACCCAAGGCGGCTTGCATAATCTTTCTCCTCTCCATTTTATCCTCACCACAACCCTGTGAGGTAGGTTAGGCTGAGAGTCAGGGACTGGCCCAAAGTCACCCAGTGAGTTTCATGGCCAAGCGGGGACTAGAACCCGGATCTCCTGAGTCCCAGTCCAACACTCTCACCACTACAAGTGGGATTTTTCTTTTGGTTTTCATATAGAGTATGTATGTAGCACTAATTCTGGTAACATTGTTAATATTGGTGTGTTTTTTCTTAATCTCAGTTCTAAATGGGAAGGTTCATATTCGTGACTGGAGAGAATGGAAGCCACTGAGGAAGAACAAGTCGGGAAAGCAGGTTAAACGAAGCCTTCCTTCTAAAGCATTTAAAACTCGCCTATGTTGGTTTTACCTTCACCATCCACATGGTTGTCCTCTGACTTCAGAATCCTGTCACTATGCTCATGGGACTGAGGAGCTGAAGCCATCACTGACTGTGCCAAAGAAAAATAATGCCAAGCAATAAGAAGTTGCTAGTTAGACTTACTCAGATGGATTTCTGATTTAATTTTATGTGTGGTTATGAAGAGCACACATCTTAATGGTGACACCTGCATTCTGTTCCAGTTTATGGAACAATTAAATCCTTTCTGTGGTTGCATCACATCACACCTCTCTGTGTAGGAGAGTGAAGATTTGGAAATCAGTTCTTGGAACTTCCATAGTTTAGTTGACTTGCCTTCCTAACATTGTGGAAGTTCATCTGTATATTAAAATGCAAAGTTGATAATCTGCTACATTCTCAGAAGAACTTCGAGTGTATAAGGTTTTTTCCTTTTGTTGTGCTAAGCATACAAACACTTCCATATCTCAGAACATCCTTGAGGTAATTCTGTCTGAAATTACATCTTCAATGGGGCAGGTACTACCACATGACTTTGCAATACCCCATAGCTTTCCACTCCCATTGGTTTGTTGCTTCCTCCCTTCAGGTTCAGGAGGCCAGCTAGTAGTAGGAAGGCCCTACCTCTGGGGCCAGGAGACAGTCTCCTTTCAGTCCCGGAGGCAGTGCCTTTCCCTGTGGCCCCAGTTTGATTTCCTGCCCCATGTTGAGCAGCAGACTCCTGCACTGGTGCAAGACAGACACCCAAACACACTATCCATGGGTTACCTATATATCTGGTAATATAAAGAACACAGAATTTACCATTTTTTGTTTTAATAAAAAGGGGAGATGAGGTAGTGGCAGTAGAGAGGCACAGATCTGAACTCTCCTGAGCTGTTTCCCAAAAACTCATTTTACACAAATGCTCCCCTCCATTATCCTGTCACTGATTTTTATTTATTTTATTTTATTTATTATATCTATACCCTGCCTTTTTTCCTGCAAGGAACCCAAGGTGGCTTACATAATCCTCCTGCTCCTCTCCATTTTATCCTCACAACAACCCTGTGAGGTAGGTTAGGCTGAGAGTCAGTGACTGGCCCAAAGTCACCCAGTGAGTTTCATGGCTGAGTGGGGACTAGAACCTGGATCTCCCGAGTCCCAGTCCAACACTCTCACCAATACGCCACACTGGCACTGCATTTCCATTTAATGCAGTGCTAATAGCAGTTCCTGTTGTAGAAGTCAGTGAGTATGTGTCATAAAGGGGCATGCCAAACACCATATTTTGGACACTAGCAAGCCAAACGTTATTGTTGGTTGTTGTTTTTTACTAGTGCTCTGTTCTAAAGAAGCTTTGTTAAAGCATCTGTTATTAAATTGTAGTGAAAACTTTAATTTCATTCTGCATTTATATAATTAGCACTTTCCCATGTGCCTTTTCAATAGTGTGATGGGCTTTCTAGTGTAGTTACAAGTTCATACTTTTATGCCACGGAGAGAGATAGCAATAGGAAAGTCTATCAGTGCTCTTGAGACCTAAATTCAAAGCTTTACTTTCCTGTATATTCCCCTGCCATCTTATATGGGAGAAAGTTCTGTTGAATGGGACAAATGTGCTCATGAGGGGGACAGGGGTGAGAAAAGACAACTATTAGCTAGCGTCCATAGGGTTAGGAGAGCAAAAAAGTATCTAAACGCTACCGGAACATGGTATTACTTTGGGTTCCAGTCTTGTGAGGAAATATCCATAAATCAGATTGTGTTCTTCCTTCAGATCAATCTGTATGTGAGTTGCTGGGCTCTACTTGAACCAAGGATAATATATCCTGGACAATCTTAACCTCAAACTTTCATTGCACTAATAGAGCTTAAGTGGTTTAGAAACCTGGGACTTACTCTACTTCCTTCAGAAGTAATAAACATTTTGATGTTGTGTCTGTTTCATCATACATTTCCAAATGCTGCTTCTGACTACAGTGGGTCATGGAGCCATGACCTCCCTAATCTAAAGATAAAGTGTTGTGTTGTACTTATACAACAAACAAAGAAACCAATAAATTGAAGCTTTATCCAGGTAAGATGGAGTTACTGTTGGCAGGTGGTTTGGCTATCTTGGGAGGTAGAGTCCAGCCTGTTCTGGGTGGGGTTACACTGTACAGGATCACATTCATAACACAGAGGTGCTCTTCTAGCTGGCCTCATTATTGGAGGTCAAAGTGGCTTCCGTGGCATGAAGCACCTTTCACTAGCTAAATCTGGTGTGCCAGTTATGGCCTCTTGAGACTGGTTACAATTCTCTATCATCTAGTAATAGCTCACACCCTCCTGTAATGTGTTCTATTTGGACTGCCTTTGAAACTACTTGGAAACTTCAGTTAGTACAAAACAACAACTAGGTTACTCTCAGCCTGATCAAATGGCATATATGGTGCTCCCTGACAGTTTTTGCCCACTAGGAAGGATACAGGCTAAGAGGCTGTACATCCTCAGGTTGCACAAAGCCAAAAAATATCCAACTATAACAGTGGGAACATCACCCAGACTTTGACCGACATTTGTGATTAATGTAGCATCCATGTCAGAACAGATATGAGGGTTTTCTGCAAAGTCAAAACATAGCGGTTACAGCAAGCCATCAGGAGTTCCTCAGTGTGCCCGAGACTGCCTTGCTGCTTATCACTGAGGCTGGTATCATTAATGACGTTGCTGAAAATCTCTTCTGGTATATGAACCGGTAATTTCATATGCTCTCCTCTAATCCAAGGTAAGTGTTACAATGCTGGGAATTCTTTGACTTAAACTGCAATTTGAGCCAGAGGCGTAGCGTGGGGGGTGCAGGGGGGGCCGGCCGCACCGGGCGCAACATCTGGGGGCGCGCGCTCGCACTCGCAGCTCCTGAACTAAAATGATGCTAATGTTTTGCTCCAGCTGCGGAAGCTCCGCAGCACCTCCTCACGAGGAGAAGGCCAGGAGCAGGGCGGGCCCGTCCGGGCTCAAGGCGGAGCCGGCTCCGGGAAGTGGCGGTTGCGGCCACACCGCCTCCTTTGAGGGCAGCGGCAGAAGCGATAGCGCAGCGCAGCGCGTTCTCCTTCCCCTGCACATGTCCGCCCGAGAAGCAGGAGGAGGATGGCCGAAGCCGGGGACGCTGCTGCTGCCGCCACCCTGACGCCGCTTGACCGGAGCAGGCGAGCTGTGGGGGAGCTGGGCGGCGGCACTCAGGCCTCGCACAGGCTCCTGGCCTATAGCGACGCGTTCAACGCGTTCAACAACGCATCGCGTTGTTGTCCATCATCGCCACCGTCATGGTGAGTCGGAGGCTGCTGTGGGCCACCGGGAGGGTCGCCGCCGCCGCCCTCTTCCTTCTGTGGGCGGCGGAGGCCCCTATGCCGTTGGCACCTGCGTGGCTACAGGCAGAAGTTCAACGGGGGAGGGATTTCCTCATTACTGCATGCCAGGCCGGGGTGGGTGGGTCACCCTTTGCTGCTTTATGCATAGAAAGCTTTTTCCAGGCATGTGGGAGTGATGAAAGCTACACCTGTTGAACTTCCTGTCTTATGGCGCTGCAGAAGGTATAGAACCAGTGTCCTTTTGAAATAATGTACTATGTGACACCTTGAATCTTTCTGCCTGAGGTTTTCAGATGCCCCCCTCTCCCCTGTCCGTACATCCCCTTTTACAAATAGGGTGTCCTTAAAAGACAGGGTCCTTTGAAGACGCACACAGAGCATATGGAAATTAGCATATGCAAATTTGTGCATTTGTTGTTGTAGGCCTGAGCCCAGAGGTACCTAGCACTGCCCCTGGTGACAACAGGGGTGACTAGGAACCTTGCTCATTATTATTATTATTATTATTATTAAAGAAATCACAGCCAGGGTGCTGCTCTTCTACATCAAAAGAGCATGGTATCTGGGTTACAAAGATATAACCACAACTTCCCCCCTTTAAAAGTAAACACCATATGGCGGAAAAGAACGTGGGCCACCAGCTCCCCAGTCGACTTTGCCTTCTATACAACCACATCACAGTAATCATCTTTGTTATACACTGCATTATACAAACAATACATGTGCTTAGGGGGTAAGGGTTTCTTTAACTAATCTAGTGGAAGAGACTCGAGTGCTAAAATCCACGGGTTAGGGGGCGCAAATTACTTGCCTTGCCCCGGGTGCTGACAACCCACGCTACGCCACTGATTTGAGCTGCAGAACTCCTCCCTACCTCCACCCCCCCTTTCTCATCTATACCCACCCACCCATTCATCCCTCCAACTCCCTTCTCTTTCCTAGTCTGGCAGAGAGGGGTGTGCCTCTGGTGCTTACTGCCACAGCAGCATTTTAGCTGTCAGGAATAGAAAGAGATGCATCCCTCTGCCTACACTGCATTTACGGAACGGGGGAAAGACCTACTGCTACTAACAAAACAGCCAGATAAGGAGGTAACTTGGCTATTTCCCAACATTTAAAGTCAATAGCTTGGTTAGTTAAGCCCAATTCTAAATTGAACAAGGTAGGTTTGTCCATCACTAGCTATAATGCAGGGGTGCAAACCTTTTAAGCCCTCAGCTGCATGTGGGATCATGGATGCATGTGCACACACATTCCAGCGGTCCTGATCATTTTTTCATTGCAGCAGGGAAAGTGTATCAGGATCTCAGGGAGGGACTAGTGAGTAAAGGCGGGGAGGAATTCAGCAATGGGACGGTCAGGGCACCCCTGCTGGGTTGTGCACCCCTGCTGGGTTGTGCACCCCTGCTGGGTTGTGCACCCCTGCTATAATGTGAAGAAAGGATCTCTCCAAATTCTAACACAGTCAATGAAAAGCCTTCTATGGGTTTCATTTGGGACAGGGCTCTCCAACCTTGGGTCCCCAGATGTTGCTGTACTACAGCTACCAGGATCCCTTGCTATTAGCCATGCTGGCTGGGTATGCTGGGAACTGTAGGCCAGCAACATCTGGGGACCCAAGGTTGGAGAGCCCTGATTTAGGAAGTCATTTATGGTTTGAATAAAAGCAGGACCATTATGTCTTGTTCTCACATTTAAACATATATTTGGGGAGTAGAGAGGCTAGAAATTTATACTGCAGTGGGTTTACAGAGGCTGGCCCAGGACTGGAAACTATATATTCGGGATGTCTACTTCTTTGTGGTCTCTGTGCATCACACATATGGGCTCTGTGCCTGCACTGAGACTCTGGGAAACTTCTAAAGCTGAGGAGTTTTAGGTGGGAACCCTTCCCCCACCATCCTACTGAGCATGCTCCTAGCAGGTTCCCACCTATTCCCTCAGTTCCTCTTCAACTGCCATTGTGGCTGGACTCTTTGGGAACACTCTCCTACACTTGTTACAGCTGAGGAAGAATCACTTGGTTTTGTTCTTTATCTCTACTATTGTTATTCTATCCATTTTTATATTTATTTTATTTCTTACTATTTCGTCTACAGATTTGTTGTGGAGGCATTTCCAAGGTCAATGCCTCTCAAGGCGGCTTTCTGCAAGTGTGTTGTAGCAAACTTCCACCTACTGACGACCACTTGCTCTGCCTTTTTCGCTTAGGTGGGGAGCACATATTGGATACGTGTCCCCATTGCCAAGCATTTACTAAGCATGCGAGAAGGCAGTGTGTGGACCACCTGAAAGCGGAATTGTGGCACAGGGCTCTGGAGTCGGTGGATGCTTCTAACTCCTGCAACAATGTCTGCTCCCGCTGCCAAGCCACCTACTCTACCCGGACCCGGAGCGAGTTGTGACAGGCCCTCCAACATTGGGCCATGCTCTTGCCATCACTATGGCCAAGAAGGCCAAGGACAATGTTGAGAGAAGAAAGAAAAAGGAGGAACACCAAAAGTCTAAGGACTCTTCTAAAATCAGATGTCTTCCTCCCTTGGCCTTGAAGGAGTCTTCAGTCTCAACCTCACAGGCCATCCCTTCGATTTCGCTACTTAAGCCGCCTACCATACCGATGCCTCCTTCTACCTCCATCTCAGAAGGAGATTCTGGATGCATCCATGGCTGGGGAGCGACCCAATTTTCGAGCTCCTGTAACTGAGTCTCTGCATGAGCAGCAAGAGTGTTTTGCTTCGCCTCAAGCTCTATCTTGGGACTGACGTTCGAGATCAAGAGAAATGTGACACTCTCCACACTGTTACTGCTCCAGGTCCCCACTGTCCGACTGGGAGCACAGGTCTGAATGGTCGGTGCCACCCCATTCACAATGCCGCTTGGACGATTATCGGTACCACTATGGACCGGGCCGTTTCTACCCTCCATCTCAATGGTACCGAGACTTTCCTTGGGGCCAAGCCCCCCTTCAGCCTTCAAGCAGACTCTTCCCGTGCCAGAGAGTGCCCTCACCAGGAACCATCGGCTGCCTTGGGTCAGCCCCCAACTCTGGACTCTACAACTGTATCGGTCCAGCTTCGATGGCCTCAGGAAGTCTCCCTCCATAAGTCTGTGCCTCCAGCTTCTTCACCTCGCAGAGTCTCCAGGGCTTCCTGTCCAGAGGACTACGAGTCCGACTCCTTCTCTTCCATCTCAAGAGCTGTCTCGGAGCCCTCTCTGGACCCGCTGGTATCCTCCAGAAACCAGGACTCGCCATCAGACCTCGGCCATTTCTCCTAGAGGATCCAGAGGATGGCCCAAGCACTGGGCCTCCAGACATGGTGTCCGGAACAGCGAGTTCAAGATCTGGTGTTCGACCCCGTGCACACAGTGATCCCATTTCTCCCAATGCTGGTCCAAACGGTACAACATCTGTGATGCACAGAGACCACAAAGAAGAAGAACAGGTTACTTACCTGTAACTGGTTCTTCGAGTGGTCATCTGTGCATTCACACAACCCACCCACCATCCCCACTTCAGTGTCACTGTTGATCTCGATGGGGCTACCTGAAGTGTTTTTCACCATCGGTATAGATGTCAGTCTTTTGTATCAATATTATAGTGCCGAGAATTCTCTCGGTTCCGAGGCCACAATAGGTGGTCTCAAGGAACTGAGGGAATAGGTGGGAACCCAACATTTTGCTTCAACACCTCTACAGTTCTGATTTTTAAGCACAAGGAGTAATTTTCAGGGGCTGAACAGCTTTGTTGTTATTTGTTATTGTGGAAAGGCCCCAGTTTAAAGTACTTTTTGTGTTCTATTCACACAATTTCGATTTAAATAAACAGTTAAACTGGAATAATCTTATTTATTTTATTTATTTATTTATTATATTTATACCCCACCTTTTTTCCTGCAAGGAACCCAAGGTGGCTTACATAATCCTCCTCCTCTCCATTTTATCCTCACAACAACCCTGTGAGGTAGGTTAGGCTGAGAGTCAGTGACTAGCCCAAAGTCACCCAGTGAGTTTCATGGCTTAGCGGGGAGTAGAACCCGGAATTTAACTAACTTGAATTAAGTTAAAACAAACAGTGCAATCCTTCGCACAGTTACTTGGGAGTAAGTACAAATGTCTTCAATGGGTCTTACATACTTACCAGGGGACCTGGTCAGAGGCAGCAGGTAGAGCACGCACACACACACAAATATCCTTGGTCTGTTCCCTTGCTGCTAAAAGGGTCCATGGGCAAAAAGCTAAGCTAAATAGCTTGCATGAGGAGTCAGGAATTCCGGGCACTGCGTAACAAATCGGGACTCTGCATAACTCTGTGATGGCTTAAGTGTTTGCGGACTGTACCGGCAAATTTGGGGCAATTGGTGAGTATGAAATGGTGAGGCTAAAAACCTTCCCTCATTATACTATACAGGAAAGTAAAAACAAGTGTTTCTCCTTTCCTACTCTCCAGAAACCTCCCCCATAACAGCAATACTGAAGGGATTTGAGTTGGAGGTGGGTATGTGCAATGAGGTTAAAGAAGAAGCTCCTTCCTACACTATTTAGGAAGGTTTCAGGAGGTACAAAGGCAAAAGAGCATCCTTTCTCACTTAGCAATCAACCCACCCACGCCAGCAATAAGGAACTCTGGTACAGTTCAGTATTACAAGACTCTTGTTGGAGCCCTGGAACAGGTGCACTCCTGTTATGGAGTGAGGATACACTGCAACATTTTGTTTTGGATCCCCACATGTAACTGTGATTTACGGTAAGTGCTGAACTCTGAGATTTTTTGGGGAAGAGTGCGGCAGAAATCTAAATATGGTCCTGGATTTTTTAATGCATTGAACCTTTGCCGACATGGTTGTTGGGTATTTAGCAAACATCCTAGGCACAGTAAATTCAGCTTAAGCGTAAAGTAATCTGAACATAAATCACATACGCACACACATAAGTGCTGACATAGGACACTGTAAGGATGAACCAAACCACATGCCCAGGAACAGGAATCCAGGCTACAAAAGAGAAAAGTTACAACCCAGGTTTTTTTTCTGCAATACAGTCACTACAAATAACATCTTACTATAATAAACATTGCAGACAAGGCTACAACCACAATTCACCCACAAGGGTATCTATCACAACAATTTGCCTGCAAGACGGCTTATTTGTTTGTACCCCATTTTTCTCCCGAAGCCCATAAGGATTTGTCCACAAGTGTCTCGAATCTACATAACAGGAGCTATTTGTGTTAGATTCTTCTCACAGGTTCCCCTTAGCTTCTCTTCACTTTAATACCCCCTCCTCCCTTTGTGTAACTCTGTCTCCCACCTTTTCTTGCTAAAAATGGCTGACATCACTCTAACATTGTAGTTAAAAAAAAATATATCAGAGGATGTGTGATTCATGCACAACTGTCTTCATCAACATCTGTGTGAAAAGCAGATGCCTCCCCATAATATGGAGCAAAGGTTGTCATATCACTTTCAATTACTGTTTCCTGGATCCCCATCTGGGGCAATATGTTTGTTCCCCTCATCATACCCCACCAGACCCCTCCCATGTGCACGAAACATTCAATTTTCTTATGGTTCCTGCCACTCCAGTTCTGCCAACCCTGCACAGTTCTTTAAATTCAGACTAATTTCAGCCTGTCCGCTTCCAGTACAGACAGCATCTCTTAGCAGCAGGCCGCTGACCCATTGTATATCACCCTTTTAACTGCAGGCGTAAGCATAATATCCCACAAAGATTCAGAGGAGCAATGGTTTTGCTCCTGTCAGGCCAGCACTCTTGCTAGCCAAGTAAGGCCTACACACACACACACACACACACACACACACACACACCCAGAAGTACATCTGGTGAAATTAGCAATGTTAGGAGATGGGAGGAAACACGGAACAAACACAGGGAGATTAGGAATACATGTTAAGGAAATACTCTGGGGGAGTTTGCTTATCTTATTACATGTATATCCTGCCTTTCCGCCAAGAAGCTCAAGGCACTGTACATGATTCTCTCCCCATTTTATTCTCACAAAAACCCTGTGAAGTTAGTTAGGCTGAGGGAGAGAGAGTGACTGGCCCAAAGTCACACAGTGCGCTTCAAAACTGAGTATGGATTTGAACCTGGCTTTCTCCAGACCTAGTCCAGCACTCTTAACTATGGCATTACTCTGGTGTAGCAGTGGTATGTTTCAGACAGACTGAAGGAGGGAAAGATTTGTCCTACGTTTCACAAAGTCTAGATGCAAACAACTAAAATGAGAAGGGATGCTGGAAAGGGAAAGGGGAAGAAAGCAAGTGTTTCCCTTTCTGTTGTTGTTGTTCCTTTCCTTCTGATTCCTCCTGTGACTGGCACTGTCTGTACTTCCTATATTTCATTTCCCTCTGGACCAGGGCTCTCCAACCTTGGGTCCCCAGATGTTGCTGGCCTACAGCTCCCAGCATACCCAGCCAGCATGGCTAATGGCAAGGGATTCTGGGAGCTGTAGTCCAGCAACATCTGGGGACCCAAGGTTGGAGAGCCCTGCTCTGGACTCACTGTTTACAACAACCCCCCTCTCCCCCAGCCATGTGTATAGATGATAGCTTTAACTCAGGATAGTATTTCATGCATCTGACAAAGTGAACTAATAAATCTGTTAGTCTTTAAGGCACCACAAGACTCTTTGCTGTTTTTGCTGAAAAAAGATTAGCACGACCACCCCTCTGGTAACTTAAAACACTGTATCCCCTAGGAATGCTGGCAGGGAAGTTGGTTGCTGTTTTACAGGTTCACATTCCTGCTGTAGTTTAGACTATGACCTACATCCAGGTTTGCGTTTTGTTTCTGTTTTTAACCTGTCATTACTGCATGAGATTGTTTGTTTGTTTGTTTGTGGAAAAGCCCATTCAAAAAGAGGACTCTGCTTCCTTTGTGTCTTCTTCCGAATCAGTCCCAACCTAAGCGATGGCTTGCTGCAGTTCACTCAGATCCATCTTCTAGGCCTCCTGCTCTGCAGCATCATAGCAAACGTGCTGCTGGGTTCTTCTTGTTCACTCAGGAAGGACTGGAGGAGGTAGGTGATGAACTGATCTGGCAAGATACAAGCGCCTGGCGGAGAAAGGGAGCCCCCCAGCAATCCGCCTCGGCGTCCTTCTTCCCCCTCCCAGCCCAGCTTCTTAAAATCTGTTTTTCCACCCAGGAATACTAGCAGCTGTGTAACACGATCTCTGGGGCCGTATATCCCATAATATGCGGGCATGCACTTGCAGCGCATTCAGTGCCTTCGCGGCTAAGCGAGACCAAACCGTGTGGCTCAGCGTGGAGGAGCAGCCGGCCGGTGGATGCCACATCACGGCGCTCGCTGCGCACAAAGGGCCCCGAGCATGTGGCTGCAGCAGCTTCTCGTGGGTGCCTTGATCAGCGTCGTGGATCTCGCTGCCCCAGTCTGCGAACCGGGTCCGGAAGCTCAGGGTAAGATAAGATCAACCACAAATGTGACGCTTTTGAAGGCAAGCTGATGCGGGGGAAGGGGAAGGAAGATACCCCCCCCCCGCGCGCGCGCGCTCCGGGGGACATCCTCTGGGAGATCAGCGGTACTCTTTGGGGTACTAAAAAGCCGGATGGGTGCTTATGCCACTAAAGTGCCAGATCTAAATCAAGGTACATGGAATAGCTTGATGTCAACCTTCTTCAGAGTATATCAGAATCAGCGTCTCTGGAGAATTTTAAGACTCGCTGGAGCTGTGTGGCAGACAGAGAGCTTCCCAGTGTCTTCCTTCCAGGAATGGAGCGGTCAGATTGTAAACAAATGATTGTGCCTTGTCTGTAATTTTGTGTGTGTGCGTGCCTTATGATCTTCTGCATCTTTGAGCTTGCCCCTTCAGGTCTGAGATGGGAGGGAAAGGCTACTTTCAGATCAACAAGTTTCATGCCCTAAGGAGCATCTGCTGCACATAGAAGTCTTAATTATATTGGCATCAAAGCTTGTAAAAGCGGGAAACAGGTCCTCCCCCTGATAGTCATTGGCATTGCCTTTCGTGAACTTCCCCCAACATTTTAGTATTGGGAAACATTCTTGGTTGCTCAAAAAGATTTGGAGAAAAAAAAATGGATTTGTATTCAATGAGTGCAGTCCCACAATCTGCTTCTAGAGTGCTGCTGAGGATCTTGTGAAAAGGTCCCAGGAGCACTGCCAGGGAACTGATCCCAACCCTCAGTATCAGAGTGGCAGAAACCATCAGGCTTGGGACAGCAGTAGTGCAGAAAGCAATGCCTGCAGGTGGGCAGCGAAGTCCTTTCTGGCACGGTTTCATGGCATCCCATGGATCTTTCGAATGCATGGAACCTGCCGAAACCCTGAGCTGGCTTCCTTGGGCAATGTGAGGTAGCAGAGCAGGTTTGCTTCAGAGAGTGGGGCGGGGAGAGAAGAGCTGGATGCCATGTTGACTGCAGCACCTTCCAGTATCAGAGGCAGTGTGCCTATGTACTCCAGTTGCTGGGGAACATGGGCGGGAGGGTGCTGTTGCACTCATGTCCTGCTTGTGGAATCCCGCGGGCAGCTGGTTGGCCACTGTGTGAACAGAATGCTGGACTGGATGGGCCCTTGGTCTGATCCATCAGGGCTCTTCTTATATTCTTACCTGCGTTGGTCCTCACAGTTGCTAGGTATCGTATGAAATATCAAACGATTATTGGCTTATTTAGACAGACAAATGACAATACAGATACACTGAGATTAAATACTGGAAGTAGACTATACAGACTGGTATAAATCCATTTGTGAGGAAAGTCAGTGGTAGAGGGAACCAAAATACGTGGGGGGCGGCGGATCTCAGAACAAATTCTCCTTATTTGAGATATTATTTATTTGCAGTATTTATAGGCTGCTCTATAATAAGTGTTCTTAAGGGGCTTACAACAAGGAATAAAAACAATTAAAAATTCAGTAACAGTAGAAATAACAATAATAGTGTAATAAAGCATAAAAACAAGTACAAAGAACCAGTGTGGCGTAGTGGTGAGAGTGTCGGACTGGAACTTGGGAGATCTGGGTTCTAGTCCCCGCTCAGCCATGAAGCTCCCTGGGGGACTTTGGGCCAGTCCCTGACTCTCAGCCTAACCTACCTCACAGGGTTGTTGTGAGGATAAAATGGAGAGGAGGAGGATTATGTAAGCTGCCTTGGGCTCCTTGCAGGAAAAAAGGCGGGGTATAAATGAAATAAATAAATAAAACAAAGAGTAAGAAGAGCTTAAAGCTAAGATAGATTAAAGGACCTGGGGAAATAAAAAGGACTCTTCCAGTGCTGAAATGATATCAAAGTAGGTGCCAGGGGTGGGCATCCCACATTTTACTTTTGTCTAAATGTGCAGAGCATAATCTCACTATTACAAACACGCTCTTTCGACAAAAAAATAAGTTTAAAACATCATGGCAGCACCCTCGGTCAAAGCACTGGCATCTTCTGGATTATGTAATTGTCCGTGTTAGAGATCGCTGTGATGTACTTCTTACTAGGGCCATGGTGAGTGCCGACAACTGCTGGACAGACCACCGACTAATCCGGTCCACTATGGTTATCAACATTGCTCCCCAACGTAGGCTTCAAAGAAGGAAACCAAGGCGTAAAATGAACATCCACGCCCTTCAAGATCCTATTAAGCAAACTCGTCTTCAATCATTTCTTAAGGAGCATCTACCTACAGAACCTCCTGATAACATTGAGGACCATTGGTCATTGATTCTGTTCCTGACTCCCAGCTGAGCAGGAGCACAACAGGAGAGAGGCTCCAGCTGTTTTTGGGACTGTGAAAAGGCAAGCAGGCTCCCAGAGAGCGAGCGAACAGAGCGAGCGAACAGGGAGAGGAAACAGGAGTTTGGCAGCGGAGTAGTACAACAACAAGTGCTGCAAGGGAAAGGCGTGGCCTGAGAGCTCATTCTGTTGAGCAGAAGCTCCTGCTGACTGCAACTACCTGGGGCTGATTGCAGCTGATTGATTGCAGGAAGTGGGGCTGATTGCAGGGCGTGGCCTGGGAGCTCATTCTGTTCCTGACTCCCAGCTGAGCAGGAGCACAACAGGAGAGAGGCTCCAGCTGTTTTTGGGACTGTGAAAAGGCAAGCAGGCTCCCAGAGAGCGAGCGAACAGAGCGAGCGAACAGGGAGAGGAAACAGGAGTTTGGCAGCGGAGTAGTACAACAACAAGTGCTGCAAGGGAAAGGCGTGGCCTGAGAGCTCATTCTGTTGAGCAGAAGCTCCTGCTGACTGCAACTACCTGGGGCTGATTGCAGCTGATTGATTGCAGGAAGTGGGGCTGATTGCAGGGCGTGGCCTGGGAGCTCATTCTGTTCCTGACTCCCAGCTGAGCAGGAGCACAACAGGAGAGAGGCTCCAGCTGTTTTTGGGACTGTGAAAAGGCAAGCAGGCTCCCAGAGAGCGAGCGAACAGAGCGAGCGAACAGGGAGAGGAAACAGGAGTTTGGCAGCGGAGTAGTACAACAACAAGTGCTGCAAGGGAAAGGCGTGGCCTGAGAGCTCATTCTGTTGAGCAGAAGCTCCTGCTGACTGCAACTACCTGGGGCTGATTGCAGCTGATTGATTGCAGGAAGTGGGGCTGATTGCAGGGCGTGGCCTGGGAGCTCATTCTGTTCCTGACTCCCAGCTGAGCAGGAGCACAACAGGAGAGAGGCTCCAGCTGTTTTCGGGGCTGTGATAAGCGGGCAGGCTCCCAGAGAGCGAGCGAACAGGGAGAGCAAACAGGGAGAGGAAACAGGAGTTTGGCAGCGGAGTTCGGCAGCGGAGGTCAAGGGGGAGGTCCCTAAAAAAAAAATAAATAAATAAATAAATAAATAAAAATAAAAACATATATATATATATATATTCTAGGAAGACAGAAACAGAGCACTATGGAAGGAAAGGACTCAGCAGTGGTGGTGACCTGCAAGGGGTGTGCAATGTTTGTTTTCCTGCCGGAGATCGACATGGCCTACACGTGCAACAAGTGCAAGCTGGTCACGCTGTTGGAAGAAAAGGTCAGAGGACTGGAGCAGCAAGTGTCAACCCTCAGGAGCATAAGAGAAAGCGAGGAGTTCTTAGACAGAACGGTGGATCTACAGCACCAAAGCACAGTACAGGAGCCAGAAGGGCAACGGCAGGATGAGGCGGAGTCGGAGACTGCAGAGGCAAGGGAAAAGAACGCAGGGGGAACTCCCTGGAAAAGGGTGACTGTTAGGAGCAGAAGATCTACAAGACACTCTGCGCCTGTGGAAGCAGTGGAGCTATGGAACCGCTTCCATGTACTTGAGGACGAGAGCAGAGGACAGCCTGCAGAGGACGGATTACCGGGCACCCAACGTGACAGCGAGCAAGAGGCTGAGGGTCAGTCAAGTGGAGGCAATCAAACCAAGGCCTACAGCAAGAGGAAGAGAAGAGTACTCGTAGTGGGAGACTCCCTCCTGCGGGGGATCGAAGCCAAAGTATGTCGCGAAGACCCATGGACTCGCCAGGTGTGCTGTCTCCCTGGGGCACGGATTAAGGATGTGACAGAGCAGCTGCCGAGGCTCATGCAGCCCACCGACACATACCCCTTTCTTCTCTTCCACGTGGGTACAAATGATACTGCCAAGCGGAGTTACAAAGAAATCACGGCAGACTTTGAAGAGCTGGGAAGGGAACTCAAGAACTTCGGGGCCCAGATAGTTTTCTCATCCATCCTTCCAGTACTTGGAAGAGGCATAGAAAGGGAAAGAAAAATACTCCGAGTGAATGACTGGCTACGAAGGTGGAGCCGACGTGAGGGATTTGGATTCTGGGACCACGGGCTACGCTTCCTGGAAGATGGACTGCTGGCAAAGGATGGGTTGCACCTCACAAGGACTGGGAAGAATGTGTTTGGCCACAGCATGAGGAACTTAATCAGGAGGGCTTTAAACTGAATCCAACAGGGGAGGGAGACATAAACTCGGGGGTACCAATGGAAGAAGGCCTCTATGCCACAATGGCGAGAACAGCTCCAGCGGTGCCCATTGATAGTCTACCACAAAATGTAGGGGGAAAGTCGGACTATAAAGCACATAGTCTTCAATGTCTCTATACTAATGCCCGGAGTATGGGCAATAAACAAGACGAACTTGAACTCTTGATACATGAGGGCAAGTACGACTTGATAGGGATAACTGAAACCTGGTGGGATGACTCCCATGACTGGAATACAGCAATTGAAGGGTATAACTTGTTCAAAAGGAACAGAAGCAACAGAAAGGGAGGTGGAGTTGCACTGTATGTTAAAAATACGTATCTCTGCACAGAGATACAGGAAGAGGAGCTTGGCAGCCCCATTGAGAGCATCTGGGTTAAAATAAAGGGGGCAAAGAATAAAACGAACATGGCGGTTGGAGTCTACTACCGACCACCCAATCAAGGAGAAGACGAGGATGGAACTTTTGAAAAGCAAATTGCCATTGTTTCAAGGAGGCACGATGTGGTAGTAATGGGGGACTTCAATTTCCCTGATATCTGTTGGGAGACTTATTCAGCCAAACATGGCCCCTCCAAGAAATTCCTGAGCTGTGCTGCTGATAACTTCCTCCTACAGAAAGTGGAGGAAGGAACTAGAGGATCGGCTATCCTTGACCTGATTCTAACCAACAGAGACGAGTTAGTGGATAAAGTGGCAGTTTCGGGAACTCTGGGGGAAAGTGACCATGTTATACTTGAGTTCTTGATTCTAACAGAAGCAAAAGCTGAGTGTAGCCAAACACGTACCCTGGATTTTAGGAAAGCCAATTTTAACAAACTCAGAACAATGATTAGTAAGATCCCATGGCATGTGACTCTCACGAGAAAGGGAGCCCAGGAGGGGTGGGAGTTTTTAAAAAAGGAAATTTTAAAGGCACAATTGCAAACAATTCCCACAAGGAAAAAAGGCAGAGGGCAACAGAAGAAGCCAATGTGGCTTCACAATAAACTCAAAGATGACCTGAAAACAAAAAAGGACACGTATAGGAAGTGGAAGGAAGGACAGGCTACAAGGGAAGAGTACAGGCAGGTAGCACAGAACTGCAGGAATAGTGTCAGGAAGGCTAAAGCTGAGAATGAGCTAAGGTTAGCGAGGAATGCTAAAAGCAACAAAAAAGCTTTCTTCAGATACATGCACAGTAAAAGACAGAAGAAAGAACTGGTGGTTCAACTACGCAATGAGGATGGCAAATTGATAACAGAAGACAAAGAAAAGGCAGAAGTGTTCAATTCCTACTTCGGCTCGGTCTTCTCCCAAAAGAGGGTCTATGACCCCCCTGGCAAACCTGAAGTGCAGACTGAAGGGGCAGAATTGCAGCTTGAGATTGATAGGCAAATGGTCAAGGAGCACCTGATTACTCTGAACGAGTTTAAATCTCCAGGGCCTGATGAGCTGCATCCTAGAGTAATAAAGGAACTGGCAGAAGAACTCTCAGAACCACTGTCTATTATCTTTGAGAAATCATGGAGGACAGGTGAAGTGCCAGACGACTGGAGGAGGGCAAATGTTGTTCCCATCTTCAAAAAGGGCAAGAAGGAGGAACCTGGGAACTATAGGCCAGTCAGTCTGACATCAATCCCCGGGAAGATTTTTGAGCAGATTATAAAGAAGTCAGTCTGCAAGCACCTTGAAAACAATGCAGTAATTACTAGAAGCCAGCATGGATTTGTCAAGAACAAATCCTGTCAGACTAATCTGATCTCATTTTTTGATCGGGTAACCTCCCTTGTGGACTGTGGGAATGCTGTGGACATTATATACCTGGACTTCAGCAAAGCTTTCGACAAAGTGCCTCATGATATCCTGATTAGTAAGCTAGCTAAGAGTGGGCTAGATGGAACAACTATCAGGTGGATCCACAATTGGCTAAAGAATCGGACTCAAAGAGTGCTTATCAATGGTTCCTTCTCAAACTGGGGAGAGGTAACGAGCGGGGTACCACAGGGCTCGGTCCTGGGCCCGGTGCTCTTCAACATTTTTATTAATGACTTGGATGAGGAGGTACAGGGAATGCTTATCAAATTTGCAGATGACACAAAGTTGGGTGGAACAGCTAATACTCTGGAAGACAGAAACAAAATCCAAAGTGACCTCGATAGGCTGGAGCGCTGGGCCGAAAACAACAGAATGAAATTTAATAGGGATAAATGCCAAGTGCTGCACCTAGGGAGAGGAAACCAAATGCACAGTTACAGAATGGGGGACACTTGGCTCAACAATACTACAAGTGAGAAGGATCTTGGAATTGTGGTAGATCACAAACTGAATATGAGCCAGCAATGCGATGTGGCTGCAAAGAAGGCAAATGCAATTTTGGGCTGTATTAATAGAAGTATAGCTTCCAAATCGCGGGAAGTGATGATTCCCCTTTACTCGGCACTGGTTAGGCCTCATCTTGAGTACTGCGTCCAGTTCTGGGCACCTCACTTTAAGAAGGACATAGACAAACTGGAGAGGGTTCAGAGGAGGGCAACAAGGATGATAAAGGGACTGGAAACAAGGCCCTATGAGGAGAGACTGAAAGAACTGGGCATGTTTAGCCTTCAGAAGAGGAGACTGAGGGGAGATATGATCGCACTCTTCCAGTATTTGAAGGGATGTCACACAGAGGAGGGCAAAGATCTCTTCTCGGTCATCCCAGTTTGCAGGACACGGAATAATGGGCTCAAGTTACAGGAACCTAGATTCCACCTAAACATCAGGAAAAATTTCCTGACTGTCAGAGCAATAAGACAATGGAATCAACTACCTAGGGAGGTTGTGGGCTCTCCCACTCTGGAGGCATTCAAGGTGCAGCTGGACAGACATCTGTCAGAGATCCTTTGACCTAGATTCCTGCATTGAGCAGGGGGTTGGACTCGATGGCCTTGTAGGCCCCTTCCAACTCTACTTTTCTATGATTCTATGATTCTATGAAAGCTGAAAACCTCTATTACTGCAGCTTGTGAACAAACTATTGGATATGAAACTAAGAAACATCAGGATTGGTTTGATGAAAATGATAATGAGATTAAATATATAATTGACCAAAAAAGGAAAGCCTTCCAAATATGGCAAAATGATATTAATTGCGCTGCCAAGAAAAAAAATCTATGCCAGTGCAAAGGCTGAGGTCCAAAGAAAAACAAGAGAACTTAAGAATGCTTGGTAGAAAAAGAAAGCTGAAGAAATTCAACAACTTGCAGAATCTCATGATGCACGGGGCTTTTTTAAGGCCACAAGGGCCATTTATGGACCGAAAACCTATGGTACAAACCCTTTACAATCAAAAGATGGCACCAAACTCTTAAAAGACAAAGAGTCTATTGCACTGCGTTGGAAAGAGCATTATTATGACCTTTTAAAATCGTAAATCTAAGGTGGATAATGAGATTTCTTCGCAAATCCCGCAAAAACAAATTAGAGAGGAACTTGCAATACTCCCCACTTTGGATCAAGTTATAAAAGCCATTAATCAAATGAATAATAACAAAGCTAGTGGACCAGATGGGATTCCTGCTGAAATCTTTAAAGAAGGGCCCCCCGAACTTGTACAACATCTTCATAAACTCATCAAAAAAAATCTGGATAAGAGAAGAGATCCCAGAAGACTTCAGGGATGCCATAATTATCACCCCCTTTAAGAAGGGTGATAGAACAGACTGTGGAAATTATCGGGGCATTTGTCTCTTAGCTACCGCAGGTAAAATATTTGCTAGGATTCTCACAAACCGTCTTCTATCTATTTCAGAAGAGATCCTCCCTGAATCTCAATATGGTTTCCGCCCCTCTAGAGGGACAGTAGACATGATTTTTACTGCACGTCAGCTCCAAGAAAAATGCCGGGAGCAAAATCAACCCCTTTATATGGCATTTATCGATTTGGCTAAGGCCTTTGATACTGTAGACTGAACGGCTCTCTGGACTATCCTTATGAAAATTGGATGCCCCAATAAATTTGTGAATATCTTGCAACTTCTCCATGACAACATGACGGCAACGGTTTTGGACAACAACGGCTCTCATGGTGTTCCATTTAAAGTGGGATCAGGTGTTAAACAGGGATGTGTTATCGCCCCAACATTATTTGCTATCTTCATCGCCATGATTTTACATCTTGTCGAGGGGAAACTTCCCACCGGTGTGGGAATTATATATCAAACTGATGGAAAGCTTTTAAATCTCAGTAGGCTGAAAGCAAAAAGTAAGGTAATTACAACCTCCGTTGTGGAACTTCAGTATGCTGATGATAATGTGGTCTCCGCACATTCAGAGGATGATCTCCAAACTATACTAAATGCTTTTGCAGAAGCATACGAAAAAACTGGTCTCTCACTTAACATCAAAAAACCCAAAGTGCTTCATCAGCAAGTGCAAGTTAACCCTTTGGTGATGCCATCAATCCAGCTTGGAGGGGCAATACTGGAAGATGTCAATAATTTTCTCTATCTTGGCAGCTATCTTTCTGTTACAGCTAACACATTGACAGTGAAATCCAGCATCGTTTGAGCTCCGCAAGTGCCGCATTTTCTCGAATGAAACATAGAGTGTTCGAGGATCGGGATATCTGTAAGGAGACCAAAACGCTGGTTTATGAAGCCATTGTATTACCAACTTTATTGTATGCCTGCGAAACATAGACTATCTATAAACGTCATTTCCACCTCCTTGAAATATTTCATCAACGTTGCCTCCGGAAAATCCTGCAAATTACTTGGGAAGAAAGGTGAACAAATGTCAGTGTACTGGAAGAAGCAAAGACTACTAGTGTTGAAAAAATGATCCTTCAACGCCAACTTCAGTGGACCGGTCATGTTGTTCGAATTTCTGACTGCCGTCTCCCAAAGCAGTTACTTTATTCCCAACTCAAGGATGGAAAGCGGAATATCAGTGGTCAGTACATTAAAGATGTTCTTAAGACTAATCTAAAAAAATGCAATATAAACATCGAAAACTGGGAAGCTCTGGCCCATGAACGATCTAAATGGAGGTTGGCCTTTCACAAAGGTTCCATGGACTTTGAAGAAGCCCGAGTGCAAGGTGAAAGGGAGAAACGTGCTAAGCGAAAAGCACGTCAAATGAATCCTTTACAAGACCATCTTCCATCTGGTAACCTGTGTCCTCATTGTGGGAAGCTGTGTGGATCTAGAATTGGCCTGCACAGTCACTTACGGACCCATCGCTAGAGTCTACACAATTTTTTAGAATTTCCTCCTTTTATAATTCTCTTTTTGTAATTTTATCCCAGTGGAAGACAATCTTACTCGTCATGAGTGATCACCTATTGCTACTACTGATGCCAAAGTAGGTGCCAGGGGTGGGCATCCCACAGTCACCACTGAAAAGGGCCTCTCTCCTGTAGCCACCCACCACACCTCACTCAGTGGGGGCACTCTGATAAGGCCTCCTGAAGAAGATCTCAAGGTCCAGGTAGGTACATGTGAAGAGAGGTGGTCCTTGGTACCCAGGCCTTAAAGATCAAAACCAGCACTTTGCATTAGGCCTGGAAACAGACTGAGAGTCAATACTGGTGTGATGTGCTCATATTGCCCAGTTCCAATTTGTCAACTTGTAGCCACGTTCTGAACTAACTGTAGTTTCCAGACTGTTTTCAAAGGCAGCCCCACTGAAAACGTATTGCAGTAGTCCACGGAAATTACCAGGTTGTGGATAATTGAGGCAAGGCTATCCCTGTCTAGGTAGGGTTGTAGCTGACACGCCAGCCTAAGTTGCTAAAAGGTGACCTGGGCCATGGACAGGACCGGTGCAGGGCAGTTTGGCGCCCTAGGCTAAATTATATTTAGCGCCCCCCCTCTCATGCCGTGGGGGGGGCCTCCAGAGCAAAGCAGCCCTGCTCTACAACCCCCCCCTGCCGCTGCCACCGCCGCCACCGCCACCCGACCCCCCCACCTACCTTCCCCCCGCCTCCTCCGAAAAGGAAGTGACGCGACGGGACCCCCGCGCTCTGTTTTTGGCCGGGGGAAACCAGGGCAACAGGGCTGTTTAAGCCCTGTTGCCCTGGTTCCTCCCGTCAAAACAGAGCGTGGGCGGGGCTCCGGAAATGGCGCGGAGAAGGTAGGTGTCGGGGGGAGGCGGCGCGGGGTGGCGCGGGGCGGGGGGGAGGCGCCCAGGCTCGGCCCCACCACTACCTCCGGGCGCAATTCCCCGCACTGACCTGGCTTTGTCGGCGAGGCGGGCGGGCGGGGCAGGAGCGCACTGGCAGCGCGCCGGCAGCGAAGAGGAGCGCAGCGTTTCTGCGCCCTCTTCAGCTATGCGCCCTAGGCAACAGCCTAGTTTGCCTAGCAGTAGCGCCGGCCCTGGCCATGGAGGCCACTTGTGCATCCAGTGACAAAGATGGATCAGTGAACACTGACCTCCACCCTCCCTAAATGGCATAATTACTGGTTCTGTTGCTGGAGCGAATTCTATCCTGTGGGAAGAAGAGCCACTGTCTCCTCTTTAGACTCCGGGTGTTTTTCTCTCTGAGCAAACAAAGAAGGTTTTACCTCTTCCAGTCTGGTTTCAGATCTGGTCAGGATACCAAGACTACTTGGTACCAAGACTACTCTGTGCCTAGAGCAGGAGGAGGATGGGGAACAAGTGTGTGTGTGTGTGCATGAGTGAATGAAAGGGTGTGCATTAAATGGATGTTGTGTCTGAGAATCTCTGTGTGAGAATCTGTGTGTGTGTGTGTGTGTGTATAAAAACTGAGTGTGTATGAGTGAGGTGGCCCTGCTCACCACTGGCATTCAGACCCCAGAAGGCTAGCCACAGGGAAATGCAGGTTTGGGGCTGAAAAAGGCTTCCCCCCACACCCTGGCCCAGAGGTTGACTGCGGGCTTATTACTTGCTCCTACTGGCCCTGTTATATACTATGGATCGCTGCACTCTGTTGGATCAGCTGTGGGACTTTGTAGGAGCTGTGGGCATGTTATTAGCTTGGCCCCATTCTTTCCTGGCCTGACAGTCTCCAAGAGCTTTGCCCAGAGTTCTGCAGGGCTTCATATTATTCTTGCTTTTATTCAGCATCTATATGCAGTATGGATGAACAGATTTCCTCAGTTCCGTTCCATTATGACTATACAGTTCTTGTAAGACTTGGGTTCCACTCCAGTTGGCTTCTGGCAAGGAAGAGGAATTTCAGAGAGCTGGTAATGGATTTTGCATACGTGCTTTGACCATTTATTCGTGGCACATTTTCTTCCTTTGGGTTTTATTTCTTCCTTTGGGTTTTATTGTATTTTATTATATTTATTATATTGTTATCTTGCCTTTCTGTCTCAATTTGAGGCACCCAGTGTCACTCACAACTGATCAATAAACAATCCAAGAAAATATAAAAATGATCAAATTGAAAACTAAAATAATAAAAAACCAAACAGAAGAGCAGATAGCACCAATCAGATTAATACAAGGGAGCAAAAAAAGGGGGTGGAGTCAGAAATGTACTCATTCAATAAGATGGAGGCCTGCTGGAACTATAAGGTCTTCAACTTGGAATGGAATGTCATTTGGAAAAGGGACAAATGGGGCCCATTTCCCAGAGCAGGACATTCTAAACCTGGGACACGACGACAGAAGGCCTTATCCCAAATTCCCACCGATCAAGCCTTAGATATTGGCATGACACAAAACAGGACTTCTCCCAACGAACTCAGGGAATGGGCAAGTTCATATGAGAGGAAATGGTTCCGTTCAAGTATGCTGGTCCTAAGCCATCTAGGGCTTTAAAAGTAATAACCCTTACTTTGAACTGGGCCTAAGCACAGACTGGTAGCCAGTGAAGATGATATAGCAAAGAAGCCACATACCCCTAGTACCTGGCTCCAGTCAAAAGCTATGCAGCACTATTCTATACCAGCTGGAGTTTCCGGACTCTCTTCAAAGGCACCCCCAAGAACTGCACATTACAGCAATCCAAGTTGGATGTAACTAAGGCATGTGTGACCTTGACCAGATCCACCTTCTTCAGAAATGGGCACAGCAGCCTCAACTGGGTAATAGCACTCCTGGCCACAGCAGCTAACTGAACATCCAAGAGCACAGCTAGGTTGAGGAGCACTCCCAGGTTGCACACCTGATTCTTCTTCAAGGGGAGTGTATCCTCCTTGGTGAGTTGGGAGGTCCTACTAACCAAGAGTATTTACCTGGATTAAGCTTCCATTTGTTCATCTTCACCCAGCTCATTACCAGTTCCAGACAGCAATTCAGAACCTTCATGGCTTCCCTAAACTGAGATGGACGAGAGAGAGAGAGAGAGAGAGAGAGAGAGAGAGAGAGAGAGACTGGGTTTGCAAAACATGGCAACCCATCATGGGTAAGTAGCTGTGGTGTGCTGCCGTGTTGTCCGAACCCAGACCGCTTTCCGCTGTTCCAGCATAGAGTAAATTCTCTAATCTTCCATTTTGGGGAGTGTGATAGCCTCTCAGCTCCAGGGTAATCAGGATGATGCAGATTTTCTGGCTCAGGTGTCTTGCCAGCATAGTGGGGTTTCCTCCAGATCCTAAAGCTCCTCAACCTGCATATCTCTAGTATAGGGTGATACCCTAAAGGACATAAAATAACAGAAAGACCACAATTGTGGAGAAGAAAAATGTTCTTCCTTTTAATTATATTTTTCTTTCTGCACAGCTCCAGGACTTAACTTGCTAAGACTTATCTTAATACATTACTTTCTTCCTGTTTGAACCCACCCATCATCACTTACAGTACAAATTCCAGAAAGTCAAACCTGGGAGAACCACAGATTTGATGTTATCGGTGCTGCTCCTGTAAAATGTTCTAGTAATATCAGCAAGGGAGAAGCATCTCTAATATGAAGGTGTCGTGAGAGTGTCCAGGGATCTGCAGCGTGGTGGCATCAATATACTGATGACGCCGAGCTCTGCTTCTATTTCCGTTTCATATCTGTGCTAGGAGAAACAATCTCCATTCTGAAGGATGTTGGCTGAATGAGGCTGATGTTGAATCAGACAAGATGGGAAGTGTGATGCCTTCAAAGGGCAGCGGCACCTGGTGATCAGTGCTGTGACCCTCACCTTGAGCAAACAAAGTCCGTAGCTTTGGTATGCTCCTGGACTCCCAGGTGGCAGCAGTGGCCAGGGGCCAGACCATATTACCATATTACCCCGCTTTTGCATGACCTGTTCTAGCTGCCAGTTATCTTCAGTTCTAGACCCAATTCAAGGTGTGTTTAATCTAAATGTCCTGGGGCCAGGATAGCCCAGAGAGCTCCTATCCCCATATGAGCCTGCCCACTGGTCTTCACAAGGGCCCTGCTTCTGATCTGTATCCCTCCCCTGCCCTGGCCAAATGACTTTTGTGAGGGCTAGGGGCAGATTCTTCTCTGAACTGGCATTCTCTCCCCAAAAATGATTACCCTGGTATGGGAACCCCATTCCTGCTCACTGCTTTTCCACTACAAATTGCCCATCACTTTGCAGCTGTTCGGTGGAGACCCAATTCCTAGAACCAATCTGACATCAAACGTGTACTTTCGTCTTATGGACGTAAGCCAGAACGTTTGTATTGAGAAAGTCATGTCATGATTTTGATCCAAAGGGAGTAGTCCTGATGATTGCAAAATGCCCCCCCCCTTTACAAGGAGTGAATATAGCAGAGGGCAGGAGGAGCATTGTGGGAGTTGTGGGAGATCACGGAGAGAAATAAACACCCGTTTTTAGGCAACGTTAATATTAAAAACAACAACCAAGAAAAAGAGAAAGCAAGCAGTTTCTGTCATCTGCAATATTTGTGGAACTTTTTATTCTCCAACATGCTATGATGTAGAGCAGTGTTCTCCAACCTTGGGTCCCCAGATATTTTTGGCCTACAACTCCCAGCATGCCCCAGCCAGCTACGCTGGCTGGGACATGCTGGGAGTTGTAGGCCAAAAACATCTGGGGACCCAAGGTTGGAGAACACTGATGTAGAAGAAGAACTGAGGCCCCCATAAAATTAAGACAGTAGGCATGTGGAAGTATGGGCTACGTCTAACTGGTCAAAGTCAGAAGCAGGGTGAAGGCTGACATTTACCAGTAATACATTTCAGGAGGCTTTCTGGAAAATCTCAAGAGCTACCCTACCCTTTGGTTAATGACCATTCTTTCCCGGTAAATTAGTTGCACACCGACAAATGTCTGGAAGAAACATAGCAACGCAGATGTATCTGATCTTGGTACATCTCAAGAATTAACATGGCCCTATAGCTAATGACCAAATTCCATGCCTACACTGATCCCTTGATCTAGTAATAAATAATAGTAGAATGTAAATGGGAAACGCCCTACGCCTAAGGGCCCACACACACTGTCTGGAGACAGACTGCTGGCCAGCTTAGTTTTCTAACTGAAGTCTTGTACTTATGAGATGCATGGATTTCATAAAATTACGTTAGCATAATTTCTAGCAAAAAAAGCATAGGCTTGTACTAAAGCAGATGGTTTCTCCTCTGTCCTTGGCCAGTTTAGATAAAACATATTGTACTTAAGGAGGCAGAAAAACACAGTGTCAGCATACCTAACTTTCAAGTAAGATTTTCAAAGGCATGTAGCTTGAGTTTTCCTCTGTTTCCTTATAATAATTCATCCCTCCCCATTTTTGCACCAGAAAGAAATTTAGTGTTGCTACGTTGTACATATTCCTGAAATTATGTTTTGAAGTTGTATATGTATGGTATATTTTTAGATTCATCAAATTAAATTAATTAATTTATATAAAAAATTATATCCCGCCCTTCTGGGTGCTTCTACACCAGCCAAGGTGGCTAACAACAATTAAAACCAATAGAATACAGTATATTAAAATTACAATAACATACAAGTGGCCTTCCCTCCCCATATCTGCAGTTTCTATGCATCAAGGTCTAATGCTGAGTTCTTGAGAATGTGTTTTAGCAATGCTGCTGCTGCTGACTGTAGCGCCACCTAGTGACTGACGGCAGGTGTGACTTACACTATTACCCAAGTATTGAGCTGCTAACACTGTATGCAAGCAAGGTTACATAAACTGACCAGTTTCTTTGCAACTCTGCTTGAGTTATGACTACTCCCTTGAGCCAACTGTGCCAGTAGCATGGGTCATGCACACAGCTTCAGTGGGGACCTGAATGTACTGAAATTACTGAACTGACTCACAAAGCGGACTTAGGCTACAATTCTATACTCACATTCCTGGGAGTAAGAACTATTGTTCTCAATGGGGCTTACTTCTGAGACACATATATACTATTTCACTGTCAGAAACTTAGAAATGTAACATTTTTGGACCCGCCCCCGGTTATCTCGAGAAAGAGCAGGTCCCTGAACTGAAGGCTCAGGAGAGAGAGGGCCAGTGCTAGTGGCATAAGAGGCAACGGTGGTCACAAGCACTGATCAGTTTGGAGCATTTGTGGCCACAACTTACTAAACTATTTGCAAAGTGTCCTGGAGTGGAATACTCAGAGAATATCTGGCGCAGAATAGCTCCGCCACTCTGCAATAAGCATTCTACTCTGCGGCAGCTCCCAAGTGTCCATTTATTTATGCAATTAATTATTTATTTATTACAAAGATTTAGATCCTGCCCTTCTATTGCCAGTACAGTACTCAGGGTGATTTACAACAATGTAAAAAGATACAAAAATCAATCACCAAGACTTGTCTGCTGATCGGCTCAACTGGCTGCTTTCAAAGCGGCCTGCCTCTTTTCCCTCTTCCACTTTGACTTCTTCTTCCGTACCTCTCCAACCGTTGCTCAACTTCCCATCTCTTCCTCAAATTCACCAGTGTACTTTTCTCTTTTGCCTCTAGCCTGCTCTTCCGTAGCTCAGGCAAGATGCCATTGTAGGAACTAAGGGCGCACTTCTGTGCATGTTTGGAAAGGAAAAAAAGTCCTACAACTCCCAGCATTCCCCAGCCAGCATTGTGGTTTTCTGTCTAGACATGCATCGGATTGCACCCTTAATAGGGCATTATACTGCCCAACATGGCAGGGTGGTGAGCCTGGTGAAAAGCGTTGTGAGTGCGCTGCTAGCCTAGGGCTAACTGGACTAGAGTATTCAGGGTTTTCTGTTTAGATTCTATGACTATTCTTATGACTAGATGTGAAACTAGATAGGATGATGGAATGTAAGGAGGAGGCAATGCACGCGTGTGCTTTCAGAGCCAGGCAGGGAAGCTGCTGATGGAGGTGGAGAATGACTTGCTTGGCTTGGCACTGACTTTCTTGCTTTGATCCCTCTCATCTTTTGGAATAGGGAGGGACGAGTTTGGATTGCATATAGTTAGACTTGTTGTTTCATTTTCCATTTTCGTGTTGCAAGTTCACACAAACACAATAGATAATGATGATGATACAACACATTTATATAGCTCATTTCAACCGTTCAAAGTACTTTACCTACATTATCTTAGTTATTCTTACAAAAGTCCTGTCAGGTAGGCCAGCGGTGTTATTCCCATGTTGAGGAATGGGTGGGCTGAGGCTCAGAGAAGAGTGGCTTAAAGGAACAGTGGCCTAGGACCAGCTAGTGAATTTTTTCTATTTACGGTAGGTGAGATTCGAATCTGGGTCTTCTCGTTCTCAGCTCACACTTTTAGCTGTGAGCTAGTGTAGCTGAGTGGATAAGAGTGCTAGCTGCGCGAATATACCAATTCACGTCTCATCTCGGCCATGATCTCACTATCGGCACGCCCCACTGTCGCCTCCATCCTCATCCTCCGCCGCCCTGTTCCCTCCATCGGCCGTCTTCCTGGAGCCTCAGATGTTCATAGTGGGGCACTGTGGTTTATGGGAGGAATTCCAGCCACTCAGGTGCACAGAGGGGTCTTCATGGGGCTAGCCATGGTAAGTAAGCAAACAAATACAGGTGCAGCGGATGCAATGACGGGAAGGGGGCTGAGATGTGGCTGCCTTTGAAGGGGACTCTTAAAGCCAAATAGTTGAACTGTTTTGAAATTCTATTTGATGTGCTGCAGTTTGAAGCAGCCACTTTTTCACTTGCTTCATGACAATCTGTTGTTTTTTTCTCTCTCTCCTTCTCTCTTTCATTTTCAGTTCAGTGTCAAACACAAGCAGAAAATAAAGGTAAAATATACGTGTTTTCCTTTCTTTCACTTAAGCCTAGGGGTGCTTCCAAATGAGGCTTTATTGTGCAATTGCCCTACCTCATTCACAGAAATTGGGGAGTGGGGTGGTGGAATCAGATGACATCGCCTTCCATTTGTAACTTTCCTGTGTTTTCCCACCACTTGTTCTGTATTTTTTCTTACCACAGAAAATTTGTTAAGGAGAGAAAGATGGAATAGTTGCACGATGTCTTTTCAGTGGTAGCGTCCATCTGGAAGCACCCTAAAATTCCTCATAACTAAGCTGTTACCCTAGGGCAGTGTTCTCCAACCTTGGGTCCCCAGATGTTTTTGGCCTACAACTCCCAGCATGCCCCAGCCAGCGTGCCTTTTGTCCTAAACAGTGCAGTTCCCCCCAGATTTCCTTGCATGCTTAGATATGCTCATTCTTCACTCAGAGTAACCGTCTTTATATGGGGTACCCCGTTATACCTAGTTAACACATACAGGTGTTGAGCTGACATGATATTTATGCATCATCTCTTATTTAACACAGATGCTTCGCAACATCGGTGTTCACCTTCCTAAAGAATAATATCCAGATATTGTAGACCCAAGCGTTGAGGGCCAGAACTTCTTAATCATGAAGGCAAACATTCATGGATATTATTAAAAATGGGGGGGGGGGTGAGTTTATTCAGGAAGATGTCATACATTCAAGAGAAAATTAAAAAAAAATAATAATGTTCATTCGTATCCTGTCCTGGCTAGCACAGCAGTCCTATATTCACATTATGCCAGGACTGGAGTTCTATGCCACTGCTATGCCGGTGGGTCAGCCACCGTATCCAATGTGTGCCCCGTCCAGGAGGAGAGGGTGAAAACACACAAGTAGAAAATACAAAAATGATATAAAAATGACAGATACACCCACAGCTTCTCTGGAAACTCTGCTACAGACCACAAATCAGGGACTGTGCTGGCGATGACACTCGCATGCTGCCCACACATGGAGGGAGCCAATGAAGTCATGAGGACATGCCTCCAGCACCCCCTGCCCCCGGCATCACAACAACACACAAACACAGTCAGTGACACTATGGTGCCCCCCATTCCATCTCTCCCTTAGAAGCACAACACACAAAGGGCTCCCCTTTGAAGACACACAACACAAGCTCCCTGGGCGCCCCCTTTCCTAGTATTGATTATGATGATGATGATGATGATGATGATGATGATGATGATCATCATCATCATCATCATCATCATCATGATGTTTTAATGATGTTTTAATGATGTTTTAAGATGTTTTAATAGTATGTGTGGAGAAAAGAGCCTTTGAGGGTTCCTGCACACACACACACACACACACACACACACACCTCCTCATGTGTAAACCAAGTAAGGCTGGGAGGAGGCGATGGCGCCTGGAAGTCCTGAAGAGCCGGAGACACGGCTTTCAAATGCAAATGTAGTTCAGGCCCAGTAAGTCATGAGTTCCCCTCCCTGCCTGGCCAGGTGAAATTCATCCTGATTGGCTAAGAAGCAGCAAAGCTACAGAAAGGAGGGGAGGGGGGGGAAGGTATATTTCCCAACGTGTGGGTTTTGGTCTTTGTCTTTGTTCGTTGTGTGGTTGCTGGCTGTGGAGCAATGGCAGCAAGCCAGGCAGAGGTCCAAGCCTTCGGGGGGCCTCAGGATACGACCCCAGGTAGCTCCTGGTGAAATTAGCTGAATGAGGGCTCTGGTAAAGACAAGCCTTGTGGAGGGCTACCCATCTCGGACCTTCGGGTAGGTGAAGTAGTCCTCCCGGGCAGCAAGGCTGTGCTGGATCTAACCCTGGAAGAGAACTGACCCCCAGGTAACAGAGTTGTGTGCCTGGGAGATATTAAGGAATCAGGTTTTGTTATTTTGCAGCTTTACTTTGTACCAAAGCATCTCTCTCTATTTTGTGTCCTTCCCTCATTTCCCACCTTTTGTTGTAAAATGCTACCAGAATAAACCTTTCTTGGTTTTACCCCACATGGTGTTTGTGGATTGCTCTGCTTGGTTCAGTAACTAAATCCAGGTTATAGACAAAGGCAAGTCCCTGAACAGAGATTCAAGTAGGATTGCAGACAGCTGAGGCTGGCAATCTGGTACCTTGAGCTCTCTGGGGGTCTTGGGTCCTTTGGGTAGGAAAGGGTGGGGGTGTGGCGGGTCAGCCAGCCCCCCCTTCCTCCACAGTATGTGTTGTGTTTTGTTTAGTTTATGTATTTTATATTTTTGCTGTTCCCCGCCTTGATCTAGATGGAGAGGTGGGTAAGAAATAAATTTATTATTGTTGTTGTTGTTGTTGTTGTTGTTCACTGGATGCAAACTGGGGACCAACAGCAGAATTGCATTGAACTTGCTGTTGAGTAAAGAGACATACGACTGGGCAGCAAGTTGCTCTGACTTCTGTTCAACAGCCCCACTTTCATTTTCTGGTCAAAACCACACTTCTCTTTTTGCTGATCTTTCTTTCTAATTATAATATCTCTGGCAAATAATATCTGAATAGAGTGAAATGTTGCTTCAAATTCCGCCAGCTGGAAAGCGTACCTTGGATTGAGAAGAGGTTCTTTCTAGCATAAACAAAACAAATTAAACCCATACAGTGAGTGGTAGCTTTTAACTTCTTCACTGGTTTGTCTTCATCACATTCTCACCAATTGTCCAATTACCTTTCTCATCATATGCTCCAGCATTTTACAGATGAAAATAGGGACATTTTTGTGAATATGTAGGGGGCCAGGGGAGCTATGGTCCAATAGGTGTGGGCCAACCCAATCCAAATTACAAGTGATTAGAAGGAGAAAGTATACAATAAGCTACACGCAGAGCTAGTCGTGACCAAAGCAGGTGAGCGAAGCCACTGAGCCTAGCCATAAGCCCCAAAACAACAAAACATGTCTGAATTAAGGCTAAATGCCAGTCTTCGACAACCAGCTGCCCTCCGGATGTTTTGGGGTAAAGATCCCATCACCCCAGCCAGCATGGCCAATGGTCAGGGATGATGGGAGTTGTAGTCTAAAACATCTGGAGGGCAACAGGTTGGGGAAGGCTGTTTATTTTATTTCTTAAAGTAAATATATACCATTTAGAAACCATAGGATGCATTTGTCCCATTTTAGAAATGGGACAAATGCAGCTCATGGTTTGACCATTGTGAAAGGGCTTTGGGCTGGTGCATTCCTTTCCCCTCTCCCTTCTTCTTGCACACTCTGATTCCCTCCCCGACTTTCTGGTTTCTGGCACATCATAGTTTACCATTGTATCTGAAAGGGGCAAACTATGGTTTGCACATGCCAGAGTTTGCCTTCAAAGCAGAATTGGAAGCCCACTTCAAACTGTGGTTTCCAGTTGTGCTTTGGAGGAAAACTGTGGCTTGTGCAAACCATAGTTTGCCCTTTCAGATGTAATAGTTTGTCCATTTCAGATATAATGGCTTGCTGCGAAACAGAAAATTAGCAAAGGGAAGAGACCAAGGCACAGCCCCAGTGCCCATTATTTGGCTGTTATAGTTGAACCAGACCATTGAATGAATCCACAGCAGATAATTCTCCCGCATTAACCACATAGTACCAGTTCAGAAGATTGAGAGATTCTACTTTCCCAAGACCAGATATTACCGGTAAGTCATAGATGAAAATGTCTTAAGCCTGCAGTAGTTGGAATAGACTATGAACATGAGAAAACATCCTTGTACTCTAAAGGAATACAGTACATTCTATAAGCTTCGAATTCACACCACAGAAATCATATCCTCCAGAAAGAAGACAAAAAATGAACAAAATGCCACATGCAAAGGTAATTTCTGGATAAATCAAACAATTCAGTAAAACAATCCAGAAAAGATGACTCAAGTGGAAAAGCTAAATCAGGAAAAGAAAAAAAAAAACAACTCCGAAGTTTCTAACTTATGTGAAAAGGCCTTCCTGAATCCAACAGTAGTTAGCAGCTGAACCATAATTCTGAAGCAAAATCTATACACCAAACTTCTGAATAAGAACAATTTCCTACTCCTCTATGGAGAGGCACTCTGCATATGTTTAGAGGTCCTTTGATTATTATTTATTTACTGCAACCAAAGAGTGGGGGATAGGGTGCTA
Organism: Shinisaurus crocodilurus; assembly: GCA_021292165.1. Classification (NCBI taxonomy): domain Eukaryota; kingdom Metazoa; phylum Chordata; class Lepidosauria; order Squamata; family Shinisauridae; genus Shinisaurus; species Shinisaurus crocodilurus. Next base: position 107,777,848 of record CM037876.1, read on the forward strand.
TTTCTCCCCGCTCCTATCCTTCATTAATCTGCTCTCCTTCCTCACTCCACACCACCCGAAACCACACAGTCAAGTGGCTTTCCATAGCACTTCACATGACAATGGGGCTTCCTAGGAAGGAAGTGCACTGGATTCAGGCAAAGACTCCAGTCCGAAGTGACCAGAACTAATCTAGACCATACATGTGGCTTCATTCAACATTTGGCTTTGGAAAGGCAGACAGTGTCTCCAACATAGCATATTTTGCTTTTGTTTCTTTAAATGCAGATGAGGGGGAGGAAGGGAGTGGGTTTGAGTGACTGACAGGTCCACCTTCTAATCACAGGGCATGTTTTACCAGGGGTTCTCAAATCGCTGTGCTTTGAGAATCACACACACCCCAAATTTGAGGTCTCCCCTTTCACCTAAACTGCTGCACCTATCATCCTTCTGAAACTTTGCAGTTTTATTACTAAGTCCCACCTCTATGCTGTCTCATTGTCAGAAGAATGGTCCACAAGGAACAAAGGAGGATAACAAGCCCATCTTTTTTGGGTACCCTCAAAATGTAAAGGCTGTTCCTGCATAAACATCCTTGCACCTATTCATCTAAAACTTGGCAGGCCTGATCCCCTCAGAACAGACAACTATCCCTGCAAATTTCATCCAGTTTTGCCAGGACATAAAAATGTTGTCAGCTGGTTCAAAACGTGAGGGTAGGCAATTTGTGCCCTCCCCAGATACTTTGGCCTACAACTCCCATGATTCCTCACAATTGGCTATGCTGGCTAGGGCTGATGGCCAAAACATCTGGAATGCCACAAATTGCCCACCCCTGCTAAAAAAAAAATATCAAAATCAAAATATATAAACATAAAAGATGTGACCAATTTTTCTGAAATTTGGCAGGCTTAATTCCCTCCTAAGGGGCTACTATGTCTACAAATTTCATCCACTTCTGACAAGTGGGGGGGGGGAGCCATGTTTTGATTTCACATGATAGTCAATGGGAGGCACGAAGCCTTGGATTTCCGAATCTCAGCTCAGGTTCAGTACCTGAGTTGAAGTGGATGGCCTCCAAATTAGACCAAAGTGGGGTCTAAGTTAAATCTTGCGGTTGGTGCACACCTCTGCTTCCTCCACAGGTACCAGCCTCTCCTTTTGCTGCTCAACACCCTGCCACATGACCCTTTTTCCTAACACAAACCAGTGCACTAGTAAAAAGAACACTAGATCTAGGGATGCTTCCAGATGAGGCTTTTATTGTGAAACCACACTGCCTCATTCGCAGAATTTTATGGGTGGTGGTGGTACAGACAATGTCACCTTCAGTTTGTATCCGTCTCATATTTTCCCACTGTTTCTTCCATCTTTTTTCTTACCAAAAATCTGATACAGAAGAAAAGACTGCATGTCAATGATGGAGGAACGCTCTCAGCGAGCAAAATAACTTTTTTTGGAATAGGGCAAGACTATTACAAAGCACTGTGACAAAGGGAAGCTTCTTAACCAGCCTGTTTTATTTACATTCCCATGTGCTGCCTCTGATGATAATTAGAACCAGAAGTAGTAATGACTGTGTGGAATGTTCTCCTTTTGAAAGTATCTCTTTGCAGGGCAATTGACCATTACTACTGGGGAAACAAGCTCCAGCAGCTGTTGGCTCTATGGCCAATGCCAGGGCCGGATTAAGAGCATTATGGGCCTGGTGCTGAGGATTTTGGTGAGGCTTTTTATGGAAATAAATAAAATGAAGATGCAATTTTATATTAAAACAAATATTACCGGTACCATTAAAGTGCCAAAACAGAAACATATTGAAATATTTCTTTTTTTGTAAACAATAAGCTTGTTAACTCAATAAAACCGTTATAAATAGAACATTCACAACAATCGTTTTTAAATAAACATAAACCATATAAACAATTTAAATATAAGTGTATGATGTTTGGCTCATAAAAAATTGTTCCTTAAAGTATTATTATTATTATTATTATTATTATTATTATTATTATTATTATTATTAAAGCATCATAATCAATACAGCCTGCATTATGATTATGGTGCAGAGAGTAACTCTTGAAATAAATAGCAACCACTAGTTTTAAACACACAAACAGGTTATTCACTGAACTCTAACCTGCATTTAAACTAAATGAATCAAGCTGGTAGATTAAAATAAAATTACACATTAACTTTTCTTGCTTTTTGTGGAGAAAGCCCAACACAAGTCTATACACACACACACACACACACACACACACAGTCTTCGCCCAAAGGAGGGGGCAAGGAAGGGGGGATGAAGTCATAGGAGAAGTAGCAGACAGACCGTCATCCCCAACAAAGGAGAGTCTCGGTGGAAATCCACAAAACCAAGGAAGGACCATCAAGAACCATCAAACTATCAGGGCAGTCTCAAAGAGCTGCAAAGTACTAGTACATCACCTTCTTCCCGGGCAGGAATAAGCCCACCTGAAACGAAGGGGCAGGCATAAACCCCCACCTGACCTGGAGGGCGGGGAGAGCGGGAACTCAGGGGTAGAAAACCCCTCTCCCTTCCGGTAAAGGGTTGTTGGGAACCAGGGTGCATCGGGGCCAGCTTCGTCCTTCAAGCGGCAGCCCGAATAAGCCAGTCTCATCCCCGGATCGGCCGACCCGGAGCCAGGCTGAAACTGACTAGGCGTAGAGTCTCTGATCTGAGGTAACTGACGAGATTCAATCCGCTAGTCTAGGAGCCTGTTCATTGAGAAACGCAGGGGTCAACTAAGGTTGTGTTGACATTGTAGTATTCCTGGAGAGCTGTTAGTTCCGTTCTGTATTTTGTGTAAATAAATAAAAGCCTTATCTGGTCATTTAAAGGGCTTCGGTTTCCTCTTGTGCGCGAAAGCCTCGTGGGTGATCGCCAGTGCTCTTACGGGCTGTAACTCAGTGCCGGTTAACCCGTTAAGTGCCGAACTCACGCAAAGGATCCTGTTAGTGATCCTTCACACTTTTTTACTTGCAAATTCCTCAATTGTAGAATCAAGATTAAGCTCGTTCAGCAAACCATTTAGGGTCCCACCAGTGGCTTCAGCAGTTGGGAACAGACAGCGCAGAGAACTACAGTAAGCTAGTTGCCTGATTTGCAATTCAAATTGCAACGCTGATTTCTAGCACCAGAGCCTAGATATGGCTTGCTGCAGGAAAACATACTTGCTATTTTCACGGCACGTTTTCATTTGTGGAACTTGAGGCTAAAAACGAAGCGAAGACACGTAGTTTCTTGATACACACATTTTTTTAAGGATAATTACAGGGGTGGCGGTTAGGCGAAGTACCAAGGGACAAACCCACTCCTGAAGGCGGGCTGCACCAGAGTCCAACCCAGCCCCTCCTCTGTTTTTCCTCCCGCGCTCCCCTATTCCATTCCCTATTATAGAAGCGCTTCCGGCGGCGTGGAGCATTCTGACATCCCCCGCACCCCGGTGACGTCAGCGCCGGGAGCAGTTGAGTGACGCTAGTGTGTAGGGGAACGTGGTGACGTATCCTATTTAAAGGTCCCCAAGTGGAGGATGGAGACGGAATAAGCAGGTGTTGCTGCCGCATGGGGGAGCGTGGTTGCAGAGTAACCGAGGGAGACTGCGCCGCGCAGCCCCGCAGGGAAAGCTGGGCCTGAGTGGAGCGGTAGACAGAGTGCCCCGCTCGGGTTGTTCACGCGCCGCAGCAGCGCACCCGTTCTCTCTCCGCTCACCCACCCACCGACTCCGCAACACGCTTTTTTCCTCTCTCCCTCTTTTTTTTTTTTTTTAGTGGCTGCGGGTGCCTGCGGGTGCCTGCGGAAGGGAGGGAGCGAAGCGACAGCAGGGCGCCCTCTCCCCTCCACCTGCGCTCCTCTTGCCCTCTCAGGCCCCGAGTGTGCGGGGAGTAGGCACTTTTCTGTTCAGTGCCCTGCACGGGAAACCGGCAAATGGAGAGAGTGAGGGAGCGACTGACTGAGGCGGAGGCGTGTGCGCGGGCGGGAGGAGTGGGGGAGAGGAGGTGTGAGGAGGATGTGAGCGGGCGGCGCGGAGAGGTTTTCGGAGGAGAGACGCTTGGGCCTATTTTGTGGAAGGGGCCTGGAGCTGCAGCTCCAATAGCCCCTATCTTAATCCGGCCCTGGCCAATGCTAGGGCCAGGCTGATCTTCTCCTTGCTGGTTTTCTTGCTGGGAGGGAAGGAGGGGTCAGTGTTTGAGAGCAGTGTTCTTCCCTCCCTGCCTCTGGAGTAATAGAGCAACAGATGACCAGCAGGAAGACTAAAAAGGCAAATTATTACAGTTGGTCCTTGTCTACCCTTTTCATACCTAATAAGCAGGATGGAACAGCTTGGTTAAAGAGAAACAATGCACTGAGCAGCAAGAGAATCAAATCTAAAGCTGAGGCTAGATGCCTGGAGATGATTACCTCTGGGCCAAATGCAACATGGAACCCTACAACCAAGATGACCGCACTTTGGCAAACACAACACAAATTCAGATGCTTCCTATATCTAACGAAGACATATTTCTATGCCTACATCACACTTCCATGTACCGAGTCCTTGCAATGAAGAGCACAGAAAAATCTGCAGGCTAAAACAAATTTTGAAAATGCATAGTAGGTCTCCAATATTCTGGTCTCCAATATTCCATTCATGGGCAAGGTGCTGGAGTGTGTGTGGTGGCTTCAGTTCCCTGCCGGTGCGGAAAGAACCACGCTGGCTATGAGGTGGGGGGGTGGTCTGCACTCGGACTCCCCATTGCTTACCTCAGAAGGGATTTCTGAGGTCACAGTGGGGAACCCAAATTATCCTATGACACCCCCCCCCCGGCAAGATTGAAGGGCCATAGGATTGCACCCTGAGGCTGGTTACAGGGAGCACATGACTCCCCTGTGACAACTTTGCTGGCTACCGGTCTGTTTTTGGGCGCAACCAGTTCTGGTTAAGACCTATAAAAGCCGTATATGGCTTGGGACCAGGCTTCCTGAACGGCTGTTTTCTCCCATACAAACTTGCCCAGCAGGTTTTAACATCGTCAGGGGAGGCCCTTCTTTTGGTACTGCAGCTTTCAGAGGCATGTTTGGTGGCAACACAGGAGACGGCCTTCTCGGTGGCTGCTCCCAGGCTCTGGAACTCCCTGCTGAGGGAGGCTAAGTTGGTTTGCTCTCTGATGTCCTTCCACTGACAGGCAAAGGCATTTTATTCAAGCAGGCTTTGGGTGTGTAAGCTGGTCTTTTGGGTTGGGTACCGTTTTTATTCTGTTATTGTTGTGCTTTTAATTGTGTTTTAATGTATTTGTTTTATTATTGTTTTAATCAAGTTTTTTTTTATTTGCCTCGAGTGCCTTTTTTCTTGATAGAAAGATGGGGTACAAAGCAAATACATACATAAATAAATAAATATTGTTTTTCTAGACAAGCCACTGGTGAATGCATTCAATTAAAGCAGCCCTGTTATTTGCTACCAGGTTGTTTTAGGTTGATTACTGAATAAAGAAACATTCATGTACTTATCTTCTCATTTCTCACAGCAAAATGTGTGGACATCAGCTTGGGTTCCTGTAATGATGTATCTTATTCAAAAACAACTTACCCTAATTTGCTGGATCAGAAGTCCAGAGAAGTGATTGAATACAGCTCCGAATATATCTTGATGAGTGTGCTCCATAACTTGCTTCAGGGAGAATGCAATCCTGATCTGAGGCTTCTGAGCTGTGCTATTATGGCCCCGAAATGTGAAGAGGGCAAAATCGTTAAGCCTTGTCGTAATGTCTGTGAAACCCTGAGAAAAAATTGCCTTCCTGCCTTTGATGCAATTGACATGGCTTGGCCATACTTCTTAGACTGTGATCGCTTCTTTGTGGATGAAGTAGAAGGATGCTTTGATCCATTAGCAAAGCTGCGAGGTAAGAATCAAAGCTGTGTCTTCCTATTTTAATAGAATCAACAGGAATTCAAACATACAAGTGACCGAGGCTAGATGCCAGCTGAGCCAATTATTTTGATAGGGTTGAATCTGGGTTGCTGAAATCAGCTTGGGGTGACTTGAGTGGAATCATAGGGTGAAATGATCAGCAGGTTTGCCAGCCAGCCAGCCAGCCAGCCTTTTAAAGGGTAAAGCTGAGAAGTTATTCACCTAATCAGGTGATAAACTGGTGAGCTGTACACAAGCAAACTAACAAGATTACTGGTTTAGCCTGTTCAAGATCAGCTTGGATTGACATCAGCTCATGACAGATGTAAATCAGTCGTGAGTGAGATGAAGTATTTGGTATTCAGTGGGGAACAGAGACTGGAATCCTGCACACAATTGGATTGATTAAAACCAATGTCCCAAAGAGAAGCCAGTGTCTCAAAAGAGCCAGCATCTAAAAGAGAAACAGACAGCATCTTTTGACACTCATGTACTTATGAAATAAGGTAGTATTGATTGTATTTCCATATAATAAGTTGGAAAGGTAGAAAATGCAACGGAGAAAGAAATAAAACTTCACTTTCACTGTAAAGTTTATGGCATCCTGCAAAGGGTTAAAGACAGAAAAGAATTACACTTTTTTAAAATAAAAAAGCATGAGGCAATCTGTCAGTAGACTTTACAAAGCTGTTCTTGTGTGTTGGAGTAATGAAAGCAGATGAACATATATTGATCCTTTAGTGCGACGCTACGTTGCTTTAGTTGCACTTTGTACAATAAAGTATTGCCCATTTTCTAACCTCTTTAAGGCTGGGAATTGTAGGCCTTTTTTTCTGTCTAAACATGCATAGGATTGTGCTCTTCCCAGAAAATCCACTAGTACATGCCTAACTGGATTTCTTCATGACCAGTGCCCAAACAGGTGGAAGCCCATCCAGAGGAGCCTGCGCTCCCACAGGGGACTCCAAAATGTTTGGGCCTGTGGGCACATTTGAAAATTTGCGAAACTGCTATGGGCACCATCACATGGTTGCCACGGGGAAGTGCCTAGTTACAAATGGTTGCCACGGCAGGGTTGTGTGTGCCTAGTCACAAAGGATTTCCCCAAGAAACTGAATATAAGGCAGAGGTTGGCTTTGATCCCCAAATACCAAACCATGTATTTGCCCCCACACACAGCACAGAAAAATAGCAGTTTCACAAAGGGAAAACTAGTGATACTCAGAGAACCCACCTAAAAATGAAGAGAGGTAAAAAAAATACCCCCACGCAAAAGAAACATACAGGCAAAACTGCCCCTCAAAAAAGACACACAGGCAAAACATGCCCCAAAACAATACACAGGCAAACAGGCAAAACATCCCCCCCCCCATTAAGGTAGTGACAGGGTCCCTTTTCTTTCCTTTTAAAAACAAACAAACACCAGCAGTGGGCTGGGCATGCTGGAAAGCAACCAGACTCCAGTTGATTCAGCCTGTTCCTTCTCTTCCTCAGGCCCCACATGGGAGAAAAGGAAGGAAGAGAGTGGAAAGACTGCAGATTAGTGCTTCACTTTCTAACTGCCCAAAGTAAAAATATTGATGATGATGATGATGATGATGATAATAATAATAATACATAACATTGGAAGGAGCAGGAGGCCTTGGCAGGTATCTGGGAGTTCAGGGTAGCTGCAGGCACCGTGTTGCCAACTCCAGCACTGGAGCGTAGTACCACTGACTTCTCTTATTCTTTCAGCACTCCGTTGTCCTCTCACTGAATGGTGGTTTTAGTGATAAATTAAAAATAAGGGCTAATGGACTTAAACTTTGATTCTGAAACATGCTGTGACCATACATATTAGCTTAGGGTGGGCCATAACGATTGCGGGACCATCAGGTACATGAGAATTATAAGGGTGAATTGATCTGGAAGAAAATGCCTCTGCATTTGTTTTTGTGGTTTCTTTTTGCATTGGCATAGATGAAGAGAACGGCGCTCGAGTGACCAAGTTCCAGTTATCATAGTCACAAAGGGTAGAGAGAGGTGTGAGTGGTGTGATGTGTGGCTGCTGCTTTGATGTCCCCTGGACCTGTTAGCAGTGCACACTCTGTTTTCAAGAAGTGTGGTACCAATGGCAGTTATCTCCTGCCTCTCCCCGTTACCTTTCCAAGGCACGATATCCTGGATGGGAATCATATTGGCACCGCTAAGAGTAAGCACCCAATTATATGGCTAACCTGTGAAGGCTAGGCCTGTGACCTTGGGGGTAGCCTGATGCCATTTTGGGGTATGGAAAAAGACCAATACATTATTCTATAGCGAACCACAGGGAAATCTGCTCTGCTTGTGGTACTCACCCGCTAGAATCAGGGCTCTCCAACCTTGGGTCCCCAGATGTTGCTGGCCTACAGCTCCCAGCATATCCAGCCAGCATGGCTAATGGCAAGGGATTCTGGGAGCTGTAGTCCACCAACATCTGGGGACCCAAGGTTGGAGAGCCCTGCACTAGATGATGAAGATACATGGCATTTTATTCGCTTTTAGGGGGGCCCCCTCCACATTTAATGTTAAACAGTCTTGGCTCCTGGCATCACCTCAATAACTAATTGAGGCCCAGGAATGGTGGCATTCAGGTAGCCCTGCCCACGCATTTGGATTATGAACGACTGTCTTAGCAGAGTGGCGATGGTGCTGGGTCTTGTTTTATTGCCGGGACCTTTACTACCTGACTTGACAGGAGCTGGGTCTGTGAACAAAATAAGCAAATCAGGAAAAGGATTTCCCTGCTTGCCAAGCTAAAGAAGTAATAATTGAAAAGAAATATTTCAAAATCTATTAGCGATACGCTGATTGCTGAAAGGAGTTTGGTTGCTAGTCACCGGAAACAACAAACTCTTATCTTCAGTACAAGGATGAGAGAGAACATTGTGGCAGAGCGTGCTGACGAACAAATGGACATTCTAAGCCATTCTTAGTGAAACTTGTTCAGGCTGAGGGCCAGATGGCTACCTGGGAAACTTTCTGGGGGGCCACATGCCAGCAGTGGGCATGGCCAGAGCCCAAAGTGGATATCGCCACCACACTCTCTCACACACCATTCACACACACCCAACCACACCATTCAAACACCCCTCATCCACACCATGCACGCACACACACACACGCACACACACATTTACATATATACACACCATTCACAACCTTCCCAGCCTGCTGCCCCAGCTGATCCATGCAGATCAGCTGAGGAGAGGGGTATTTTGCAGCTCCCTTTTTCAGAAGTGAGCAGGGGAAAGTTCTTATTTCCAATCAGTCGCTGGTGAGGCTGATGGGGACCCCATCAGTCTGTGGGTATGGTTAAAAACAATGAAAGATTCTTCAGAAAACTGATACCTATTTGATACCCAATTTTTAGATTTTGGCTGAACCTGTTAAACAGAACATAGATTTATATGTTAATTTGTGTGATTTTGGTCTTAATTTGCTGAACTGGATTCCCTATTGGTGTTTATTTTCTTTCTTCAGTGGTCCTTCACAGGAAGGCATGATTTGAACTATTCATAGGCCTCCTCCGCCCCAGAAGCTGTTGGTGCTTGAAAGGGTATGCACTAATCCTCTGGCTCTGGTGTAGCTGGAGAGCCTCTGGTTGCCCTCGGAGATGGTGTGGTAGTAGGGAGTTGTTCTCCTGCTCTGCTGAACATCCTTAGGAGGGAGCCCTCGGAGTGTGAGGAGTGGGCAACCTTCTCAGGCCGTGCAGGTGAAGTCATTGCTGGCTCCTGAGACTACCCTCCCATGGGAATCTCTGGCAGGCCAGAGGTCTTCTGAAGATCTTCCTGGGGATGTTTCCTAAATTCAGTCTTCTCCACCCTTTCTGTCCTGGCTCCTGAGACCCTTCCTCTGATTGTCAAGGGCCCAGCTCTTGGCCATGCTTATGTCATCGTGTAACATCATTCTGAGAGGACTTCTGAGGGGGGAAATGACAGCTGCCAAGAAGAGCACGGATGCCACCTGCTACCATTAAGTCCATCTGGCTTTCACACTCCCTCTGCCCACACCCACACACATTTGCTGAAAGGGCCCTGCACCTGCCAGTCAAGATGGCAGTGGTGTCAACTCTGCCGGTGCCAGTCACCTGGCTGGAGGGGATTTAGTGCTTGTTGTAGGTCCCTTCCAGTGATGGGAATCATATGCATAATAGCCGCAGAAGCCTGATGCATACAAGAACATCTCTTTGCATGAATGGTTCTAATTCAAAAGAAGATTTGCATACAGATCCCGACTTCAATGCATGCATCCTCCTAGCTGGATCGGCGCTCATTGGATTTGTCATAAGGTTCCAGCAACACCATACCTGCTGCTAGAGCTACGCCTTTACAATATGAGAACTAATTTGCTAGATCAGGTTGTTCGATGATCAGTTCCAGTATTCCGTTTCCAAGAGTGGCTAGCCAAATGCCTCTGAGACATTCACAAGCAGAGCATGATGGAGAAGGCCTCCGTGGTGGTGAAGAAGGTCTCCTACTCCCAGGACTCAGAGACAGACTGTGCTTTAGGGATTACTCTGCTTGCAACAGAGGAAACAGGATGGTGTAGCTAGTGGTATGTATGATCCCAAAATGGAAAGCTATTAATATCGTTACAATTTGGCTATCATCTTTGATTTAGACCAGGGCTCTCCAACCTTGGGTCCCCAGATGCTGGACTACAGCTCCCAGAATCCCTTGCCATTAGCCATGCTGGCTGGGCATGCTGGGAGCTGTAGGCCAGCAACATCTGGAGACCCAAGGTTGGAGAGCCCTGGTTTAGTCAGATCTCTTCATTTTGACTAAATCATTTGTGAAATGGTATATTCTCATATGCTGCAATAATCTTCTACATGTGCACAAAATTTAGCGAGCTGACTTAGTTAAACCAATTTATGTTACTTTGCAGGGGAGACAGAATTTGCAGAAGATGCCCCCAGTGAGGCAACAACATTTATTCAGTTCACCCACCACTCATTCCCCAAATGGTGAGAATATTGAAAAAGATAGCATCCAGATGTTCCCACATTGCCAAGTTGTACAGCATTGGCCGCAGCTTTGAAGGCAAAGACCTCTTTGTGATTGAGTTTTCCACTAGCCCCGGACACCATGAACTGTGTGAGTAATAGATCTATTGACATCAGAACTGTGTGAGGCTTGCTCAGAGTCAGGGCCAGCCAAAGACATTTTGCTGCCTGAGACGGACTCCGCCACACCCCCGTGGTGCCACTTCCTCCTCCTCTTCCTCTGCTGCTTCTTCCTCCTCCCCATCCCCCCAATCTGCTATAGACAGCAGCAGAGCCACTGACCTGCTGCTTTTTGCTTTTGCTGCTCCTCAGGAAGTTGCAGGTGCCCTGTTTTTCTCGCTGCTGCAAAGCAATAGCAGCGCTCCTCTCGATAGGCTGGATCCCCAAATATGGTATGTAGTTTGGGGGTGCTCCTGGTTTCATCGTTGTCATTAGAGGCCCAAATGATTTCTGTGGCGAGAAGCACATATTACCAGCTCCAGTTGGTATGTCAGCTGCATCCCTTCCTGTACAGGGATTGCCTGGCCACCTTAGTCTATGCATTGATAGCCTCACACTTAGATTATTGTGAAATGCTTTATGTGGGGCTACCCTTCTGCTTGGTCTGGAAGGTGCAATGACCACGATGCTGAGTGGGGCATCTGGCTGTGCACATATTATACCGGTGTTGAAGCAACTGCACTAGCTACCTGTTACTAGCTACTGAGCCAAGTTCAAGGTATAGCCCTTTGGCATATAAAGCCCTGAACAGTTTGGGATCAGGTTACCTGGAGGATAACCTTCCTCAAGATAGACCTGTGTGATCATTAAGATCATTGGAAGAAGCTTCAGACCTGCAGATTGCTATCTGGTGGCCACCCAGAAGTGGGCCTTCTCCATGGTGGTACCCACCTCATGGAATACCCTTCCCTCTGATATTTGGGAGGAACCAGCTGTGGTGTGTTTTAGGTACCAGCTAAAGACCCATCTCTTTACCCAGTCCTTCCCTGATTGATTGTGCTGCCCAGTTTGTTTTGTTAATTATGGTGTTCTGAGTATTTGGTTGTAATGGTTTTATAAATGTTTTATATAAATGCTTTTGTATTTATTATGATGGATCGTGATGTATTTTAATCTTTGCTTTGTAAACCACTTAGAGTTATTTTTAGATATGGTAAGCAGTATATAAATCTATTAAATAAATAATAAACAAATAACAGAAACCTTGATTGGGGAGCACAAACCACAACGACCAAGCAGCCTATACCAATCTTAGCAGCCACCTTCTTTGTATATCTTGAAAGTCATCCAAATAAAACATAACCTGGCTTATCTTTTCACAGTTAAGCCAGAGTTCAAATACATTGGCAATATGCATGGAAATGAAGTTGTGGGGAAAGAACTGCTGATCTATCTTGCCCAATATCTGTGCTCTGAATATCTTCTTGGGAATGCCAGGATCCAGACGTTGATCAACAACACTCGAATTCATCTTCTTCCTTCCATGAATCCAGATGGGTATGAACTTGCGGCAGAAGAGGTAAACACACAGCAGGATATAGCTTATTTATTTATTTTATTTATTTATTTAATACATTTTTATATCGCCCAATAGTCAAAGCTCTCTGGGCGGTTTACAACAGTTAAAACCAAAAAACCCAATATAATATAAATATAAAATTTAAAACCACAGATTAAAAACAAACAGCAGAGCTAGCAGTAGCAGTTACAATAACAGAGTTAAAAACAACTACAAGATTAAAATGATTAAGATGATTAAAATGATTAAAATGATTTAAATGCCTGGGAGAATAGAAAGGTCTTCACCTGGCACCGGAAAGAGTACAATGTAGGCACCAAGTGAGCCTCTTTGGGGAGCTCATTCTACAACTGGGGTGCCACAGCAGAAGAGGCCTCCTCCTGGTAGCCACCTGCCTCACTTCCTTTGGCAGGGGCTTCTCAGAGAAGGACCACAGAGGAAGATCTTAGTGTCCGGGCAGGTACATATGGGAGGAGCTTAGAATGTGGTAGTGGTAGTAGTAGTAGTAGTAGTAGTAGTAGTAATAATAATAATAATAATAATGGGATCCAGGCTTTTCTTTATTTTCATTGGTATAAAGAACCTTTGAAAGAAAAAAAAGTTATATATGTGGTGGGTTTTTAGGGGGGGTTGTTTTATTTTTTTTTAGGGTTCATTTTCTTTGAATCCACATTTGCTACATTTAAAATAAAATAAAAATAAACATTGCACTCAGAAATGTAGCTGTGAACAAGGACTTCATAAAATGAAATTAAAAATACAGTAAACTAACAATATAAAGTTAAAAAGGACATAAAGAGTCAAAGTGACAGATAACTGAACTGTTAAGTAGTTTTCCTTGACTAGGAAAACCATGGTCAGGAAAAACTAAAAAAGCACAGGAATTGTTTTGCCACCCATAAAACTGTTTTTCTTTTCCCTGACAACATGTGACTCTTTTTAAAAAAAAACCCTAAGTCATCTAGAATAGTTTATTCATGGGGATGGGGGAGGAGACTGATATATGGATGAATCTGTCTGTTGGTCAGGAGGTTGGGTTAGATGGCCTTGTGATTCCCTCATCTTGAAAAGACTTGGCATTCAGTACTCTAAACATCCAAGCTACAGTTCTTCTCTTCCATATCAGAGATCCTTGCCATTTTCTGCCAGGAATTATGGATGTTGTAGTTCAACCCCATAGTCCCACGCAGAGAAGATGCTACAGCATCAATACACTGCAAGAGTCTTCTCCAGTTTTCAAAGAGATGTGGGGGAAGGAACATCAGAGAAGGAGCCACTGTTGGAGCTGTTGCTGCCCCCCTGTCCTGCCCCCCCCCCAAGGTAGGCTTCCCCCCTTGGGGACCAGGACAAGCTAATGAAGGGGGGAGTGGCCAAATGTTTGAATGGCTGCTTGAGTTTACCAATTTATTTTCAAGGCAAGCAACCTTTTCGTCGCCCATCCTAGTTGTGTGACTATTCAGTTTAGTTCAGTTTTATTTTCATGTTGGCTGAAGTCAGTATTCCTATGCACACGTGCTCACACATGCACGCACGCACGCATGCACGCATGCACACACACACACTTCCCCTCTTTTGTAATTCATGATTCGATGTTTACTAGGGAGCTGGCTACAATGGATGGACGAACGGGAGACAAACAGCTCAGAATCTTGACCTTAACAGGAACTTTCCAGATCTGACATCTGAAGTTTACAGAATCGCAAAGATCAGAGGGGCACGCACAGACCACCTTCCCATTCCACAGTCTTACTGGTGGGGTAAGGTATGGAATAAAAAGTTGATAAAACATGTCCTATTCTATTCCATTAACATGATATCCAATTGTACCGTAATTCAACAATATCCTCAGATTCTGAGGGCCAAAATTCCAAAAAATCTCTTTGTATACATTTGCGAGATCTAATCTGGAGTGGAACAAAGTTCAGTGTTATTTTCATTAGCTAATCCTTTTATTTATGTATAACAAAATGATCTCCATTCTTAATTTCATGGGCAACCATAATATCCTATTTACAAAGAAACTTGATTAATGCATTTCAGCAATAGCCTCCATGCTATATTTTGCAGTAGTATGTCTACATGAGATGATCTTAAATATCTCTGAATGCATTTTTAAAAAATATTCTTTTCAGGTAGCACCGGAGACAAAAGCTGTTATGAAGTGGATCAAGTCCATCCCGTTTGTACTGTCTGCCAGTCTTCATGGGGGTGATTTGGTGGTTTCTTATCCTTATGATTATTCAGTACATCCCCTGGAAGAGAAAATGTTCTCCCCTACCCCTGATGAGAAGGTAATATTACATTGCGGTGCCACTTGGAATGTATTTCCTGTTAACCTGTATGGATTTTTAAAATGTGTGACTAAAATATCTGTAAGAATCTTGTGACAGCAAACTTGTAATAGTGCAAAAAAATCCCAATTGTGTGTGCCTAAATGGCTCATCATATGCACTTTCATTGTAGTTTAGAATGAGGACCATAGTATCTAAGAAGAAAATGGCTGAATCCTGCTCAGCATCTAATCTTGGAAATAAAGATGAAATATTACCGGTAGATAACTCTCCCCAGAAGCAGCAAACACAAAGAAAAAGCTGCTCTGAGTAAAATGAAAAAACAACAGAAGGGGGCAGTGATGTCATGTTTATTAAGTCTGTCAAAACTAAGAAGCATTTTCACTTGCTTTCTTTGGGGCTGCAACTATAAGCATCTTTACTTGAAAATTAACAGAATTTCCTTCTAAGTAAATCTGTCTGCAATTAGTCTAGGCTATTTTCCTTTGGGGAATTTTAAAATGCATTGCACATTTCTCACCTTCCTCTTGTGCATTTTATTGTATTGAGTCACTGAATCACAAATGGAAGAGAAATAAACCACTTCTATCCCCTAAAAATGTTTTCCTCCACTCCTGTAAATATCCCCCACAAGTAAGTGGTGTTGTGTGTCTAGATTCATGAGAGCAAACGCAGATAGGATGCCTGCAAGATAGATCTTGTAACCTATCAAGGAGAATCCATGTATGGTGCAGATATATCTTAGGTGCTTTGGGGCAGTAAAATGCTTATAACGTATTCAGAAGGGGAAGCCATCTAAAGTAAATCAGAAAAAGAAGTTCAACATATTATAGTCACACTACAACACATTATGAGGAAGTAATCAGTGTATGTTCTTTGGCTGACTTACAAGTGATCGTTAGACTAATAGAAAGTGTACACATCCCTCATACAGATATAACAGGGGCGGCCAACCTCCAGCCTATGCTGGGCAGGGTCAAGCCTGGTTATTACTTGGACGGGAGACCCCTCCTCTAGTTTCCTGCATTGAGCAGGGGGTTGGACTCAATGGCCTTGTAGGCTCCTTCCAACTCTATGATCTATGAAATCTAATCCAGCCTGCAGAGAATTGAGCACCCTCCATGGCTCCTGCCCCATTGCCCTTCCCAAGCCCCATCTCCTAGGGAAGAGGAATCCCTATTCTATCTCTGATCAGAGACTGTAGATAAGCTGGGGATTCCCCTGCACCACTCAGCCAGGACTTGCAGGAGCAATTAACCCTGGGCAGGGCAATTAACTATGGTTTAAATAAACCGTGAATTAGCATTACGTGTGAACCAGGCCAATATATCAATTTTCTAGGAATTCCAACCTGAATCCTCCAAGGGTAACTGGCCCAAAATGATCAACCTCCCCTCTCCCAAGATGCAATTGGGGCTAAAGCTACCCATGCTCAAAGAAGCATGGATCCTGGTTAATACAACAGGAGGGCCTAAAGCTTCTGCCACTGGCTATTTGGAAATCAGCTTCTCTAATGGACTGTAGTTTTGATCCCTAAGATAGCTGCAATCAAATGGGGAGGGAGGACAGACAGACATGGAGACAGAAGAGCCCAATTGGCCCTGTGCAGGGGCTAACATCCTGTACAAGTGAAAACCATTCATATCGGCCTCAGCTTCAACAGCATCTCCACAGTCAGACTCACACTGGATAACTGTTCAGTGATGGGGGTCGTGCAGGGCATGCCTCAGTGATGTCTGTGCAGCCACCTTCTGAAAAGTACAGGCTTCTTTTGTGGATTGCAACCATAGCCCCACGCCTCTGCCACCCATGTTTTCCACAGGTCCCTGTTTTTTAGGTTATTGCCTAATCCATTCTACTTCCCTCAGCCACCATGGCTCCTAACCAGTCTCTTAGGCTGCCCAGCACCCTTGCCTCACCCACTGTCTTCCTCCTGACGGCATTATGCAGCTTCTTGTGTCCATGGATACAGTATGAGTTGTTCCCTTTAGCTCCATTTTCATTGCACTCAGCTGTTTTCTTCTCAGATCTCTGCCTCTTTCCCCCTACTTTCCTCTCAGCTATTATGCCCTAAGAGCCAGCTGACATGAAAGGGCTTGACCTGGCCTTTCCCACCCACAAGTGATAGCTCTAGTTCGCCTTCAGAGCTTAATTTCTTAAAAGAAAGCTTGTCAAAGTGTCACACAGTGCAGATTCTCCTCTAGGAGTCACTGGTGCTGGCTCTAGTTGAGGAGGTTGGGCTGCTGAGCTGCAGCTCCTTTAAGAGACAGGGACTAGACAACCCAGTTCCCAGTCCAAAGGTGTGCCCATATTCAAGTGTCTGTAGACAGGGCAAATAGTCTGAGCTCAGTAACTGTTAGTAACCGTAACTGTTAGTAACCGTAACTGTTAGTAACTGTAACTGTTAGTAACTGTAACTGTATTTTTAATGCCTAACTCTCAAACTTCTTTGGAGAGCATATTCAACAGCACCTGTGCAGGGCAGCCATTCTTAGCTCTCTTTCGTCAACCTCCCGCTCAACCCAACTTTCCCTAGTCCCACCATCCAATCCCCAAGCCAATGGGAGTGGCTCCATGGGCATAAACTGGTAGTTTGGACCAGGAGTTGTGGTGCCCTTGAAGGCAGAGGCAAGGGCTCCCATGAAATGGGGCAAGAGTTCTGGGGTCCCAGAGCAGAAATTTGACCATGCGACAAGTGCTGGGACTGATGCGAGGCTGGAACTTTGGTCCCCTAGTCTGGATGCCCTGCCTACTCATCTGGATGGTGCTGAGTTGTAATGTAGTTACTCAGTGGGGAGAAAAATGCACTCCGCCTTTCTCAGAAGCAACATCTTCCTTATTTCAGGGCTGAGGCCTTGCAGTAGAAATAGATTCTGGATCTCAGTTCTATCGATTCTTGGCTTAAACAAAGCCTGGATACCTTCAGATGTAAACAGTTTGTGCACCGTCAGAATTTTTATGGCACCTATAAATTTCCGCCCTTGTTCTGTCTCCATTGACACTTCATACACTGGCCAGAATCAGTAACAGATATTGCGTGAGTCAGCTGATTCAAGAGCTTGTGTAAAGGGGAACGGGGTTTTTTGTGTGCTTGGCATGGTTATAGCGCTTGAGTTTGCTTGCAGACAAAATGAACAATTTTGCAGAAGAAGCAGAACACATATGGGCAACCCACAATCGCTCACTATGCAGTCTCCAGAACTACTGGTGTGCTCTGGCCACTCCCCCCACCCCACTCCCGGCCCACCCCATCAGCATCAGCAGGGCCGTGGGAAAAGTTCACAATTTCCCCACTGCTATTAAAGCAGGAGGGAGATAAGCTCTCACCTTCCCCCATCAAGATTGCTAACAGCAGCAGGCAAACAGCAGTCTTGAATGGGATCAGCTGGGTGGCCGGAAAAAGATCACGGGGGGGGAGAGAAGCCAGAGCCTCTCCCTCCTCCCAGTGAGCCTCATCAAGTTCGCTGTTTCTCTGCTGGCGATCTTGACTGGGATTGTTGGGAGGACAGAGAGGCTCTGCCCTTGACCCCCGAGCATTCCTTATCAAGATTGCGGTTTCCTTACTGCTAAGAGTCTGTGTGTGGGCGTGCGCACTGAGCAGGCCTGAGAAAAGAGAGGGGGCAGAGAGCGAGTGGCCCCATCGCTGCATTTTGCCCCCGGGGGCAAAAAGGTCGCCTGCCCCAAACTGGAAGAAAATGTGTTCGTCACTTGTATGCTTTCTGTTGCTAGTTCCGGGTAATGTGTGAAGCAGACCTCAAAATATAAATAAGGGGGAGCTTAATACGTTTTAGTAAATGCCCTGCAGCCTGCTTTTGCCTGATGTTCCTCTCACTCGTTAACCTGGAACTCTCTTCTGACAATTGAGGCCCCTAACCGTGAAATGTGTCATGCAAGTTTCAGGCTTGCCTCTGCTTGCTGCCGCCGCCAGCCTTACCCCTGAGCCAGAGGCTCTTTCAAAGCTGCAGTCCCGCTGAGCTGATCGCTGCTCAGTCACAAGCAGTCCAGGGAGTTGCTGTCTCCCCCTCTTAATCTCCATGGCACATGTGCTCTTTTGTGGCTCCATAGCGTTTTCTGGTTTCTCTCCTGCAGGCACCAGAGTACTTTAGCTAGGCACATGCACAGCTGAGTGCCTTTCTGGAGGGTTTTTTTCAAATGTTGTTAGTAGAATATCTGCAGTCTACTACTACTGACATTAAGTTAGGGCTGATATAAGCGGTTTTAGTTTGTGCCAGGAGAAAAGAGGTGCCCTGGAACGGGCATTCATTACGTCAGCTTGCAAGCGCCGTGCAATGAGCCTCAAAGCATTTAACACCTTTGGGAAAGTGCAAGGGAGGTCACTAACCAGAAGCTTCTGCAATTACCATTTGTGGTTCACATACAGAACTTGAATAGTAGCTGGTCTCAGCTTTGGAATCATTATTTATACCAATACAGTAATCACTAAATAAATAAATAAGCATTCTCACTCTGCTGATCGCTGCACACACAAGCAAAGCAGAAACAACAAAAACTCCTACCCAAACCAGACAAGGCCACAGGACTTGACATGTATATTTGCTAGGAGACACACTATGTACACACCCGAAAGCAACTTTGTACGACTTTGCAAAACCCTATTTTAAAGCATTTTAAAAAGGGGTGGGGCCTCAAAAGGACCCTTTGCAGCAGAATATTTGCGGGTTTTTGGGGTGCTCATGTGTCCATGGGCCACTTTTGCAAGTGAGGATAACCCATGGCCACATAAGCACTCGAAAACTGCCATGAAGATCCTGCAGGAAAGGGTTTTACCCTCAGTTTTGCAAGTGACCCCAAGTTGATAGCACCAGGACAGGAGTTGACAGGAGTAAATGCGGTTTGACAGATCTCCTGATCTGTCAAGCTTCAAACCTCCATTTTTGAAGTGGGACTTGGAAAGGTTTAAAAATTCTGTTTTGGCAGGGACCTGTACAGCTATATAGAGTCTATATATCTGTACACTGTCCTGGCCCAAAAAATTAAAAAAATGTAGCCATTCCAAATCCCACTTCTTAAACAGAGCTCTGACTTTGACACCTGTCGAAGTCAGAGCTCCTGTCAGTGGGAATCCCCTCTAGTTTTGAATGTTCCCCTGATCAGGGGGACACTAGCAAAACTGAGGGGGCACCAGGGACACCTGATCTCCCTGCAAAAAACCTGAGGATTGTTCTGTGAAAGGGGGAACAACAAGCCCCTTTTCGCAAATAAGGATCTCTTGGGACTTTGCCAGCCTCTGACAGCTGTCAGAGGCTTGCAAAGGGGGAAAATACTTAACCTGCGGCCTGGGATAGGCACTGCACAGGGTGGGTACCTGCTGGATTTGGCCAGCAGCCCCCACCCCCAGCCAGTACCCACCCCAGGGTCCCCCTGCACTACCCCGCCCTGCCGGATGTGCGCAAATCCGGCAGGGCAGGTGAAAAGAAATGAGTGCAATTATTTGCGCACATTATTGGGACAAAAAAAAATAAAAGGGGCAACAACAGGCAGCCTCTCCAAGGTACCACTGGGGCACCTTGGAGGGGCTGTTTGTAGCTGCCCAAACAGGGATTGCGAAAGCCGACTTAAGAACCAGCTTTTGCAATCTCCCCCCCCCCCCAAGTTTTAAAAGGTAAAGTCAAGCCATGGCAAGCCTGAAATGGCTTGCAGCGGTGGCAGAGAGGGGGGAAATGTCTTGTTCCTCCCGTGGTGACCCCTGGGATACCCATGGGAGGACCAAGCGGGGAGGGAAGGGGCACGATGTGCCCGATTGTCTGATGGGTGCATTTTGGGTATGATAGCTTGGTACACCGTGTGGCTTATTGTGTCGTGTGAACCCCCCTCCCCAATATCTCCAGGGTGATGGGCTGCTGTGCAGGCCACCGCCTGTTTGGAAGGTCTGGGTTGCTACTGTGCATGCATGGTGGGATTCAGGCATTTCTTCACAGGGGAACTATGCTTCCCATGATGCTGAGGGTCCTACCTTGTAGAGGCCAGAGGTTCACTTCATGATGCCTCTGATCATGGCTTTCCCATGAGCCTGCTGGTGGTCTTGTGTTCTCTGAAGACATTTGTATAGTGCAACTGGCAAATGTGAGCCCATCCAAAGTTTCAGAAACAAGAAAGGACAAAAGAACGACAACATTTACAGTGCTTAATCTTCAAAATTAAATATAATTCAACTTCTTCTTTTTTAGATGTTCAAATTGCTGTCTAAAACCTATGCAGAGGCACACCCTGGCATCTCAGACAAATCAGAAATGCGTTGTGGCGGAAATTTTGTGAAACGGGGCGGCATCATAAATGGTGCTGAGTGGTACAGCTTTACTGGAGGTAAATCTTTTTAGTCACTCTACAAGTCATTTGAAGTTTGTAATCTTAAGTTATTACAGGAGGAAAAAGTCTTAAGATGGAGAAGCAATAACCACCACACATTTTCATATAAGTGGATTATAATAACTAGTTTTAAAGTTGGTGGGCTCAAGTCTTTGGTACTATGTCAATGCAAGTCAAAAGAGAGCTGCAGACTGGTGAAGCTAATGAAGACAGTTTTTTTGTGAACTCCGTAGTGACACTTTATAACAATATTATACTGAGCATGGCATTCAGATATACAGTCAGGAACATTCTGAACATTCCCAGCATGCTGGGAGTTGTAGGCCAAAAACATCTGGGGACCCAAGGTTGGAGAACACTGATCTAAAGGAATGAACTTGAAAGGTGTTCTTCATGGTTGATAATAACTATGGCAGGGTGTTTATTTGACCATAGAATTCTTGAGATTGGGAATGGAATCTCCTCCAATATTTCGCAGATGAAAGCAGGGGCACACTTGTAACATCCCTTTCTTCTTAACAAGGATCACTTCGTGAGCCACTCCACCATTCTTACACATTGTTGAATGCTCTACACTACCTGCAGGATTCATTTACTCTACAACTGTCTGTCCTTCACTGATTTAAAAGTCAAAAGTGTGATTAATCAAAAGAACAAAGATATGCTGGAGAAAGATAAGTGTCCTACAATACGTTAACAACGGTTCAAGAGATTATCCCAATAACTGTAGTGTACGAAATGGCTGGCTGTGCTGTATTGTTCATTTACCTACATGATGTGAACTAGGGACAAGAAGTATCCACCCACCTCCTCAGAAATTTAACCTTGGGGAAGGAGCTGAACACTAAGGAATGAGTGTGCCAGCAATTCACAAAGCATCTCTAGTGAGTCAGTGTGGCGTAGTGGTGAGAGTGTTGGATTGGGACTCGGGAGATCTGAGTTCTAGTCCCCGCTCGGCCATGAAACTCACTGGGTGACTTTGGGCTAGTCACTGACTCTCAGCCTAACCTACCTCACAGGGTTGTTGTGAGGATGAAATGGAGAGGAGGAGGATTATGTAAGCTGCCTTGGGTTCCTTGCAGTAAAAAAGGCAGGGTACAAATATAATAAATAAATCTCTAAAAGTTAAAAAGAGGCCAAAAAAAGAACAAAAAAAAGAATGGTGATTTACCAGGGACAGGAACCAGAAAATAGGGACTGTCCATGGTGAGTACTCAGAGTATATGCAGTGATGAACAATGACAGGGGTGGACAATATATGGCCAGCAGGCCGCATGTGGCCCCCTTTTGCCTGCTTTGCAGCCACAGTGACCAGCCACCACTAAATGAGCTTCTGTGGCAACAGCAAAAAAAAAGTGATTTTGCTGCTGCATCACCAAATTTTGGTAGAAAATTCTGTGGTGTGGCAGTGTGGAGGGCAGGGGTGTGGTGCCCAGTGCAGTCTGGGAGGCACTGCAGTCCCCCAAACCCTGGGCATTGCCCACCCCTGTGGTATGCGATGGTTCCTGGTGGACCACTGCTTTCCAGGAGTCTATTTCCAGAATGGGTCCAGCAACAAGAGGGGAGTGAAACTGACCGAGTCCATTTCATGCTACACAGTACTCACCTCCCATGCCTGGAGGCTCTGGTGTGCTAAGGAGACAATGATATTGCTGCCTGCTTAGGGGATTAAACCTTGGAACAGATTAAAAGAGGCACTGAAACCTCAGTGAGGTCCCTCTGGTTACAATATGCCCCCTTTAGTGAGGCCTATTGTGTATTGGGGCAATGATCTTGCTACCAGCTTGGCACTTCAGAGGCCTTGGAGCATGCATATACCCAGCATGGATTGTGGAATCCCCTCCAAATGCTTCAATGTACTCCAGGGTTTTGGCAGAGCCATGTTAATTCATTCCATACATATCAAAACTTTCAGAGTGGAATGGATCCACATATGCCTACTGTGGAGAGAAAGCCAGGCCAGGTACATACACACCCCACACCGCCACCGCCATCAAAGCTTCTGCCTAGGGCAGAGGCAGCTCAGTCCAAGCAGTCATTTGCATCAGCCTTCATTTACATTCACCTCAATAGGATACATCTACATACTCCCCCCAGTAACTTCCTCCTGACAGCCAAATGAGCTGTGAAGCACCCTCAAGCACCAAGAGGGGCACCAAGATGCCTGGCAGTCTCAAAGAGCTGCTAAGTACTGCTAAGCACCCAAGGGGCACCGAAGAACCAGCAAGAAGAACCGGTTCTCCCTGCTAGCAGGAAGGGAGGGGGAGCAAAAGGGGAGGGGGGAGCAAGGGAGGAGGTAAAAGAGGGGCACCATGCCCAAAAAGGTTGTTGAACACCGGGTGCAGGACTGCACGGACCTTTCCCGTTTCGGTCGGGAATCAACCCCAGGTAACGCGCCCGGTAATGGCTAGTAAGCGGCAAGGCTTCTAGGCACTCGCTTTCCAGGAAACTAGGTTATTTCAGGTCACTGTTTATTGCCCTCTGTCTTTGCTAACATAGCTCAGATGTGTATTGAGGTTTGCATGCCTCATTGAACTTTATGGACTCTGCCGTGTTGATGGTTGAGTTCTTATCTGTTTGTTTTGATACGCCTCCTTAAACTTACTACTCATAAGTCCTGTCTAGTCAATTTCACTTCCATTCAGGTCAGAATCTTAGCGGTTGTATTTTAAGTACAGTAATACCTTGGATTGCAAGTAACTTGGTTTGAGAGCGTTTTGCAAGACAAGCAAATTTTTAAAGATTTATTAATTTTTTTTTACTCGATATACAAGTGACATCTTGCAATACAAGTACTGTAGTACGGCTTAAATTAAAAATTTCTACAATTTTTTTGGGGGGGGGATTTCGTTTTGATATAAGAGTGTTTTGGATTACAAGCACGTTTCCGGAACGAATTATGCTCTCAATCCAAGGCATGACTGTATATGAGAACTGCTTGGGGAGGGTTCTTCCAGCTCCGGTTAACCCGTTAACACCCAAACTCACGCAAAGGACTGGCAGCGGTCCGTCACACCTACTAAACTCACCTTTTGAATTTCCACAGATATTTATTTCTTTATACTACTTCTATACCTCTTGATAGCATAAGGTGTCTAACCAGTTTACATAAGAAATACATAACATACAGTATAAAAGCCAATATAAAAACAATATGAAATAATAAATACATTTAAAACATTACAGAAAGAGCAAAACATGACTGAAAGGTGAATGTTAGATCTTCCTTGATTAGAGCAGCCTACCCCAGCCTGGTGCCTCCAGCTGCTTTGGACTTCAGCTTCCATCAGCCCCAGCCAGCATGGCTAATGGTCAGGAATGCTGGAAGTTGTAGTCCAAAACATCCGGAGGGCATCAGGTTAGGGAAGGCTGGATTAGAACTTTATTTAATTCCTAAATTCCCTTCTATTTTCTGTCCGCCTTTCACAAATCCCTACAAATAAACCTGGGAGGCTTTAAGATGGTTTTAGTGTCATATGAGAAGAACTCACTAGTTTGTAATACCATTACTTTATCAATGCTGATTGTTAGACCTGAAGCTGAATTTTGACAGGATGAAGGCACTGTGGGTTGGTGGCTCCTTCTTCAGGAAGTAGGTATATTACCTGTTCTGGATGGTGTTACATGGCCCCCAAAGAAGCAGGTGTGCAGCTTGGGGGTGCTCCTTGATCCAAGATTGCCCAGGTAGCTTCAGTGGCTTGGAGCACCTTTTACCAGCTTTGGTTAGTCCATCAGCTGTGGCCTTCCCTGGATAGAGATAGCCTGGCCATAGTGATCCATGCACTGGTAACCTTCAGGTTGGATTACTGTAATGCATTATACATGGGGCTGCCCTTGAAACTTTGACTAGTACAGAATTCAGCTGCTAGAATTCCAGCAAGTTTACCTAGATGGGGCTATGTTACATCACTTCACAAGGAACTATATTGGCTAACTGATCTTTACTGAGCCCAATTCAAAGTGCTGGTGCTTACTATTAAAGCTCTAAATGGTTTGGGCCCCAAATATCTGAAGGAGTGCTTCCTCCCATATCAGCCTGCTGGTGTATTAAGATCAGAGGAGGCCCTTCTCTGTATTCCATCTATGCATGTTCAAAAGAGAGAGGGCCTTCTCTGTGGTGGTGCCCAGACTTTGGAATGCCCTCCCAAGGACTCCTGGTGCAGACACCATATTCTTTTTGGCACCAGATTAAAACCTTTTTATTTGCTCATGCCTTTTAAATTGTCAGTGAATTGCATAATTTTTATTCCTCACCATTTTACCATATTAATGCTAACGTTTTATTTGTTTTAATACTGTATTGATTATATATCATCCTGGAATCCATTTTGGATAGCAGTGTGCTTTATACATTCTTAAATAAATAAATAAAATCTCTGATGAGTCTTCCACTATTCTTCTTTTCTAGGAATGGCAGATTTTAATTACCTTCATACAAACTGCTTTGAAATTACTTTGGAGCTGGGATGTGAGAAGTTTCCTCTGGAGGAGGAACTGTATTCACTCTGGCAAGAAAACAGAGAAGCCCTTCTGAAATTCATGGAAATGGTAGCCTTTCTTGTTGCATTTTATTTCTCTCTTCTGTCTTTTACTGAGTTGTCCACCAAGGATGGTTTGTGGCACTGGCCTGGTTCTCATGATCGCAGGGAGGTTAACAAGCCATTGCGGCCTCTTAAACACCCTACGCAGTGCCAGTCGCGTTGTTGTAGGGTTGTGGGACGGTACAGAAGCCACCCTTGCTGGGTTCAGACAACATAAGAAGCTGCGGCAGCGAGGGTGATTACACAAGTTTGGGCAGTGTGCAGCTGGCATGCGCAGGGTGGATAACAGGTCACAGTGGCTCGTTAACCATCCTGCAATTGTGCTAACGGGGCCACTATTTGCTCAAGGGACCCAGCTGCTATGAGTGGCAATTCACCAATGACTATGATGTAGCTTCCTACCACATTTGAGATGATAGCTGAGGACTTGGGGAAGTAATTTCCAAATTCCTGCTGTCACACTACTTACTTGTGTTCATTTCTCATTCCAAGTAAGGGATAATGCTACTCTGGGATATTGAAGGCATAGCTGTATATACTACTGGTAGAGCTTAGGATGCTGTAATAATGGGATGTTGTTACTGTGGGCTTTTATTGTGTAGATGGGAGAAGATATTGACTTAGCATATTCCTCCATTCTCACGCGTGTGAGATTTAAAGCATTGGCTCCTGAAATTAAATCTACACCATCCCCTCTTCAGAATGGAAAATGAGGAAATGTGGGAAGAAGGCTGTTAAACCTCTTATTTGTCCCAATAGCATTAGCAATCTTGGATTCACCCTTTTTACTCCTTTAAAAGTATCAGGCAACGGACATTTTGTAAGTAAGAAAAATATGATGTTTTACTTACACATCACCAAGTAACAATAAAAGCGTGCAAGGCACGTATGAAATATAACTTGTTAGGCTTCTACTTTCTACATTCTTGAGTTCCTAGAATTGAGTCTTCTCTCCCATTCTTTTTGGCCCCTTGACTCCTCCCGGGAATGAAAGGTGGGTATAATAACCTTACTGAGTCCTCTCTAGGAGGGACTCTGTAGGTCTTAACCATTTGATAGCATTTTGGCTGTATATCTCCCACAGTTACTATCCATGTTGGTGCCATGGTAAAATATTTAAAATAGCACATCCCGTCTACTCTTCACCAGACGCTTCAGCTCCAGGTTCTCTCACACAGCCCCTTTGCCCATCCTGCTTGGGTCTTCTGGTGTCTGACAAGGCCTCCTTCACAAACACTTGTATCCCCCAAACTACCCAAGTCACTCATGCTCGGCACGTCCCTTCCCTTCCATGCCTCTCAGTTAGTCCTGCCCCCCAGCATCCTGACACACAGCGTGGACTTTTTGCTCGCCCTCTTGTTCAGTCACTGGGCTCCCTTACCTTCTGTATGGCTCCTTCCTTGCCTGCCTGTAGCAATGAGGCCTCCTTTGCCCCCTGATGTTCCTGGACATCGGAAAGATCTTGCACATCATTTGCTGCTGCAGCAGCAAAATTTATGCCTCCTGCAATGTGTTTTAGCTGCCACTTTGGATCCCCCAGTATCGGGTAAGTATGGCTTGCACTGTCAGCTGAATGGAAGAGATGAGCCCCCTTCATGTATTACTCACATCAAGAGGTTATCTCACAGTGACTGGGGAATGGGGCTGCCCTGCTGCCCTTGCCCCCTAGCGACACACAGCGGAGCCAGCCCCACCTCCTGACACATGCTTGTTGTTCATGGACATCTGAAAAGGGGCCCCTACTATGCATGAGCTTTGGGGTTTTATTCGTAGCTGCTTATGTGTAGGCACTCCTCTTCGGAGGTCTGCGCATTCAGTGCAGACATTGGGCTCACCCCTGTGAAGGGGGCTAGGGCGTCTTTGTTGGCACTTATTCCAGAAAGAAGCATAGGCTGCAAGCATCTGCACAGTGACTCCGGAGTAAGTGCCGCTGAACTCTGTGGGACTTACTTCCAAGCAAACATACATAGAGTTGCACTGTTGATGACCAAAGTTATAAAAAAACAAAAAATGCAGATTAAGCACGGAAGTTCAACAGCGGTTCTCTTATGACCAGGGACTGGACTGGTGCATTCTAGCCTAGAGGGCAGGACTAACTGAGAGGCATGGGAGGGAAGGGACGTGCCGAGCATGAGTGACTTGGGTAGTTTGGGGGATACAAGTGTTTGTGAAGGAGGCCTTGTCAGAGACCAGAAGACCCAAGCAGGATGGGCAAAGGGGCTGTGTGAGAGAACCTGGAGCTGAAGCATCTGGTGAAGAGTAGACGGGATGTGCTATTTTAAATATTTTACCATGGCACCAACATGGATAGTAACTGTGGGAGATATACAGCCAAAATGCTATCAAATGGTTAAGACCTACAGAGTCCCCGAACTCCTCCTAGAGAGCTCAGTAAGGTTATTATACCCACCTTTCGTTAAGCCATGCAGGCTTTGACAGAAAATGTCCGCCTGTCCTGCTCCAGCTGGGTCTGACTCTTTGCTGGGCGAACAAAGGGGCAAATCCAACAGGCAAGTCAATCAGGCAGGCAAATACAGCAGTATCAGACCAATATGGGGTCAGTTTAAGGCAGGAGTAGTTAGGATCCAGGTAGTGGTCAAAGCACAGTATTACCAGGTAGGTAGGTGGTTTCCAGAAGAAATGCCTGAGGTGCAGCCAAGGTCCAAACACAGGAGAATAGTCAAACAGGAGCACAGTTCAAAAAGCAGAGCCAAGCGAGAGTCCAAAAATCAGTAGCACAGAGGTTGTCACACGATCAGGGAACTAAACCGCTAAAGCTAAAAGTAAGACGTTGTTTCTAGCAGCTGGCAAGCAGCCCTGGATTAACCATTAAGCGATATAAGCATGTGCTTAGGGCACCAAGGGAAGAGGGGCACCACAGAGTACCACAAATTTTTGCATTTGCATTTTTCCCTTATAACAGTTTTATTTTTTATTTTTTTAAATGCATAAAAGAGTGATGAAAATAGAATTTTGTATTTCATAGAATCATAGAAAAGTAGAGTTGGAAGGGGCCTATAAGGCCATTGAGTCCAACCCCCTTTCTTTCTGTTGCCCCAGTTATAAGTAAGGAATTGGCTTATATTGCTTGCTGCTATTTAGTGCTAAATAAATATAATTTTGAAAAAGTTTATATTTAATCCAGTTGTGTGTTCTGGCGTGTGAGATGGCCTTGAAGAAAACTGAGTTTTTGTTGTCTTACTTCACCTTCAGCACTTCTTGAGTCTTAATGTCTTGCCAGCTAAGCAATGGAAGTGCCGAGGGGGCACCCTTATTGGGCTGTGTTTACGGCATCAGCTGGCCTTATCCGACCCTGAAGGCTTCTATAGGCAGAGATTCCAGAGCCCCACCCAGGGCTCAGCTGCAGTTCATTACAAGCCCTTACTCCTGAGGAGTCCTGTGCAACTGAGCACGCCTTCTCAAAGGAACCATGCAGGCTTGTCTCTTGAGACAACAGTGCTCTCTGGGGCCAGGGCATGTCCAGGCTCTGCCTCAGAGGCAGAGATCCCCTTCTCCTGTGGGAATGGACTTGCAGCCATCTCCTCCGGGGGCCTGGGCTCCCCTGGGCTCCTTTTTAAACAAAAAATTAATTGAATTTTCCAAAACAACAACAAATTATATTTGGCTTCCGCCTCATTGTCTGACAAACATTACCAATCCTTATCCAATCTAAGTTTCCTCTATTTTCACGGAAAGAATTTCTATCACCTTACCAATATTCAAAAATCAAAACCCAAAGTTATTGAGTCACTTTCCCTCCTCCCCAAGAAGTCCTCCAGAGGTTTCCAGTCTTTCTTAAATGAAGATAGATTTTTTTTCTCTAATTAAGTGAGTCAATTTCGCCATCTCTGCGAAGTCCAACATTTTCAACAGCCAGTCTTCTATAGTTGGTATTATTGCTTCTTTCCATTTTTGAGCATAGATTATTCTTGCTGCTGTCATCATATATTGTAATAATGTTCCATAGTCTTTCTCAAGTTGTCCATTATACCCAATAAGAACATTTCTGGTTTCAGTTTAATATTCACTTTTAAAATCTTTTGTATCCATGTATGTATTTGTACCCAGTATGTTTTCACTTTTTTACATGTCCACCAAGCATGATAAAATGTTCCTTCCTGATTTTGACATTTCCAACATACATTTGACGCATTTTTATACATCTTAGCCAATTTCACAGGGGTTAGGTACCAATGATACATCATCTTGCAAAAATTCTCTCTAAGGCTCCCCTGGGCTCCTGATGTGGGTGGTTTCTTGACGTCCTCTGTCTCTTGGTGCTCTAGCTCCCACTCAGAGGAGGATTCCTCCAGCAGGGACAGGACACAGCCTTGGTACCAGGCACAAGGAAACAGGATAAGCCCTAATATAATACAGAAGGTTGCCTACATTTCTACAGTAACATTTTGCACTACTTTAAAGTGGACAATTCAAGGAGTTTTTGTTGTTGTTTAAGAAGCGCTCTGCTTGTAGAAGGTGCCTCTGCCTGATTTTGGGGGATCCACCTCCCTTGCTCCACAGCTCATCCCGTTCGGGAGGGTCTCCTGACTCTCTCAGGCTGTTCGCGCGTAACAACAACCCATCCGTTTAAAAGCAGATGGGTTGTTGTGTACGAGCAGAAGAGAGCCGCAGTGTGTTGTCCGAACCCGGTCAATATCTGAGGTGAGACTTGAACCCAGGATTTCTCAGCTCACAGATTTCCTAACCACTATTCTACACCAGTTCTCCAGGACCTGTATGTAATTTCAGTCTCCTTTTTCTGACTCTCTGCATCATTTTACTTCTTGATATAATTTTTACAAAGTAAATTTCAGTGCAGTTCTCTTTAAACCCTTTATCAGTGAGACTGCCGCTTATTCCCCCCCCCCCCCATACAAAAGCTGTTTAAATAACTGGCCTAGCACAACCCCACCAAAACGATACCCATTTTCCAAGTGATAACCAATAGCTACAGAGCAACAAGTGACCATGAAAAACGAGAAGCGGCAAAACATCCCTTGCCAGGTCATTAGCAGATTTCTATCATGCCTTGTTCTGAAAAGCCCATTCCTAATAGTGATTTAAAGTGGTTAGGGATATGCCAGTTTTTCTTCATGGGCTCTAAAAGTTAGTCTTTATTAAACAATGTGGTTTTATTTCTAGTATCATGGTTCAATAAAAACTCCCGTCCAGACCCATAAATTAATTTTGTTTTACAGCTGATCTGTTTTAGTGAAACCAAATGGGACTGGATTAAATCCATGTACCTGAAGCCTTTAAGATGGAAAGGGCTGTGAGTAAAGCAAGCTTCTAATAAAGATGACTGAGTCAAGTCGCTCTTATTGTATTTAGCCATAGGCCATTACAACAAAGCACTGACCTCACCTAATAATGGCAGGGATGATTACTGAATACAGTACACAGAAAAGCATTAAACCGAGGAATCACCTGGACAATTAAGGGCCATCTCATTCAAAACTTTTGCCTCAATCTTTTGTTTGCAGCCACTGCAAAAAGGGGGTGTAGGGCTTTGTTTTCTCTTACATTTGAATTTTTTTTTTAAATCTCAAGTTCTTTCTCTCCCAAATATGAACTTTGTGAATTTTGGTAAATTCTTGTCAAAAGCAAACTGAAACAAAATCTTCACCCATCCCAACCACTGTATGCATGGCATATAAATCTTCATCTGGTTACAAGCTGCAAATGGTATCATTTATAGAGCAGCCTATAGACCAGGGCTCTCCAACCTTGGGTCCCCAGATGTTGCTGGCCTACAGCTCCCAGCATACCCAGCCAGCATGGCTAATGGCAAGGGATTCTGGGAGCTGTAGTCCAGCAACATCTGGGATCCCAAGGTTGGAGAGCCCTGCTATAGACAATGGCAAAGGATGAGGCAAAAAAATTCGCCTCAGCCCATTCTGTAGTGGGCATTGCAGTGCATAACATGCACCATCTTCAGCATGGCCAGTGCTTCCAACACAGCCTTGGGAGGCCACAGGAGCATCACATTCTATCTTCCGTTCAGGTGTACAGAGGGCATAGATTGAAATCCCCACAAAAGCTCACCTGAATGGGAAGAATATACATTATTGCAGACATTGTGGCCTATTGCAGTTCTTTAAAAATAACCCTTGCCATCTGGAGAAATGTGTCACTTTAACCTAATCCATGGCCCTATTCAGGCATTATTCTAACCGGTTACACTCACCACGCTAGTTGGGGTGGAGCCATGCCGAGTAGCCCGGCCCCTGATGTCACATCAGAATGTAGCTCCGCCCATAGCTCCGCCCGTAGGCGTCCATACTGCACAGTGTGAAGTCTTGCAGTGTGGAGGCCTTCGCACAGACAGTTGTACACGTGAAGGCTTTTGCGCAATTTGGAACCCTGCACAATCCGGATTCTGAGTAGCATGGAACTTTTGTGTGTACAGGTGTACACGTGAAGGCCTCCCGCTGCAGGCGTTCGTGCTATACGTGTGGATACCTATTGGCAGAGTTACATGGTGACATGACATCAAGGGTGTCCCAGGTCATGTGTTGAGGGTAACCAGTTAGTATCATGCCTGAATAGGGCTCATATCTGCACTGGCATCTTGTCTATACACCACATCATAAGCACTGGGCTTAGACTCCACCCCATATAAAACTAGCTCCCCTGGGCACAGGAGAGGCCTGTCAGCCTCTGGCCTTGATATTGCTGTGCTGACCCACCTTTTCCAAATTGGGCAGACAGTATTCTGCCATCTCATGAAGTCTCTCCCAATACAGAAACATGGACTTCAGAATCTGGTAGCAACAGATGGAAATCCAATCTCTGCTTTATGGTAACACTTTGGGAAACCAGTAAAGCTTATACAAGAGGTTTGTTTATCCTTATCTCTTCTTTAAAACAACAACAACAACAACAACAGCAAAACAAATGGACGGATTGAGAAAGAAGTCACAGAATTAGAGAACTTTCATAAAGAAGATAGAACCTACACTGAGGCAATTAACTGCAGCTAAGGAAAAAAATTGAAACATTAGATATTTAAAAGATATGAAAACTGGCACTTCCTACACAAAAATATTTTGAACACAGCAATAAAACAGGTGTTGGTTTTTTTTAGCACACTGTTAACAAAACACCATGAAACACAATTGGATCGTGCCTTTAAGAAGGCTGAATGGTAAATCCTTTACACCATAAGGTTAGATCCAAATTTAGTCATACTTAGAGTAGACCCATTGAAATCAATGGGACTTCAGTTTGTCATGATTTACCTGTCCCATTGGTTTTAATGGGTCTATTCTATATATGACTAAATCTGAATCCAGCCTGTTATCAGGAAAGAATAAATGAATTTGTAAAATATGAGAAGTTATGCACATAAAATCCTGATGAAGGATTTTGTTAGTTCTTTTTTTTTTTTTTTTTTTTGCAATCGTGGCATTTGTTTAGTTTAAATTAAGAAGATAGGAAAGACATGGACTTTGAGATCACTATTAGCAAAGTTACTTAGGACGCAATCCTATGGCCGCTAGACGCTGCCTAGATGGCCATAGGATAGGTTGGAGTTCCAGCTGTGACCTCAAAAACACGTTTCAAGGTGGAGCTGGAACTCTGATGTGGAAGCACCCTCCCTCCACCCTTGCAGCCGGCGTGGTTCTTTCTGCACCGGCTGCGGATCCAGAGTCGCAAGACCGACTTTGGTGCTGGCTTTGTGGGGGAGGGGGAGGGGGAGGATCTGCTGGGATACAATGTATCCCAGTGGCCTCTCAGCCCCTCCTCCTCGCGAGCAGGGGCAAAACACGTAGACAGCCAAAATTGGCCATCAAAGTGTTTTGTGGGTGGGAGAAGTGTGGTGGCAGCTATCTTTGCCTCCATGCACCTTATATACTCCATTGGATGCCCATATTCCTCCATGTTCAGAAGGTTATGGACAGGCCCATTTCTGGCACTGCCCAGTTATTTTTTTTTAAAAAAGAAACTTAAAAATTGAGGCCCTGATGGTCTTATATCAGAATATTTCAAAACTTATTTAGACTTATTAGCTCAACATTTAACTTGAGGCAATAAATAAAATTTAGGTAAAGGAACGATCACAATCCACACATTTGCATTTGAGAATGATTTCTCATGTCGTTCAAACCCAGACTGACTCTCACAAGGTGGCTTGTTTGAGGGCAATAAGCCACCCTGATAACCAATGGCTTGTTCTTGGGGTTGTTGTACCCATGATAGGTTGTCATGTCATCTGAACCTGGGTGACTGACCCAATCATGGGTACAGAGGATCAGCTACCGACTCGCTTGGCAAGAGGAACAAAAATCCCTTTCTACTCTTGCCAAGTTTGTCAGGGCATTCACCAGTGCCAGTTGCCCCACAAATCCCCAAGCAGCACTTGGGGGCAGCTGGCACTGGCTTGCTGCCCTCCCTGCCATGATTGTGAACCATTTTTGGTTCTCCGCAGCTTTTTTCCCTTTGCCCTTTCCTCGCCCCCGGAGATTGCAAAAGCTGGCTTGACAGCCAGCTTTCATAATCCCCATTTTGACAGCCACTGACAATCTCTTCAAAGTGCCCACTGTGGGTTCTTTATTTTAATTGTTTTGTGCAAAAAGTTTTCTGCAAATACGTCCATTCTTTTTAATATTATTATTAGTATTAGCTGCAGAGGTTCGCAGTTGTGTGAGTAGGGGAATTTGAAGCCTCAGCTGGGGCAATGTCCTGGGAAGTACCTGCTGCCAAGGTACAACGGGTACCAACCCAGGACATTGCCCCAAAGAGGCTTCAAATAGTCCCCCGCCTTGGTTTCTCTTGACAGCTGTCAAAAGGCGAGCTGTCAAGAGAAACCAAAGGCACAAGTCATCTTTGCTTGTGAAATGGGGGTGGTGTGATTTACACCCCCTTTGTGGCAAGATCCACAACCTTTTATTCCTTCACCCTGACAGTCCTCAGAGTAAGGCACTTTTTGTGCTTTCCCCCGAGACTCTAGGTGCTTGGGAAAGTGCAAAAGTGTATTCTGCCCCCCCCCCATTTTTCTTGGAAAAAAGAGTTTTGACAGTTCACCATATGTCTCAGTCTCAAAACTCACATTGCTTTGTCAAAAAAATCCCTTTTAAAGGGAACCCAGAGTTTTGACAGCTAGCTGTCAAAGCTGTCAAAACTCCTTTTCCCCAGAAAAGGGGGGTGGAAAGAACTTTTGCACTTTCTTGAGCACCTAGAGTGTTCAGGGAGTGGGGAGACAAGTCAGTCCTTCTGCGGTGTCCCCTAGGATGCCCATGGGAGGACTAAGGGGGAGGGAGGGGGCCAATAACCCACAGTGAGACTGATCCTCTGTCGGGCACACCGTGGGTTCTTTGCACAGCTAACCCACTACTGTGGCTTATTGCCAGGGTGGATTTTTATTATTTTATTTTATTTATTATTATATTTATACCCTGCCTTTTTTCCTGCAAGGAACCCAAGGCGGCTTACATAATCCTCCTCCTTCTCCTCTCCATTTTATCCTCACAACAACCCTGTGAGGTAGGTTAGGCTGAGAGTCAGTGACTGGCCCAAAGTCACCCAGTGAGTTTCATGGCTGAGCGGGGACTAGAACCCGGATCTCCCGAGTCCCAGTCCAACACTCTAACCACTACGCCACACACTGGTTGTCATGGTGTGTGAATGAGCCCACTGAAAAGCACTTACAAATTTCAGTAATAGCTAAACAAGGTCTAGGACTTAGTCAAACTGGTCAAATTAATTACGTATCAAAAATCAAGTATATTTTATTTAACGACATTATCGGCTTGGAGACCAGACCAGCTATACAATATCTGATAGATCCTTCTTATGGCAGGACATTTATTTTTTTTTTTACAGATATGTGAATCTATTATAATTTTTTTTCTGGTGCAACTATTAGCATTGTGTTATTTTTACCATGATTAATTGTATGCAGTATAATGGATGTGTTTTATCTGTACCTTTCCCCATTAAAATAAACCTTCGTTTTAATACTACTGCAGCTACTACTACTACTCATCATCATCATCAGGCGATCACTCGTGACCGAGTAAGATTGTCTTCCAGGATAAAAATTTACTAAAAGGAGATTTTAAAAGGAGGAAATTCTAAAGAAAATTGTGTAGACTCTAGCGATGGGTCCATAAGTGACTGTGGAGGCCAATTCTAGATCCACACAGCTTCCCACAGTGAGGACACAGGTTACCAGATGGAAGATGGTCCTGTAAAGGATTCGTTTGACGTGCTTTTCGCTTAGCACGTTTCTCCCTTTCACCTTACACTCGGGCTTCTTCAAAGTCCATAGAACCTTTGTGAAAGGCCAAGCTCCAGTTAGATCGTTCATGGGCCAGAGCTTCCCAGTTTTCGATGTTTATATTGCATTTTTTTAGATTAGCCTTAAGAACATATTTAAACCTCTTATATTGACCACCGATATTCCGCTTTCCATCCTTGAGTTGGGAATAAAGTAACTGCTTTGGGATACAGCAGTCAGGCATTCGAACAACATGACCGGTCCACTGAAGTTGGCGTTGAAGGATCATTTTTTCAACGCTAGTAGTCTTTGCTTCCTGATGATGATGATGATGATGATGATGATGATGATGATGATGATGATGATAATACCTTCTAGCCTCTAACTGACAGTGGAAAAAAGACCACATTTTTGATGGAAAAAATCAGAGAATGCCATTCCTGCCCACCCCTACACATGCGTGCATGTCTGATTGCGTGTGGGTGGGTGAGAGAGAGAGAGAGAACAGGAACCACCCATGAGACTATCCTATCCCATCAAAAGCTGCTAAGAGTCCTGGGGTGGAGTGGTGGTGATGTGGCCTGACCTTTCTCTGTACATCTTTGGATGTATGGTCCAGGAGGACACATGAGCAGGATCGAGCAACGAGTCTTGGGCTTTGGGCCAAGGGGACCTGCCTAAACTAACGGTGAAGGTGAAGTTGAAGGTGAGGGGGAAGGTGAAGGGAGGACTCTAGTATGCCATGCAATAAAGTAGGTACTCTCCGTACTGAGGGATGGGAGCCAGATTATGAGGATAATGTCCCATCCAGTTGCAGATCATTAATATTTGGTAAAGTTGTAGCTCTTTGTTAAAGTTGCTAAAACAGCCATGTACCATCAGGAAGGGGGTACTTAGCCAGTACTGGCTTAGAACAAAGTGAAGTATTAAAACAGTCTGAAATAAAGGCAAAATAAACAAATCCTCCTTTAACAACTCCAGTGAATCCCCTGTGGGAAATTAGTCTCCTGCATTTGTTCTGCCCAACTATTTTCTTTTTGCCTCCAAGGGCTACCTACCACACTCCCAGGCAACAGCTTGTTTTTTTGTGGCATTTTAGTTTCAAATGCAAGAGCAACAGGGATGGCAAGTTGGTCTCATCCCTACTCTCCTGCAGATAACAAACTGCACAATTCCAGGCAGCAGGTTTGTTTATAAATTCAGACAAAAGGGAGATGGGGCTGAGTTGCACCCAGCTTTGGATGGAGCACACACTCCCTTGCAGACCTGACTGACTCCAGATAAACATTAAACCTGCCAGAACTTGCATCAAACTTCCCACACAACCACCCTTTGACATGCACCAGGTTACTTGTGGATTTTGCAAGCCTGCTTAGTAAGCAAAACATCAGTCTTCTTAAGCTTATCACAAATAGAGGCCTGTGAAAACTGAATGCAGATTTGAAAATGTGATGTCTTTGGGGGTGGGGGGTGGTTCTGATTCATGTTGCATCTTATTAACACACATAACTAAATTATGAACTGAACATTAATGGTATCTGAATATCTGAATAAAACCCATCCAGACAACATAAATATGGGTTCTGGTGAAAAGCTCAATGAAAACCTCAGCCTAGTGTGCAGCTGCTCGGGGTGGAGGGAAAGGCAAATTCCAGGTTGGCAATCATGGAATAAGGAGAAAGAATAAGGGAGAATAAAGAAAGAATTAAAAATAAAGCTGCCAATATCTTACTGCCCTTATACAAATCTATGGTGTGACAACTCTTGGAATACTGACTGGATTTGCACGACACGATAAGCCATGGTGGGTTGTGAGCCACGTTAGTGTCAGCGTGGCTTATCATGATGTGTGAACCCAGCACAGATGATTCAGCATGGTTTGTTAACCATGCACAAGCCACCCTGAGAACCCATGGCTTGTACTAGGGTTGTTGAGGGATGCTTGTTCTCAGGGTGGCTTGTCGTGATGTCCGAAATCAGCAGCATGTCTTGTCCCACGGGGCTACCTGCTGCCTGGAATTGTGCAGTTTGTTAT
The DNA here is from genome assembly GCA_021292165.1 of Shinisaurus crocodilurus. Taxonomy (NCBI): domain Eukaryota; kingdom Metazoa; phylum Chordata; class Lepidosauria; order Squamata; family Shinisauridae; genus Shinisaurus; species Shinisaurus crocodilurus. The sequence goes on from CM037876.1 coordinate 107,815,700, forward strand.
CTGCAGGAGAGTAGGGATGAGACCACAGGCCTCTATTTGTGATAAGCTTAAGAAGACTGATGTTTTGCTTACTAAGCAGGAAAAAAGCTCATGCCGCTCCTCACAACTTCACCAGTGTCACCTCCAGCCTTCCTGCTCTCTCACCAGTGATGTCTCCCCCTCCATGGATGCCAAAATGGCACTTTGGAAGGACTGTAACTTGGTCACCACCTTTATTTATTTATTTATGTGGTGCTTTGGAAGTACGCACATGGATTTGTAAAAAAAAAAACCCAATTTCCCGGTCCTTCGTAAGTGCGCTTACCTTGTATATTACCTACTCCACTTCAGCACTTCCCTTGACGGCTGTAATATACAAGAAAATTGATAAGGCAAGGCTGCATGTAGCAGAGAGACTAATCTGTGTACAGGGGGAAAAATATTCAAAGAAAATATTATTTGTGCAATTCAGAAGCACTAAAAAAGAAAAAAAAATGCAAGCAAAGTAATTGCTCAGAAAAGGAATACTGAAGGGGGGGCGGGTAATAACTCCCACTTGTCAATGTCATCCTCTTGCTATTACAGCTTGAACTGATGCTTGTCAGTTTCCTCCTTGCTTTCAACACTTCTCCAAGTCCCGTTCAGTGGTGGCTGAATGGGATGAAGGCATTGGGGCACCTGCACCAGCAGTAATTACACTTGCTCACCCAAATCGCTCCATCCCGTTCATCCACCTTCTTTCCCCCCACCTTCGGGGAGATTTGCACCAATCTAATGGTTTTTTAAAAAAATATAAGGGAGATTTGTGCAAATTCACTGGTGCAGTAACCCCAGCAGTAATTGCTCTGAAAACAAGCTGTGATGGCGGGAGGGAAGCCAATAACTCCCATTTGTCAATTTCATCCTCTTGATATTACACTTTGACTGACACAGTTTCCTCCCCCCTTCCAATGCTTCTTTGAACTCCAGCAGGGGTGGCTGAATGGGACGGAGTGATTGGGGGGGATTACTGCTGGTGCGGGCACCCCAGTTGCTCCATCCCATTCAGCTGCTGCTGAACAGGACTTGGGGAAGCATCGAAAGGGGGGAAGAAACCGATCTCTCTCTCTCTCTCTTGCACACACACATATATAAAGTCTTGCTGCGCAAGGGATGGAAATTAGGGAGGTCAGAGAAATCTGCAATGGATTCAAATGAGATTCAAACTTGTGCAGGTAGTGTATTTGCAGTAAAGTGCACTAGCGCAAATGCGCATTTGCAAAGAGGAACAAGATTCCATACATTCCTTAAAAAATCCAGTTCCATCAATGGCCATTGAATGAAAGACACCTGATAATCTGCAAAATATAGGCAGAATGGATTTAACAAAATCTGTACAACATCCCTAAGGAAATGGAGAAAACATGGAAGGCTTGTGTTATTAGGGAAGGGAGCAGCAGTTAGGCCACAGGGAAGCAGGGTAGTAGGCTAACAGCCAGGACCTGAGGACAAATGGCCCACCTGTCCCTGGGAGGCAACAGCTCTGAAGATTCCGCTATTGCAGGGACAGCAGGATGCAGGCAGTGATGGCAATGTATTAATAGAGACAAGGAGTGAACTTAAAAGTATTACCACTTATTAAAATTGCTCTGATTTTTGATAGGTTCATCGTGGAATAAAAGGAATTGTATCGGACAAATTTGGGAACCCAATAAGGAATGCCCGAATTTCAGTCAAAGGCATCCGCCATGATATTCTTACAGGTAACAGAGATGGAAAGCAAATTAAGGATTGAATGTTGGCCTTTCCCCCCATTAGAACGTCACATGATTTGTTTTCGATAGAAATACAAAAATGTTTTACTGACTGATACATTTATACCCGACTCATCCTACAAAACCGCTTACATCCTACAGTCAGCTTATAAAATCCAAAAACCATTAAGCAATATAACTGAAAAATAATTAACGGTGCAATCCTATTGATTGTGCCTTCGATGCTCCGTAACTTGGAGACTTACGAGCATCCAGTGCAGAGTGGGAGAAGCAGCTGAGGCAACCTCTGCCTCCCCGCACCTCCTGCTCTGCAATTCAGCTAGATGGCCAATTTCAGCTGTCTAGTTGTAGTGCTTGGGGGGGGCGAAGGAGGCTGGAGCACCGTTAGGATACCTCGAATCCTGGTGGCTCCAGTCTCCTGCCCCCACTCCCTCCTCGTCCCCTCTCCCCCCTCTCCGAGGTCAATTTTCCAACCTCAGAGAGGAAGCCAGCTCAGTTCTTTCCATGCTGGCTGTGAGCAGGGGGGAGGGGGATTGGAGCACGGATCCCAGCTCGGAGGTCGAAGCACTGTTTCCATCCTCAGATCTGGGAATCCGAAGTATCCTATGGTCCCCTAGACACTATCTAGGGGGCCATAGGATCGCTCTCCCTGCCATTAAAAATACAACAGGAAAAACGATTAAATGTGCGCTCTAAAAGCATCTTACATTGTCTTGAGTTTGCACAACGCGGCAATCCATTGTGGCTTTCTGGTAACTTAAAATGTTGGTGCATCGATGCACTTCTTTGGGGAGCTCATTTCAGAATGTTGGGATGACAACTGTTAAACCCAGTTCTTAGTTGATACTGAATTCACTTTCCTAGTTAAATGGAACAGGATGATGAGCAAGGCCTTGCCACCGGATCTTAAATTATGGACAGGGGGATATATAATATCCCCACACACATACACCCCAAGGGTCTCTCATAGCCAAGAACGTTTAACTTTGGTACGTTCTGTCTTAATCTAAAACCATTAAAGGTGCAATCTTATTCATCTTTAGACAGAAAAAAATCCTACAACTCAGCATCCCTCAGCCAGCCATGTTGAGTGGGGCATGCTGGGAGTTGTAGGACTTTTTTCTGTCTAAACTTGCATAGGATTGCACCCTAAAAGAGTTTACATGATGCCAGGAAAGCTAAAGTGTGAGAGGTTTCAATCAGGATATCATTCAGTCATTAAAGCTATCAAGAAACTGTGGCAGAAAATTAGTTGAAATTTCATTCAGCAAAATTGCTGTTCCATTCTAATACATTTATGAATATGATTTTCATAAATACTTGAATTAAGTGGACATATTGGGTACATATTTTATTTAGAAAACAAGATATTTTCCCCTCTGGTAAGAATTTTCGCCCTTGCATAAAAATATATATTTTAATAGTATCATGAAAATATATGGACAAGCCAGCTACCATTATTAAATAGATACAACTTGGATTACTTGCTGTAGACTGCCAGGGCATCTATGCTTCCTGAGATTACAATCTGAACACACACACACAGTGTGGAAGAGTTTTAATTTTCTTTGTCCAATGTTTTTTCCATACTTGTTTCATGTACCCCACACAATACATTTACTTGAAAATACTGGAATTTGTTTTCCAAACAAGTATGCTAAGGACTGCTTCCAAAGAACTGGATACATTTACTCTGAAAATCAGAATATTGGAACACTTTGAGCCATGTGGAGGGGCTGAGGCCCCCTCTACATGATTTTAAAACTGATTGCCAGAATAGGGCTTTGTTCAGACTGAAATGTGATTTTCCACAGTTATTATTATGTACATTGGGACAGGCAACCTTTTTAGGCCATGGGCACATTTGGCCATTTAAGTTAAGAAAGTGTCCTGAGCACCATCGCAAAATGGCTGCCATGAAAAGCATGGCAAAGGACAAGTTAGCCCAAAAGACTGAGTACAAGGTTCTGAGGTGGGGTCTGAGCCCCAACACAATAAACAAATCCTTTGAACCCAGAGTTTTCAGCCCCCACAGAAAACTATCTCACAGCAATCCCAGCTGCCAGTAAGAGAATGTTAAAATGCTATACATTTTAATTAATGTATTTTTTTTTTAATTTTAAAGAATAAGTGGGTGATGTAGGGCACCTTGGTGGGCATCAAGAAAAGGTGCCTGGGAGCGCATTGGTGCCTGTGGGTACCACGTTGCCAACTCCTGAGTTACATTTATATCCCACCTTTCCTCCGAAGCACTTAGGACAATATACACAGTGCACACAGTGTATGTAGAACCTCTCTCCTCTCTCCTCCCATTTCATCCTCACAACAGCTCTGTAAGGTACCTTAGGCTGAGAGATAGTGATTGGCCTAAGATCATCCAATGAGCTTCATAGCTGAGTGGGGATTTGAACCTGGGTTTCCCTAGTCCTACTCTGACACTAACCACTACAGCACACTGGCTCTCTGGAGTACCCCACTCCCAATAAGCCCTATACTACTACAAGGGATCTTTGGATATGTGTGTGTGGAAGTATGGTTTTATATTAATTGAAAATTAAGAGTAAGATACATGTTTCCTTTAGCTGCGGATGGAGACTACTGGAGACTCCTGCCTCCTGGTATATACATTGTCAGTGCTCAGGCTCGTGGCTATAGTAAAGTCATGAAGAAGGTGACGTTGCCTGCCAAGATGAGCAAGGCTGGACGGGTGGACTTTGTCTTGCGACCCCTCAATGGTAAGCCTCCCCCAATTGTCCATGAGCGATATGATCCACTGGAACACTTTGACCCTCATGCTCAACATGCCCAGCCAGAACCAAGAGAAGATGGAAGGCAATCTGTCCAGCCGAGAGAAAAACCCTGGTGGTGGTCATACTTCAGTTCTCTAGACCAACATAAACCTCTGTGGCTGCTTAAACGTCACTAAACGATTTTATGTTGCACCCTTCACGTGACCACACTACCAGTTAATTGTATTTCCAATACTACTTTGGATGTTAATGGAAGCATTTGGATCTGATCCATCTATTAAGATAACATTGACTTGCAATGGGTCTTCTGTGTTTTCTTTATTTCTCTGTTTACAAAAATGTATATTAAAATTAGTATGCTCTTAAAGCTTGAAGTTATGTAGCTGTTGTTCCCTAGCGTTGTTCACTGGCTTTCCCCATGCCAGTGTTGTTAATCATCAGATTTATTATTTATTAGGAGCTAAAGTACCTGAAGAGAAATCCTTCTGATCCTTTAATGCATTTTCATACATGTCTTAGCACATTCATTACTGCAAGTGAAAACACCCTTTAGGAAAAATAGGAAAAGCCTTTTCTTCTATACCCATTACTTCCGCATAACTTGGTACATTAATTTCCCCATCTGAAATGGTTTCTTTAAAACCATCTCTTAATATCTGGTCTGGTTTTCATGTAGGCTGCCGAGAACCATGAAATAAGAGGTCTCAATGTAAGCTACCAGTGGCTTAAATGGGCCAACTGGATTCTAAGAGACTGAAAAGGACATTGTTCCCTTGCTAGACCTAGGAGGGGATGAGGGTGATGCTGGTGAAATCACTGACCTAACATGGTAGGCTAGCCCTGAACTCCTGACCCAAAACATGACTGATTCAACCAAAGCAACACCTGAAGCTAAATAAAATATGGCTCTTAGATGAGGGACCTGAAATCCTATTTTGCGGCAAGTGAAATCCAAGCAGTGCCAGTCAGTCCAAAGAATAGGAAGGCTCCACAATGGTGCATTAAAAAAATAGCCATTGGAAATGGAAGGCTGGGAACTGGTGGCTGAGATTTTGTCAGCTTGAACAGCTAAGACCTGACCACAGAAAGGGTCACCACAATTTAAGCCCGTAGAGGGCACAAAATCTCAGGAATGGTGGAAAAGCTTGCCAGCAGCATAGCAAAAATGAAGCGCTTTAACTCCACAAATGTCAATTAAGGTGATTTCAAAATCAAACGTAGACTTCTGACTGTACATGAAAGACCTCAAGAATTGAAGCAGGTGCTCCAATCTTCATATTCGTGGGGTCCAAGAATCTGCAGAAGGCCAAAACCTTTATGGAGAATTGGTTCAGGGATGTTTCCCCAGATTTGAACATGGACCCTATCAACCTAGAGCGAGAATACAGCCAGAGCCCTGTTTCCCAAATCCCCCGGTGGTGCACAGCCGCAATCCCAGAAGATTAATTCAGAGTTCCATAAAGGACACCATTTTGTGCAATGTGAGGCAGCTTGAGAAGCATTGAATACAGAGAGGAAAGGGCCATGTTTTCCCCCAAGAATTAAGCCCCAAAACACTCAAAAGAAGATGCTCATTTAAATACTTCACAGAACAGTTGAGGGGGGCTGACGTTAGATATCACTGGGGCTACCCATTCAAGCTCATAATTAACCAAGATGACACAATGCTCATAGTTTCTATTCACTAAGAAGCATGAAAGCTCCTGGCACTATTAAATCAGGAACCAGGAGAAGAAACAGCTAATCCAGATGAAGATGGAAAAGATGAAGATAAGCACCAACATAACGAATCCCATGGATGGATTAGAAAAAAAAGAAGCAGATTTTAAAAGAAGGATCTCATCTAAGAAAAAGCAAACTGACGAAGGCATGGGAAATACTGTATGGCTACTGGGAAAGTCAGGAAGGACATAAAGGGAATATTTGTAGTTAAAACTTCTGAATATATAGCGTGTTGCTAACAAATTTTGTTAAAATAAAAGTTCAAGTCACAGGTGGGCAAAGGGGGGTGAATAGGCTTATGGTTAAACTCCCATGTTTCATTCCACTGGAGCCAGTGGTCTTAGGAGCTCAAGCGCAGAGATGAGCCAGTGGAATCCAGCTGATTAGATTCTTATTGTTATTTGTGAATCGTGATATATACAGGCAGTCCCTGAGTTAAGAACGTCCGTCCGACTTACAGACAACCCATACTTAAGAACAGACTTCTGGGTCCCCCGGTGCTACGCCGTTTATGTAGAGTACATAGCGTAGTATACACTACGCAATTTGAGTAATTTACGCAATTTGCGTAAATGCCAATTTAACGTATAGAATGCTATGCTGTTCCGACTTACATACAAATTCGACTTAAAGACATTCTTATGAACGGAATACGTTCATAACCTGGGGACTGCCTGTATTCTATGTGGGGAACACAGCAGTGCTGCAACTGTCTCCCACGCTTTCCCTCCCCCTCTGCAAGACGTGAACACTGTATCTTGTTTGAATTCCCCTGCCAAACACCAGAGAGCATTCTCCAACACATGCTGGGGAGGCGTTCATTCCCACTCAACCCACACAAGTGGGGTGCCAGGGTATGACACCCCCCCCATAGGTGAGTCAGGGATGGGGACTGTGGCTGAAATGTATAACTGCTGCAATTGCTGGCCATTTCTCCCCACCTCCACCCCTTTGTAAGATGCGTACACTACTTTGAACTGCCGTGCGTACCCTCTTCCCTCCCAACAGCAAGGAGCGGCATCCCTCACATGCAGGGAACCTCTTCCGCCAGGCCAGGTGCTCAACTCCAGCCATTTGCACTGCTGTCCCAAGCACTCATGAGCAGGGGTGAGCAACACATGTCCCGTGAGCCACAGGCAGGCCCCCCTGGCCTTTTTTTTTTTTTTTTTTTTTGCGGCTGCCACTGAGAGAGCATGGTTCTCCCCTCCTGCCCATCCTCTTCTGCAGATTTGCTGAATCAACCAAGGATCCGACACAAAACAGATTGGACAACTGGGAGGAGAGAAGGGGATGCACAGGCCCTTCCAAGGTTGGGGGATAGATGGGTAGGGAGGGGGGGAAACTCAGTGTGTGAGGCTCTCCTTGTACCATGCTGCTGCAGGATCGTGTCCATGTGGGCCTGCAGTGTTGTGCACCAGCTACAAGCTGCTGGCTGGTGGTAGTATCACTTGCTCCTTGCTCTTTCCCCTCTTCCTCTTCATGCTCTAGCATCACTTCAGGGCTGCCTGTGCTGTACTCAGCTGTCTATGGTGGTGGCGGGTGTGGGTGTGGCCTCAGACCACAAGGTGCCAGGCCGCAGCAGCTGGGCTGGTGAGGATGCTGGTGATGGAGTGGAAGCGATGGTTGGTGTCCTGCAGTGCTGGGGGTATTGTGCAGGCCAGTGGCACCCACTGAGTGACCGCATCACTGGTGAGCTGTGTGGTGGCAGCTGTCGTGGCGGCCGTGAGAGGGTGGTATCGGTGTGAGTGTGCAGCCACAGCAGACCGGCCTCAGTCAGCTCCTGAGTCTCTGGCAAGCAAGTTCCCACTCTGCTCCCACCCGTGTTGCCTCCTGTCCCTGAAGATGGGCCTCCTTGCCTGCTCCCATATCTCTACCATGATGCCATCAGGGGTGGGAAGGTCAGCACCGGGCACAGCACCCTTCTCCCAGTGTCTGTGCTCCTAGTGGAAAGCTGATTGCTCAGTTTCCCACCAGCTGCACACCTGGGAGAGGGTCAGGCTGAACCGTCTCGTGGCCATCCTGGGCTGAACTTTCTCCCAGGCCTTAGCAACTGGGGGCTGTTGTGAGTTGCTCCTTCGCACTGCCTTGATCGGGGCACCAATGGCCTCCGGGCTGCAGAGGTGCTGTTTGCCACTTTCTGCAGCCGTGACCTGGCGCTCCTGGGACCTTTCAGGCAAAGACATCATCCGAATGAGTGCATGACGGCAGCAGGAGGCGTCTTCCCCAAACTATCCCCTGGAAATGTCCCAACATCCTCATGACATTCTGGCCATCACTGGGCAGCGGAGAGCCCCGTGTCTGCACCACCGACAGCTGTCTTGGTGCTGTCAGTCCCTGCAATGTCACTGTGCATCTCCACGGTGGATCCCAGCCTGAACCTGTGTCAGGGCGACTGGCACCCCATCTTCCTCCTTCCATGTGAACCCTCATTTTCCACCCTCTTCGTGCTAGCTAGCTCACTCATTTGGGCTGGGGGCCACCTTTGGCTGTATCCTGGGGGTTGGGGGGATGAACAAAAAAAAAGGGACGCACCCATCCTGGAGCTTGAACCGGCACCCTCCTGACCATCAGTGTGCCTTCCTTGCAGAGCCTTCAAAGAGCTGCAGCCTCAGGTATACGTATGCCGGGGCATATGGTTTGTGCTTCCTTTTTTTTTAAGGGAAGCATCCATGCTGGGGCTTGAGCCAGTGATCTTTCGATCCGTTCTATGCTTGCCTTACTGAGAATGGGTTAGGTTGGTGGCTGAGCCTAACTGGCTCTGCGTCCAGGAATCATAGAATCATAGAAAAGTAGAGTTGGAAAGGGCCTACAAGGCCATCGAGTCCAACCCCCTGCTCAATGCAGGAATCCAGGTCAAAGCATCTCTGACAGATGTCTGTCCAGCTGCACCTTGAATGCCTCCAGAGTGGGAGAGCCCACCACCTCCCTAGGTAGTTGGTTCCATTGTCTTATTGCTCTGACAGTCAGGAAATTTTTCCTGATGTTTAGGTGGAATCTAGGTTCCTGTAACTTGAGCCCATTATTCCGTGTCCTGGAAACTGGGATGATCGAGAAGAGATCCTGGCCCTCCTCTCTGTGGCAACCCTTCAAGTACTGGAAGAGTGCGATCATATCTCCCCTCAGTCTCCTCTTCTGAAGGCTAAACATGCCCAGTTCTTTCAGTCTCTCCTCATCGGGCCTTGTTCCAAGTCCCTTTATCATCCTTGTTGCCCTCCTCTGAACCCTCTCCAGTTTGTCTATGTCCTTCTTAAAGTGTGGTGCCCAGAACTGGATGCAGTACTCAAGATGAGGCCTAACCAGTGCTGAGTAAAGGGGAATTATCACTTCACGCGATTTGGAAGCTGTACTTCTATTAATACAGCCCAAAATTGCATATGCCTTCTTTGCAGCCACATCGCATTGCTGGCTCATATTCAGTTTGTGATCTACCACTATTCCCAGATCCTTCTCACTTGTGGTATTGTTGAGCCAAGTGTTCCCCATTCTGTAACTCTGCATTGCCCACACGTTCCCAGATGGGAGGCTGGGGCTGAGGGCGCAGTGAAGCTGGGACGCATGTGCTATTTTCTCATTGACTCTATGCTCTGCTGCTTGTTTCCCCCCTCACATTTCTGCCTTCTCATGCTGGTCCAAAGAGGAATTGCATGTGGTGGAGATAGCGCTGGTGTAGTGGCGGTGTGGCAGAAATGTGCAGGTAGGGCTGTTCTGCCCAAGAGGAAATAACAATAGGAGAAATTTCAAAAATTACAAATCCCCAAGCACAGGCAGTTGTTCGGGAGATTTCTACTGAAAAGATGAAGGAATCCTTTCCCTGCATACAGCCAACCCATTCAATGAAATTCCGGAAGGAGGCAAAAATCAGACTCATCATGGCAAATGTCCAGAACAACAGTAGTCCTCGGACTAGGAAAGGACATGGAAAGGGAACTCATGCTGCCCCATGAAATCAACCAGGGATCCAGAATATCTACAGAGTTATAGGAGAGAAAGTAAGCAATTTGCCCCCAACCTATATAAAATCAGATCAAATGGGTTTCATGAAAAAAAAGAAAAGAAAAGATGGGCCAAATCAGAAGGCTACTTAATGTGATCAATGTTAGTCATATGGGAAAACAACATGTGGCCATACTGTCTCTGGATGGAATCTGCTACCACAGGACGTAGTGAGGGACACCAATCTGGGTGGCTTTAAAGGGGGATTAGACAAATGCATGGAGGAGAAGGCCATCAATGGCTACTGGTCCTGGATGGCTGTATATTATCCCTAGATTTAGAGGCAGAGTGCCTGTGTACACCAGTCGCTGGGGGACATGGGCGGGAGGGTGCTGTCGCACTCATGTCCTGCTTGTGGGTTTCCCGCGGGCAGCTGGTGGGCCACTGTGCTAACAGAATGCTGGGCTAGATGGACCCGTGGTCTGATCCATCAGGGCTCTTCTTATGTTCTTATGATACAACCAAGGCTACTGACAAATTGGAATGGCCACTTTTAGCTGAATTGCTTAAAATAATGAAAATGGGGAACAAGTTCATTGTAAGAAGAATTACTAAATTGTACCAGTGCAATCACACATCAATATGAATAAATGGCTATGACTCTCAAGTAACATAGGAAGAGACACTAAACTAGGATGCCTTTTATCCCTGCTGCTATGTTCCTTTTCTATAGACCTAGCTCAGAGTTAGGCAACCTTTTCAGGCCTGCGGTTGCTTTGGTTGTTTTCATCTGGGCCCATCTGTCAGGTTTTGTGTGTGTGTGGGGGGGGGATTTTCTAAATGAGGCATTTATTGTGCACTCAATGATTCCTCACTCATGGTAGTTTGTGGATGCTTTACATTACATTGTCATCCTCCAGGTCCTCTCCTGTTCTTTGCAACCATTTTCATGGCTTTTTTTAGATTGAAGAAAGTGTGGTATTATCTGTGAATGGCAGAATGAAACTGTGGAGGAAGGGGTGGCTGGCTGGCCCACCACACCCCCACCCTTTCCTACTCCAAAGGAACCAAGACCCCCTGAGATCTCAAGATACCAGATTGCCAGCCTCAGCTGTCTGCAACCCTACTTGGATCTCTGTTCAGGGACTCGCCTTCAATTCTGTAACCTGGATTTAGATACTGAACTCACAGAGTACTACAAAACCCATGTGGGGTAAAACCACGACAAGGTTTATTCTGGTAGCATTTAAACAACAAGATTAGGGGAAATGAGAGAAGTACAAAAGAGAGACAGAGAGACACTTTGGCACACAGAAATAGAGCTAAAAAAACCAATAAGACCTGATTCCTTAATATCTCTCAGGCACACACCTGTTACCTGAGGGTGTTCTCTTCAAGGGTTAGCTCCAGCACAGCCTTGTTGCCCGAGGGAGATTACCACACCTACCCGAAGGTCCGAGATGGGTAAAACTCCCACAAGACTTGCCTTCACTAGAGCCCTCAATCAGCTAATTTTACCAGGAGCAACCTGGGGTCGGATCCTGAGGGGGGCCCCCCCTGAAGGCTTGGGCCCCTCTTTGGCGCGCCGCCATCACCCAACAGCCAGGGTAGCCGGTAGCCACGCGATCCAGGACCAAAGAACAAAGACCAAAACCCACGCTTTGGGAAATATCTCTTCCCCCCTCCCCCTTTCTGTAGCTTTCCTGCCTTCAGCCAATTAGATTGAACTTCACCTGGCCAGTCAGGATGAGGGAGGCTCATGAGTCATGCCTCATGGCTTACTGGGTTTGAACTACATTTACATATGCAAGCTTTCAGCCTGGCTCCTCTGGACTCCCAGGCACCACCCATTCAAGAGGAACTATTCACACACACACACACACACCAGCCTTCACACATGAGGGTGTGTGTGTGTGTGTGTGTGTGTGCATGCATGCAGGAACCCCCAAAGGCCCCTAACTATGCACACGCTAACTATGCACACCCCACCCACCCCAGCCGGTTCACACATGAGGTGAGTGTGTGTGTGTGAGAACCCCCAAAGGCTCTTTTCTTCACAGAAACCCATGTGTATTTGTGCAATTCTGCTATACCACAGTACCACCTAGTGGTTATGTAATGGAGCATATAGAAATGCAGAGTAAGAAAGACCCTAGAAAAAAAACATGTAAAGGAGCTGATCTTAATCTCGTAAAGAATCTGGAAGCAGAAGCTCCGGTAAAATGGCAGGTTGAAAGCCTCATGTAGAAAAGTCCTCTCTGTTCTTGACCGCCCCCCTTTGCCCATATTCTCTCTGTTCTTGCCCACCTTTTTTTTCTCCCTCTACCCCCTACCATCACTTCTAGAAGCCTGGGTAAGTCTTGGCATGTTCTTTGCTAAGAGACATTTCTAGAAGGGGAAAGTCGGGGTTTTTTTTTTAAAAAAATATTATTTAACCTTATTTCAAACATTATATATAAAACAAATTTAAAAAACGTACATATAACTACTAAGGTGCACCCATCATCCAGGTGTTCAGAGCTAAATCTTTGGCACAGCTACTGTACGGTATTCCAATCTGGATAAGAGGATTTGATCCCAGTGTTGAATGAGTCCTTTCCTCCTTTTTATATACACTTTTCGGCGTTCCCAAATGTGTATCGGCGGCAGTTTTACGACTGGAAGCGGGTTGCCTTTCTGTCGAAGGTACCGCATGGCTACGGGCTCTCAGGTTCTGGCTAAGACTGATCTTTGCTGAGGAATCCTCGGGACTTATATACCTTCTTTACCGGGACACTTATGTTAGTATGTGGCACAAAACCTTGACCAACAAATTACAACTCTTAGGTCTGTCTATAAATTTTCTTCTCTCCATAGGATACCATCAGGCAAAAACCATTCTAGATTCCCGTGTCAAAGATATTGATATTCAGCAGTCCACTGCTAATGCCCAGAAGACCTGCTCTCCTCTAATTTTTGGTTTATCCTTCCCTCCCCCAGAAAGTTATGCTAGATATCTGGAGAATTTATCTATCCCTAAATACCGTTTGATTTTTACGAGAGCTAGGTTCAATTGTTTTCCATCTGCGGTATTGGATGGACGGTTTAGGGGTGTTCCTTATGGTGAACGATTATGTCCTTGTGGTGATGGGGCTATAGAATCTCTAGCCCATATGGTTTTTGCCTGTAAATTTTATAAAGATGACCGGGTTAGGTTAATAACATCTGAACTTTCTAAATTTCCAGGCCGGTCATCTGAATGGTATTTGACCTATCTTTTAGCAGACAAGAACAAATCAGTCACAGAGTTGATGGCTAGATTTCTCTTTCTGGTTATAAAAACACGGAAGGGAACTTCCTCTAACTAAAATAATTCTCCCTTCAGGGTTATTAATATTATAATTTTTATTCCATCACCAATTAACTTATTTATGCTATTTTATTATGTTAATTACATTTAGTGTACACATCTAATAACTGGTCTTTCATATTATATTATATCTATTTTAGATATTTTATATTATTATATTTTATTATGACGTTCTAACTTTTATAATTTCTCATGTTTTTAATGTTCTTGTATTATAATATCTATATTGTGCTGCGATCCGTATGATTTTACTTTGTTTGATTTGGGTCTATGACCGTACAATAAAGAATTGATTGATTGATTGACCCATCATCACGGGACCAAGAAATGCTTTCTATCATAATAATCCATTATTATTCAATATTCCAAAAATACATCATATCTTGACATGGCTTACTTCCCTTTTCCTTTACTAAAACATAGTCTAGGAATAGTCCCCAAATATCCTTGAAGTTATTTTTCTTTAATTGTCCCCTTTTACATTTGATACTACAAATTACTTTATCATTTAAGGCAATATCCCACACCTCTTTATACCAATCAATAACTGAAAACTGATGTTGAACTTTCCATTTCCTTGTTCTCATTAATCTCCCCACGGTTAACAAATGTACAATTAGTTCCTTTATATCTTGAGAACAAACACGTTTCTCCGTTATTGATAACAACGCTAATTTGGACAGACCTCCAAATTAATACCAATAATTTCTGAAATTTCTACAAAAATTTTGTTCCAGAAATCCAGTATGCTTTTACAACTCCACCACATATGGGCATAAGTACCAAGATCCTGGCATCCTCTCCAACACAATGGAGAACAATTACTATCTATTTTATTTAATCTTACTGGAGTCAGATACCATCTCCAAATAATTTTATAGAAATTTTCTTTTATCCTTACTGACATATTTCTTAATATACGTCTGCCCCAAATATTTTTCCACCCTTCATTCGAAGTCTCCTCCCCAAATTCCATATCCCATACAATTTTGAGATTATCTTTTTGATCTTCAATTTTTTGAATCATTTTATATATCTCCTTTGTTATACCTCTTGAAGAGATGTTCCCTTCTACAAGTTCTCTAGACAGGAAAGTCGGGTTTGTCACAAGCGTTGATCATGAAACTGAGGGTGGCAGCCAAGATGGCTGACACCAACTCCTTAACAGCGTAAACCTGCCCTTGGAGTCACACTGTTTAACCAATCTTGATTCAATTCTGAGGGCAAGCTAATATCACACCTAACATTTATCTCAAACATTTTTGGAAGCCTAAGTTGAACAATTCCAAAATGGCAAGCAACTGAAATTTATTTTGAGCAACATTGTAAATTCTGTACAATATATGTTATGAAACCAAATGTATTTGTTGTAGAGCATTAAAGGATGTATAGTCTGGTGTATATAGCAGGCTTATCTGACACACTTTCTGTTCACACAATACGATAGCCCACCTAGGGTTAATCCACCATGGTGAGGCTGTGGCATATGTGGGGCATGTTCAGCTGCCATTTTGAATATGCAATCCCCGTTGTGGAGTTCTCATGTCATGCGAACCCAAAAAGCATGGGTTAAAAAATCCTTGCATAAGCCATGGTATGTTTTAGAGTTATGCAAGGGTTGCATAACCCATGCTTGCTAGGTTAGCAGAAAATGACAATCCATGCTTGCTAAGTTCGCACAACATGACAAGTGGGGGTTGCAACTTGGCATCTGCAGGCACCCATGAGAAGTCGTGGTGTGTTGTCTCAACCTGGTCACTGTGATGCTGAGAAAATTGAAATGTAAAAATCCAAACGTGTTGCTGCCAAAATCACTACAGCTTGATTAAAACTGAAATATGAGCATCATTTTGTAATCAGAAGAGAAATTAAAAGTTTACAGCTATAGAAATCACACCAGATATTACCTTGGAACAACTCTTTACAACTTCCAATTGTTTTTATATCTGCTTTCATATCAGCATATTAAATATTTCTATTGATGATATAGTAGAGGCAAAATAATAGACTATTATTTGACCATTTTGGCAACTTGAAGAGAGTAGAATCATGCACACTACCTGGAATAAAGAAATATAAATTCTCTATTAATGCAATATTTTGCAAAACTCTGTTTCAAAAGGAGAGCAGGAATATAAAAGTGATCTTTCACAGCAAATCCTTTATGACAATTACACCGGAGCTATTTAACAGGTCTTTTTTTTTTTTCTAAACTGATCTGTTTATTTAGTTCAAAATGTAAAATTCATGAGAGACTACAATTCAATTTAAACTATTTTAGAAGAGAAATGGATTATGTGCAGTGCTGTTGAATAAAGTTGCCCCAACCATTGATTAGAAATGTATGTCAGTGACAAAAATGCAAATAAGTAATGCATTAGCCTTCCATTTCAAGTGCAAAAGAATTCCAACATAAAATTTTAAAATAAAAACCCATTCAATTTAAGAGAAAAGTTAAAATCCTTACAGAAAAAATCCTCTCTCTATTCAGAAGTAAATCCCATTGTGCTCAGCATGGCTTACTCCCTACTAAATGTGTTTCGCATTGCAGCCTTATAAACTCACTCATGAACCTGAACACATGGAAGTTGTAAGTTTAGGTGTCCACCTTAACTTCCATGCCATATAAGCAGGAAACACATTCTACAGTCTCACATACTGTGCTTGCTTATCAACACTTTCTCTTGGTCTTTCAGCCCCCTCAGCAAAGTGACCCCAGGTCCCCAAATACCTTTCCTGTATCTCTGAAATACTCACCTTCTGTCCCCCCTCTGCCTAAGACCAGGGAGCAGAGCTTGGAAGATCTGAGTCCTGGCACCTTTCTCCTTAGGAAATAAAACACTTTGCTCCACTTAGAAGGCAGGAAGGGGGCGGGGGAGGACATTAGTAAGGTCAACTCCATAATTGCGTTGTCTCCTGTTGCCCTCAGTTCAGCCAATCTCAAGGGAAATTTGCGATAGTTAGAGGCCTCTCCCACTGTCCTTTGTGGACTCGATCAAGACAGCAACGAGCTTTAAAAATGTTTGTGCCATTCAGGTATGTTTCTGAAGAGTTTGCATTTTCTTCATTTGCCCCACCGTAATCCGCTCTTAGGACATACAGATGTAGAATATGACCCAGGCAGAGTAAAGGGCTTGTGTGTCATGCAGGCTGCCTTTCAGACTTCTTGGTCTACTAGGATAAAACGTAATAGTTACTGTGGGTGTTTCCATACAGAGGGCTCCTCGCGCTATCAGTAAGAAAGCATTATGAGCCACTCCATGTTTTCTAGAGATGTGCACTGATTCCCAGTTTTGACCTGGACCCACTTCAGAAAATGGCCTGATTTGGCTCAATCCATCCACTTTGAGTACCAAACCTGAGCCAAGGTTTGGAAATCTGAGTCTTTGTGCCTCCCTTTGACTGTCATGGCTATAAAAATGGCTATAAACTTTCCCCCTGTTCATCAGAGTTGGATGAGAGGTAGGCATAGTAACCCCTTAGGAGGGGATTTGCCTGCCAAATGTCAGAAAAATAAGTGCAGGGGGGTTTGTGCTATGTGCCTTTCTATTTTGACTTCTCCCCCCCCTGCCCTTGCAAGGGAACTGCCAACAACTTCTTTATTTCTAAGCAGAATTGGATGAAAATTGCAGGAATAGTTGCTCCTTCTGAAGGGATCAAGCCTGACAAATTTAAGGGAAATGGCTGCAGGTGTCTTTGTGCAAGAACAGACTTGACATTTTGTGGGTCTCCAAAAGAGGACTCATTATCTCCCTGTGTTCCTTGTGGACCCTTGTTCTGAAAATGACAGACAGCCTAGAGGTGACCCTAAGTAAGAAAACTGCAAGGTTTCAGAAGGATAGGTGCAGCAGTTGATGTGGAAGAGGAGTCCTCAGTTTTTTTGGGGTGGGGGGAATTGATTTGCTACCCCAGCCCTCTCTCCATGGTGTTTTGGGCAATTTGTGTGAAAATGGCACACACCATAGAGGTGTATTCCAGGCATGAAACCTGCAACGTTTCAGAAGGGGCAGGGGCTAGGAAGTTATGATGAGTCAAAACTAGTTTATGGTGGCACCGGAAGAATGGCCACCTCACGCTCCTATCCTTGCCCTACCCCAAAGCACAGTGACTGAAGCCCCTGGAAAAATATGCCCTAGGATTAGGTGGTGGTCCTGCAAGTCACTGAACTGAACCATGTCCCTCCATCTCCCTTCCCCTGCTCAGTGGTGTTAGAGAAACAAAGTAGAGATACTATTCATTTTTTGGTAGGAGACAGAAAAAACAACAACACACTGCATCTCCCACAGTTCCAAAACACAGGTTGCTTAATGAAAGCGTGTTCTGGAGTGGGCCTGGGTCTGTTGCCTTCGGAGGGAAGTCTGCTTCTCAGGAAGCAACAGAACTGGACTGAGGTGGCCTGATTCTGCTCAGGCTTTTAGCTTCATCTGAAGCCGATGCACATCCTTACTATTCATCTAAATACATTTCACACAATTAACATTTTCCTGGCATGAAATGTTGCAGTTTTGAGTGCTCAGGAAATGCAAGTTCCCTAAAGCAGAAGTCCTAGCTTGAGAAAAGACATCTGGGTCCCATACAACTGCCAAAAAAACCAAAACCATATATCAAATAAATATCATGCAAACTTGTGCATGTTATCACACCCCTCATAGTGAGATTCCTTAACTGAGGAAAACCCACAAAAGCATTTGAGCCTATTCAGGTTGCAACTAAGCTGAAATGAGCACATATGGATGGGGTTTTCTCCAGCCTGGAAGCAGACAGGTCAACTACAAGGGAGGGAGCAGGTCCATGTGGCCCCAAGATGTGGTTTAAAAGTGCCAGAAGGAGGCACCCCAGGAAAGCCAAAGGCCATGAGAAGCAGGGGGCTGCCACTGCCGTCTCCGGCACTCCCAGGCAAAGCCAGCTGCCCATCTTGAATAGATTAAGGTGGGATTTTTCTCGGAGGCAAACAAGAGGAGAGCAGTGACACACAAATCATATTAGGATTAAGCATGCAAATACTGAAATGATGGCCTTCCCAAATGCTGAAGTTATTACCAAGGGAGGTGGTTACTATGAAATGCTGGGCAAAAGCCAAAGATCTTGCATGCATTTAACCCAGCGGCATACCCTTCGTGGAATGCCCTGAGATATAACTAGGCTCTGGCTTGCTGCAGAAACCCCCCACAGCTGCAAAAGAAGAAATGCATCATTTCCAAAGGAACTGTGGGAAGTAATTCTCCCCATTTCTAAATAATTATAATTTTATTTGCTTTTTCTTAAACATTCCTAAAATAAAAATAAACGTATGTTCTTGAAAACCAGCCTATAAGCATTTGTGATTTAAATATTGTTTTATTTTAGTAATTGTTACTCTGATTTCCCCCCCCCTCTCCCATCCCCCCTTCTCTCTCTCTCTCTACACACACACACACACACACACACACACACACAGCCTTTATCCTGGCAAATACAAATAGTGTAAAGCTAATGACCTGGGGAAAACTTTGCAGCTCTTCGCCATCAATCATTGTTTTGTAGAAGCAGAGGAAAATCTTCTCATCTCATAGTGAATGAACTTCAATGGAGCATTGATAATTTGTTTACTTTGCAATTATCTTCCATCAGTGGAGACAAATTGATTTGCACAATAAAATTGAGGGTAACTGCAGTACAAATAATACCCAAAACTAAAGGAGGACATGACTAGGTTTATCACCTGGGAATGCAAATTTACTCATAAAGTATGTATTATCCTGTTTAATAAAGCACTGCCATGTATTGTATGAGGACTGGCAGAGTAGCATTGGCAGATGTATTTTATGTAACAATTTATCAGCCTAAAGATTAAGATTTAGCAACCTAAATAATATTATATTACAACTATTTTAATGTCATTATTAATTTTCATTGGTGTATATAGGGCTCTTTCTTTTTTTTAAGAAGAAGAAAAGTGAGGAAATATCAAAAGGTAGCAAAGTAGGTAAGTAGTAGACGACGTTTTATTACTTATTCATTGAAATATTTTAAAACCACACTTCATCCTTATAGATACACATATTTTTGTGTGTGCATTTTCCTTTTGTTTGTAAAGAAAGATAAATTGTCTGTGGACTAATTTTAAATAAACTATCAATCTGCCTTATGAATACCAAGTTGGTATACAAGAGTATGATCAAAATTGTCATACAAAATACAATATATTTGCTAAATAAATGAAGAAAACGAGGTTAACATTTTTTATAATAACGGACAAATATTACAAATGGTAAGTACCTATCTCAAATCACATGGAATGAGAGCATAGACCTTAGGGGTGTACGTCTGCTTTGGATGAAGTCTGCATGCTGATCTGAAACAGTGTTTGGATCGCCTCCAAAGCAACCGCTCTTGTCCAAAGCGGCCCAAAGCAAAAGGGACTGTTCCTGAAACTTCAGACCCACTTTGGAGCTTTGGAGGATTGGTTAGTTTCAGTTTTGTTTGTTTCAGGGTATTGTTAACCACGATTCATACAGTTTTGAACCTTCTACTGGCAAGCTCTCCATTTAAGGAAAATGCCAGGTTGGGGGGGGAGGGAGAGAAGGGGAATATTGATGGGTCTAGCTTCCAAACACGGAATGACTGTGTCAGGGCTCTCCAGGGCTTTGAGGAGGGATGCAGAAATAACTGATCAGAAGTTATTCCAGTATAGCCAGTGCTCTTTGCGAGTTGAATCCTGCATCTGTTCTTCTGGGATTTTGCAGCACACTCATCTAGGGGCACCTCTATGTCGTATGCCATGTTTATACAAATCGTCCACCAAAGCCACAGAGAAGGCAGGGCATCCCCTAAAAACAAACAAAGCAAAGCAAAGCAAAGCAAAACACCAATGCAAAATGTAAAGGTATGAAAACCCCTGTATCTATTTCTTTAAAATCTGGTAGGCTCAGGCCCGGTGCAAGGCAATTTGGTGCCCTAGGCAAGATCAGATATTTAGCGCCCCCCCTTCCCACTTGAGCCCTCCCTCCCTCCAGCCCTATGCCCATTATGAAATAAATTTCCCTCCCTGGGAACTGCCGAGCCCCATAGAAAAACTTTGTGGACTTTGAGACTTTTCCTTTGTGTTCACGAGGAAAGCAAAGAGGCAACATCAGCCCAGCTATGCCAGGAACTCCCAAGGGCCTTCTCCTACTCCATATATATGTAAAAGCCTGTCTCCTCCTGCAGGCAGCACAAGGGATATGAAAAAAGGATGTGAGAGAGGTGTGGTGGTGCTACCTGTGAGGAATAGAGACAAAAGGGCGTCTTGCAGCCTGTCCTACCTCGCAGGGTGGAGGTGCAGAGACACCGGTTTGACTCGTACACCTTCTGGGTTGCAGGGGGGGGGGATGCATGTAGTAGAAACATAGCAAAGAGAGAGCCCGTGGATCATCTGGTTCAAATTTAGGAGGGGATTTACGAAACTTGCTACTTCCCCTCCTCTCTCTATCACTTTGTTGCAATATTTCTTTATCAGAATAATGTATATTATCCTGTCTTTCCCTTTACCAGCCTAGTGCTCAAGGCAGACAACAATATTCAAAGTACAGTAAAGAAAACATCAACAGCTCAGGGCACAATCCTAAACACGTTGAGGCAGAAAAAAGCCCCGCAACTCCCAGCATTCACCAGCCAGCATGGCTGGCTGTTGGAACGCTGGGAGTTGTGGGGCTTTTTTCTACCTCAATATGCATAGGATTGCGCATGGCTAGCTGGGGAATGCTGGGAGTTGTAGGATTTCCCCCCCTCCAAACACGCATAGGATTGCATCCTAAAACCATTTAAAACCAAAACACAAAAACAGCATGGTAAATAATTAAAACATTGGAGCCCCAGCTAGCTTAAAATACCTTTCCCTCCCTCCCTGGTTGCTGGAAATAACTGCTTTCAGGGGACCTTGAGCTGAGGAACCTGAGGCTCGCGCGAGGGAGGGAAGGTGAAGGAGGTGTTTGCAGGTGCATCCTTGAGAAGGAAGGCGAAGGAGGTGTTTGCCTCCCCTCCTCCAGTCTGTAGCCTTCTCTGCCTCTTTTGATGCTGGTTGTGAGGAGGAGCCTGCCTGCTGCTGTTCCTGGTAAGGAGCTGGAGGAGAGAGAGGGAGGGGTGCGCTTCTTTCGCCTTCCCTTCCCCGCCACAGGACATGATTGGTAAAACAAACTTGGTAAAATACGTGATGTTTTTTTTTCCCCCAAGGCATTTCTGGCGCCTCCTTTAGCCCGGCGCCCTAGGCAGCTGCCTAGTTGGCCTAATGGTAGCACCGGCCCTGGGTAGGCTTAATCCCCTCAAAGGGGCTATCGTTCCTGCCTGCAAATTTCATTCAATAAATAAATAAAAATTGGCTGTTCATTAATTTTCCGTTATAGTCAATGGGGAAGACATCTGAAGCTTAGGAAAAGGAATGGAACCAAGGCTCTGCTTCACATCCCAACTATGTTTTTAATAACTCCTCAACGAAAGAGAGTAAACAAAAGAACTGTTGCGATCAGAAAAGCTAAGGTGGAGTATCTTGCAGGCTTCTTTGTCCCAACCAAAGCAAGGTGTCATGCCAAAGCACTGAGCTTAAGCCACCCACTAACTGAAGCACTGAAGTGGGTTTCTGAAGCAAAATGTTCCTGTGCACACACTTAATAGACCTCCATTGTCATATGGCAATAATCAGTACCAAAAAGCATATTAAAAAAAGCCAAACTGGCTTTCAAGTGAATGGCATTTTAGAAGAAGGCTCAGTAAACCTATACAGGCAGTCCCCAGGTTATGAACGAGTTCCATTCTTAAGCATGTCTTTAAGTCAAATTTGTATGTAAGTCGGAACAGCATAGCGTTCTATACGTTAAAATCGGCATTTACGCAAATTGCGTAAATCATGCAAATTTATTTACCGGTATTTATTTATTATATTTATACCCCGCCTTTTTTCCAGCAAGGAACCCAAGGTGGCTTACATAATCCTCCTCCTCCTCTCCATTTTATCCTCACAACAACCCTGTGAGGTAGGTTAGGCTGAGAGTCAGTGACTGGCCCAAAGTCACCCAGTGAGTTTCATGGCCGAGCGGGGACTAGAACCCGGATCTCCCGAGTCCCAGTCCAACACTCTCACCACTACGCCACACTGGCTCTCGCCAGTATACTACACTATGTACTCTACATAAATGATGCAGCGCCCGGGGACCCAGAAGTCCGTTCTTAAGTATGGGTTGTCTGTAAGTCGGACGTTCTTAACTCGGGGAGTGCCTATACTCCCATTACGCCAGGACTGGAAATACACTACTGCTATGTGGGTGGAAAAGCTGCCGAATCCAATGGGATAACAACAGACACACCCACAGCATCCCTGGAAACACTGCCAATGCCCACCCATTAGGGACTGAGAGAAGAAGAGAAAATGAATTACATTTTGGGGGGAAGGGAAATAATTGCATTCAGGTCCTTTTTCATGATGATATGATCATGTTTTGCTACTTATAAGCATTACCTTCCTATCCTCCCATCATCACATCAATCCTAGCGCTAAGCAACACACGTATTGATGACACAGGGAAATGTCTCGTTTTATTTATAACATTTGTATGCCACTGAATATTCCATAATGGCGTTCAAACTGGACCATAATTCACAGTAACTAAAATACCATTAAAATATGGCACAATTTAAGATGTTAAAACAGTTTTCTATTTTTTTTTAATTTATTTTTTAATTTTGCAAGAAAGGCAGAAGACTAATTTAATCTTACTTAAATCTGGCCACTAACTGGGGAAGCAACTTCTGGGTTCCTGGCGGGCTGCTGTTTACATAGAAACTGCCTGATATGCCTAAAGTGGCTGCAATTTGTGTAACTTGCACATTTTCTATGTAAACAGTGGCCCACCAGGAACCTGAAAGTCCGGCGCGTGCCAGATTTCAGCCCAGCTTGGTGAGTGCAGCAGCAGTGTCTGCCGAGCCAGAGGAAGGTCAGGTCCTAGCGGATCACCCACCCCTACATCTGAGGCCCTCCTCTGGATGCCCCCACCAAATGAGGCAAGGTGGGTGGCTCTACAAGACAGAGGGCTTTTGAGTGGTGGCACCCCATTTGTGGAATGGTCTCCCCAGAGAGGATCACATGGTGCCTACATTATGGTCTTTCCGGCAGGCTCGTAGTCAGCCTAAAACTTCTGGGGGGCGGTGCCAAAAAAGTAGGGGGGCAGTTCATCTGGTTTGCAGGCCTTTTAAAGACAAAATTGTAAACTTTTTAAAATTATTTGTTTGTAAAAGAAATTTGGGGGGCAGAGAAAATTTAGAGGGGGGCAGGCCCCTCCCGGCCCACCCCTCCCGGCCCACCCCTCCTGGCCCACCGCTCCTGGCCCACCCCTGACTACAGACCTGCTTTCCAGCACCAGGTGAAAACCTTTTTATTCTCCCAGGCATTTTTAAAAAACTGTTTTTAGTGGTTTTAGTATTTTATTCTGCTGCTGCTTTTAGGGCACAAACCTATGGCCTCCCGGCATTGCCTGTGGGGTCATAGGATTATTCAGAGTCTCAGCTCTGAGGTCCTCCGATTGCGGAACTGGGACACCAACTGCGGAGCCCCGGCTTCGCCCCCTCACAGCCGGCGCAGAAAGAACCGTGCTGGCTGCGTCTCCAAAGCTGGAAATCAGCCTTAGAGAGGGCTAACGGGGTGTGCTGGGGGGGGGAGTGGGGTGAGGTGGGGGGGAGGAGGCTGTGGCCAACCGCTTCCAAACAGTGCCCCAGCCTCCTTCGCTCTCCCTCTGTGGCACTTCATTTAGACAGCTGGAAATGACCGTCTAGATGAAATACAGGGTACGAGGTGCGGGGCAGAGAGAGGAGATCGCTGCCACCACACCTCGCACCCTTCATTGACTGTGCTTCCATGTTTGGAGGCTAACGTGCATCGAGGGAGGAGGGCATCGGATCATGTGGAGATAAAGGTGTCAGAGTTTCCTGCAACACACACACACACACACACACACACACACACCCCTCCACATGTGTAAAATGTATAATCCCAGCTGGGGGCTGGGAAATGCAAAATGTACATAGTTACTCTGATGGCTCCTGACGCCACAGAGTCTCCCATGTCTTTGATGGCCGGTGCCACAGCTATTTGCATGCAAATGCGGCAAAGAGCCACCCCTCCCCTGCCTGGCCCAGATGAAGTTCATCCTGATTGGCTAAAGACACCTGGGCTACTGAAAGGAGGGGTGGGGGGAAGAATCTATACTGCTGCTGTGGCTTCTGGTTTGCGTTGTTGTCTGCACGCTTTGCGCGGAGGAGGGCTTTTGCTAAGGCAAACCCTGAGAAGACCAACCCCCAGACAAAGGGAGTGCCTTGGTATTTCTATAGTAAAGGACTAGTTCTGTTGTTTTGTAGCTCTACTTGTGTATACCAAAGTGTCTCCCCACCTTTCTCCCTCTTCCCTCATTCCCCACCTTTTATTGTAATCTGTTTACCTTAAATAAACTTTCCTGGTTTTACCCCACACGGTGTGTGTGTGGTTCCTCTGTGGTTCAGTGCTAAATCCAGTGTATAGACCAAGGGCAAGCCAAGGCCCTGAGAGAATCAAGTCAAGATGGCAGAGCTAAGGCTGGCAGTTTTGCACCTTTGATCTCTGGTCTTGAGAAAAGGACTGGTTGGCAGTCCTTCACAGATCACGCCCCCCGTTTGGTTTTATGTGCTGAGGTGGTTTTATTCTTTGCTGTTAGTTTTATCTGGGTTGTTTTATTTTTCATTTTAATGTTTGTATTTTATGTTTTTAATGTATTGCACACTGCCCAAAGAACTTCAGTTATTGGGTGGTTTAAAAATACAGTAAATAATAAATAAAGTACGTGTTTTTTTCTGTTCTCCTTTCCTTGGGATCCATCTGCTCTGTTTTATTTCTAAGGTTGTCATATCTGTATCCAAAATAAACCCAACTGGATCTGTTCCAAAGACATTTTTTTTTTTACCGGTCATCATTTGTAACCTGTTTCTCACAACAACTACCTATGAAATTGCCATGAGCTGTTTTTCAGTGTTGCAACATCCAAGGAAGTAAATTTTGGTCTTAAAACCATTATACATAAAACCAGGGAACTGCATTGCATGAAGCTGTTTCTAAAAACTGCTATATTTAACAGGGTGGAGAATAACAATGCAAAGTGCCAGACCTCATCTATTCCCAGAATCTGAACTTTAGAACTTCATCCAGATTACATCAGTAATGTTGTCAGCTTTAGATAAATCCAAGATCTGTGTTAAATAATCAGCATTTATTTATGCACATTTAAAGGTCTGAAAGAAAATGATACTGCACAGTTCAAGTACATTTGACTGGGCTAATGTATTAGGTAAACAAATCATTCTGAGCCATGATCAAAGTGGAGATCTAGGGCCCAATGACCTGATCTTTAGGTGTGAGAAAGAAAATTGGAGGAAGGTGGCCCCATGTTTGAAGCCTTGGCCATTGGACTTTGACTTGACCTGCCTGCTTAGCTAGGAGTGATTCCCCCAGCTGTTAATATGGGATGAGGTGAAAGGTTACCAATTAGTTGGAGAGGCTAAGAAAGTTGTAAGCAGTTGCTCTCAGCTGTCATTCCAAATTAGCATTGGGCCATTAGTGGATAGATTATAGTGGTCAATGCTTTGTTGCAAGTCATTGCTTTTGGTTGCTGATGGAGAAACAGTAACAATGAGACATTTATCTATCAATTCACTGGGTCAGGCTGCTGTAATGTACAGTAGGATTTTACTAGGGAAACTCATTGTAGTTTCTGTTAGTTCCATGACATAGGTGTTATTTTAATTGCTTAGTGCTTAGCAGTGAAACCATCTTTTTTTCTTTTAATGAGTCCAATTATTATGCAGGGTTATGTTTCTTCTACAAGTTTTGTACCTACGAAGGAGTTCTGCTCTTGCTAAATTTTAAATAATCAAATAAAGTTCATCTTTTTAGCATAATTAATATTACAGATTCCAAATAATGATATTGTAAGGTTGATTATAAATAATATAAATTTTATATTATAAATATAAATAATATAAATTTATATTATAAATTTAAAATTTATATTATAAATATGTTTATTTTATAATGGTATTTTATATTTTGTTTTATTGTATTTTTTATATATTGTACATCACCCAGAGTGGCCGGGTCACCGGCCAGATGGGATCATGGGCGAGTTGGAACTGGATGGCTGTTAGTGGCAGGGTGGTGGACCTAAGTCCCAGACCTATCTGTTAGCTGGAATAGACACATGGAGTCTATGCAGCAACTGAAGCTACCATGCAACTGAAGCTACCGTTCCACATTACAGGTTCCCAATTGGCAACCAATATCATCCACATAAAATGATAAGCCTTGAAGGGTCACTCTAAGTTTTGCTAACCTCTCCGTCTCCTCTTTCTCTGTGTGTGTGTAAAAACCACATCCTCTGGATCCCACCCCACCCCCAGTTTTTAAATCTTTTAAGAGAGCTTGCTTCTCTCAAAAGTATTAAAATACTTTTCAGATGTGGGAATTGGAAATAACATTTCCAAAACCAATCCGAATTGTCTTCCCCACTAGAATTCACCTCTATGCATGCCAGGAGTTACTTTCTGAATTTTACCATGGGGGTGGGGATTTGGGTGCAGTGGAACGTGGGCTGAGGTGTCACCAATATGTGGATGACACCCAGCTCTACCTCTCCTTTTCATCCTCCTTCCACCAATACTATCCAGACCAAAATTAAGAGTTCCTCTCATCCCAGTTGGGTATTTGGCCCTTCTGTGGTGTGTCAAAAACTTTATGTTTTGCCCCTGTTGAATGTCATAGTTATTGCATCCACACCCAGGAAATAAGGTGACCAGACACAAGCTTTGGGCCATGATTTTATTTATTTATTTATTTATTTATTTATTGCCCATCCGGTCACCCAGCCACCCTTTAATTTTATTAACTTTTTACAGGATCTGCAAAGGGATAATTTAACAAATTATCCTCTACCTCCAACCTCCAATGAGAGTATGTATCCTGGGTTTGAGGCAACGGATTTCATTCACCACGTGCCCCACCTCCCAACATCCAGGTGAACCTCAGCCTGTCTCTGAGACCAGGAGCAGTTTTATAACTGCCCCTGTCTCCTCACTGCCGCAGCAGTGTCGCACAAACCAGGTGTGTTGAGTGAGGCTGAGTGAGGCCTGCTTGGGGCAGTGCCACCCTGCTTAGCTTTGGGTGGGTGAAACAGGCATGTCCCAAGAGAGTTCTGGTCTCTGCCTCCTTGCACCCGTGACCCTTGGGAAGGTGATCTATGGAATCCCCTTTCAACCTCCAACTAATGTGCTGGGTACTCACCAACATTTCCTCCTTCTTATGCCCTCTTTACCCACACTGACCTGTCATAGGAGGGGACACATTTCCCTTTCTTACTGAAATTATTTTGAACATTTAGCCCATTCTTTAAAATGTTTTCTGTCCACTCCTCCTAGTTCTGTATCAACCAAAATGTGATAATGACCTTCCCCCGCATCACGTGCAGCTGTGGGCGGGGAGAAATTTTGCGGACGTGGGGGGAGGAGAAGCGAGACTTACCAGTTCTCGCAGGTACGTCGGTCTCAGGTAGGGGGGGCGGGGCTACAGGAGCCAATATTAGGACCTGCAGCACCGCCCCACACCCTCTTTGTTCTTCGCAGCTCCCTCCCTCCCGCCCTGTATTCAGTATGGGCTCCTCTTGTCGCCGTTAAGGGGCTGAGTAGGAATTTTGGCTTATCCCTATTAGGGGGGTGGGCGCGTTTCGCCTACTCCATACTACTGCAGGGTTGGGAGTATTATAGTTAGGATATATAGCAAGAAAAATGGTCACAGATAGATAGTTGGCAGGTAAGTGCGGGTTAGGGTATTGATAGGGTGAGGTGAGCATCCCTGGCACCATTCAGGTGACAGGCGGTTTCAGGATGCCTCAGATGGATGGGTCAGTAGGCTCAGACAGCTGGGGGTCAGGAACGCCTGTGAGGCCTTTGTTCTCGCCAAGCTTAGTTGTCGTGAGACTCCGAGAGGGAGCGACGCAACAAAGGCACCCAACACTGGAAAGTGCAAAATGGGGAGGCGGCGGATTTCCTCGCCACCTCCCGGTTTTGATGCTCCGCCCAAGTGCATAACAGAGCGGCCTACGAGGCCAGAATAGAATAACCCGCACTCGATCCCTTTGCAGGTCATTGTATGTAAATATGTAAATAAACGTGGCCCAGTTAAACACCAACTGAGTGTCTCGATTCTTCATTTCCCACCTGTACGTCCGCAATGATACTGTCAGGTCCTTAATACAAGTTACTGATGATGGTATTAAGAAATATTGAACACCCCCAAGACTTGCTGTGCTTCTTCATGAATGTCCAGATGCCTACAAGACAATGCAGATATCACCCTAGGCATGCACAGCATACTCTAGTGAGGACTAGAGACACTCTTAACTGTTCTAGGTCTCCCAGGGCATTCTTCAATGTGTCCAGTGAATTGTGAACTGGGACTTCCATTCTTCTATGGAAAACTGTTTCAGAGCCTGAGGTCAATTGTGGAACTCGTTCTATATTCCATAGTCCACTCAAGTGTTTTACAGGGGGTGGCAGTTGGTTAGTAGGGATGCATAATGAACATCCCTGTGGGTGCTTGAATTCTCCACTGCCACCTTCGCTGCCACCTAATCCCCCTTCCGCTGCCCCCCAAGGGTTTCCAAAGGAGAAGAGGAAGAAGGTGGCCTTATCATCAGTGGAAATAACCATCATGTTCCTGTCACACCTGCTGAGACTTGTAGTCTCATGCCCTCCTCAGTGGGAACATGATTCTCCCCTGAAGAGCTGGAACACCCTGTGCCATCACCTGCCCCAGGTAAGTTTGAGGGACTTTAGGGGTCAGGTGAAGAGGGAGAAGACAGTGGTAAAGGCAGTAGCGAAGGTGGCAGTGGGGACTCAAAAAGTGTGCCAAGCACAGCACAGCCCTCAGCATACACCTGCTCATGAGTAAGATGCACTCACTGTTACAAGCACCTCTTTTTCATTACTTGCAATATTTCCAGTAGGTGAGTTTGCGACTCATTTCTTCCAGGGTTAACCAACCTGTTTTGGAGTGGTACCCAGCACTTCTGGCCACCACTAAAAGTTATCATTACAGGCAGCACAATCCTATGGCCACTAGACAGTGTCTAGATGGCCATCGGGTTTTTTTTTTGGTTTTTTTTTAATTCCCAGCTACTCTACAAGGTTGGAAAATCGCTCCAACCTCATAGCTGGGGATCCACGCTCAGATCCCCCCCCCAAGGCAGCATGGAAAGAACTGCACCAGCTGCTTCTCCGTGGTCATAAGAGTGACCTTGGAGGGCTTTGGGGGCCATTCTGGGGGGCCGAGAGGGGAGCAGACTGGGTCCAAGATGTATACTGGCAGCATCTCAGACTCCTTCCTTCCCGCTCCGAAGCGCTGCAGTCGTCTGAGTGCCGTCTAAGTGCTTTACAGTGTGAGAGGAGTGCAGAGGTGACCTTTGCCCCCGTGCTCCTCCCGCCCTCCATAGGATGCCCATAATCCTTCAAGTTCAGAGGGTTACGGGCATCCCCATAGGATTGCGCTCTAACGGTAGTATAATCGATTATTTACTTTTCTCTCTCCGTCCATGATGTGCATTTGGAGATGCACTGGCCCTGCTAGCTGGCATTAAACAAGAGCCTAGTTCATTCGTCTTTTGTGTTTTATGCTGGTTCATTCGTCTTTTGTGTTTTATGCTGGTTCATTCGTCTTTTGTGTTTTATGGATCAAGCCGATAGGTTTATTTAGTGCAAGACTGTGGACCTGAAACTGCCTGAGAACTTCAATGACGGCAAACAAAAAGTTTTCCTAGCATTGTCTAGAGTAGACTTCGGCGAGGCGAAACGTATACTAGTCCTCACTCTGTTGCATAAATGAAATGAAAACGGAACATGATGGAAATGTGTTGCACAGGCTCGCATCCAAAAATGCCCCAAAGAATGCTAGCATTTAGTCAGAGTTAATTGAGCAGTTCTCCAATTTGAAAGACATGACTATTAAATCAAGCACGGAACCATAAAACCTTTCTGGCAGTTTATTACAAGGCTAACTTCCGAATGAAAAGAAAACGTCGCTCAGGCCTCTAGGAATAGGATTGGGGAAGGGTGGGGGAAGCGAGGGAGAGGGCATAAGTAATATGAGTTTGAGGATAGATTACCGTATTTTTCCGTCTATAAGACGCCCCCATGTATAAGACGCCCCTACTGGGCAGTTTCGCAACCGCGCGGTTCTCTCCTCGGCTTACTTCCGTGTATAAGACGACCCTCAATTTTTAGTCTAACAATTTTAGGAAAAAGTATAGTCTTATACATGGAAAAATACTGTACTTGTTAATGTAGTTAGGTGTTTAGCTTGTTTCAATGTATGTATTAAGCTGCAGTACTATTACTTGTATTCCATTATTAGTGGATTCTTCAGATTATGCTTGAAATTAAAAAAAAAAAAAAAAAAAAAGCAGGAGAAAAATGCCCCCAAATATATATTATAGAGGTCAAACCACAAACTAGGCAAGGATAATAAAAGTGAATGATTGACAGCTGGCAGAATGACAGTAAAAATAAATTTTCCCCAAGGATATTATTTTTATTAAATGTGTCTCTCTTGTAATTCAACATTTTTCTAGGTTTCTGTCCCCCCTGCCCTTTGCACTTGTCAATTCTGTGCAGAGATGGCTAGGAGGAGTGAAATGTAAACAACCTGGTATGGAAAAATGAAATTGGAGGTTTCCATTTTGTTTTAAAGGGATTCCAGACACGTACCCACTTTACATTACACATGGCCATGTCTGCAATATCTACTTCATGGATAAAGGGTCATAATAATGCCCTTACTCCAAAATAAATTACGTAGTGGCACTACTCTTGACATTCCAGCCAAAGCCATATTATACTCTCCGTCTCCTGGCTTCATGTTTGCTACTTGAATTTGTATGTATTTCTTCAGTTAAACAGGGCAGGTACGGTTGTGCTAAAGTCCACTGAAATGAATGACACTTAAATCAGGAGCCAAAACTGAGGGCATGTACACATTCGCTTTTTGCAAACAGCACCTCCCTTTGGCAATAATTACAGGTCAGGATTGAAAGGGAGAAAAGGTATTTGCCCATTATACAGAGGCAGGTGTCGCAGTGGGTAGGAACATGTTTGCGTTGCCAAGCCAACTGAGCCAATGTTTCCTTCCTTGCCATGCTGCAGGCAGTGAGACCGCTGTAGCACAAGAAGATAAAGAGCTTCAACCCAACCGCTGGGGCAATGGGAACGCATTTCCCCCAGCACCTGTTCAGAGACAGAGCAATATGTTTGGTTTTGTTTGCCCTTGTGATCTCTGATTGGGTGGTATCACATGGTGAAGGAGAAAGAACTCCTAAGGACATTGAAAAAAGGGGTGCTGAAGTTCTATTGATAAATAATAAGAACTCTGCCTAAGTTTAGATCTCGGGATATGTAGTCAGTAGGAAAAGTCTATGCTTCAATCCTGCCTGAAATCCCATTGCGGGCTTTTCCTATAATCAGATTGTCACAACAAAACTGGCTAGGAGGACTTGAGGAAAGTCTCTCATGCAGTCCAACCAATCTTTTATCCCACATTTCTGTGTTGTGTACACTTCTTTCTGTGCCACTTTTACTCCACCTGCCTGTGGGTTTTCGAACATATATAACTCCCTTATACTGAGTTAGTCATTGCTCCTGTTTGAGTGCTGTCTACTCTGACTGGCAGTGGCTATCCACGGCCTCAGGCAGACGTCTTCTCATCTCTCAAAGTCCTTTTAGCTGAAGAATCTGGGGACTGAACTTTGGAATGTCTGCATGCAAAGCATGGGCTCTCCCACTGAGCGAGTGGTGGCCCCTCCCTTAGTAGCAATATCCACGCACCTGGATTGCTACAAATTACATTGTGCTGGCACAGTTATCCTTATGCTGTATTATTTGATTCAAAGGATCCGCTGACTGTTAACATGTCCCACAGTTGCAAGCTGTTATGCTATCAGGTAACCTATGTCACTAATGATATTTTCTCCTTTTTTTATTTTTGCTTTTTCACTTTGTCTTACTCCATTGATTCTGTTCATGTCTCTCAAGATGTATTTGGGCTTTCCACGACCACTACTTAATGTCAAGGGGAAATGATCATTCTGTTTCCTTGGCATCAAGGAAAAATGGGGTTCACTCTTGTCAATCTTCATTCACCAAGACTGAACACTTAAAGCTCTTCTGCTCCATATTTTATTGTTTTGCCCTGTAATAATCGTCCTACTTATGCCCTTGAGGGACAACATCTGCTATTTCCCAATCACCAGATCTATGTCATCTTTTCTCCCTTGGCAAATATCCTTGACCACATTTGATGTGGTCATTTTTGATGTTTTTTTCAGATTCTCCCCTCCCCCAAGGGTCCTAAACATCAGAATGTACTCAGCCTTTATACTGTTCTTGATATCTCAGTAGCACCAGCCTTGTGGAAGCTAAACCTCTTAAGATCGTTGTAGCCCTTGAGTCCCACCCAAGTAAATAGGACCAAACGGGAGTAGTCTGGGATTGACAACCTCTGTATCAGTGTTCTCCAACCTTGGGTCCCCAGATGTTTTTGGCCTACAACTCCCAGCATGCCCCAGCCAGCTGGCTGGGGCATGCTGGGAGTTGTAGGCCAAAAACATCTGGGGACCCAAGGTTGGAGAACACTGCTCTATATTAACACTTGCCCCTTTCCTGACTCACTCTCCAGTCCACAGACTTTCAGTTATTAATGGTCCATAATTTATGACCAAAAACAGTATAGGTAATAAATCCATCTCAGAACTTACAGACCATGATTGTATCATAACAACACAGAAAGCAAAACAAATCCAGGGATGAGCAACAGGAGAAATATAAACATGCTTTTGTAATTAGCACTACCCTATTTATTTTAAGAAATTATATGCCACATTAACTGCCGCTCACATAAACTGTTTATGTACGGTATTTGTTTGCTTAATTTTAAGAAGTTTTACTCCACTCTTCAGTCGCAAAGGCTTCAGAGTGACTTCTATACAATCAATAAAATAAAACTCTTCCTGCCTAGAGGCTTACAATCTAAAAGACATGACACACAAAAGAGGGGAAAGGGCTGGGGAAAGAGGGGGAGAAAGCAGTGATCAATTCTTAAAGCCAAATGGTAGTTCTTAAAATAACCAGCTGGAATGGAAATAGTCCGTGGAGGGGAGGAGCCTGACAGAGCTGGTCTTTAAGCAGAACTAATGGCGTGGCCCTGCTTCCCGCCTCCCTCTGCTGCAGCCTGATGGAATGGCTGCTGCCTAGTGACAACTGAGGGAGAAATCCAATCCAGCTGGTCTTTCAGCAGAGCTGATGGAATGGCCCTGCTCCCCCATCTACCTCTGCTGCAGCCTGTTTACAATTTATTTATTTATTATATTTATACCCTGCCTTTTTTCCTGCAAGGAACCCAAGGCATTTTACATAATCCTCCTCTTCCTCCTCTCCATTTTATCTTCACAACAACCCTGCGAGGTAGGTTAGGCTGAGAGTCAGTGACTGGCCCAAACTACCGGTAAGTCACCCAGTGAGTTTCATGGCCGAGCGGGGACTAGAACCCAGATCTCCTGTGCCCCAGTCCAACACTCTCACCACTATGCCACACTGGCTCTCAAACAAAGTAAAATACAGTAATACCTTGGATTGCAAGTAACTTGGTTTGAGAGCGTTTTGCAAGACAAGCAAATTTTTAAATATTTATTATTATTATTTTTTACTTGATATACAAGCGACGTCTTGCAATACAAGTACTGTAGTACAGCTTAAATTAAAAATCTCTGTACAATTTTTTTGGGGGGGATTTTGTTTTGATATAAGAGTGTTTTGGATTACAAGCATGTTTCCGGAACGAATTATGCTCTCAATCCAGTTATGACTGTAAAGCAAAAAAAGCAAAACAGTTAGATTTTAAAAATCCTATTAGGTGTTAAGGTAAGGAGCAAGGTAATCCTTTCTAGATGTTAGGAATCAATCCCCAAGTTAGTATTATTATTAGTATCCATGTAAGAGTTAGCAACCGCTCTGACTAGCCATGGGGGACAAGTCCTGGTTCCTTCAGACCACAAAGGAACCAGGCAGCCATATAGGAAACTGGAAGAGGAGCAGGGAGCACGCATGCCTTTTCAAATGCAGAGAGAATGCCCCCCTTGTATGGCAAAACAAATCATATGGCTGGATGATCTCATAATTCATGTTGTTTAAGACCAATCAAAACCTGACATGACTTCCAATTCAATTAGCTTTTCATAAGTGTAGAACAGGCAGCAAGCATTTCTCCTATTAGGACTTTATCTGATAGAAACTCTATAACAAAACAGGACAGTGCTTAAGGGGTGTCATATGGTGCTAAAGAGGGGTGTCTGGCAAGGCGGAGAGCCAGACAACAGGTTTTGGGGGAAAGCCTTCCTCGTAATGGTAGTGAGTAAGGATGCAAGTAAGCTAGACCCTTGCAGGAAAAGAGTGATTGATACAGCCAACGTTGTTATCTTTTGGATAAGAGAAATACAAGCATAAATACAGAATAGCCTATCTCAAATATAATATAAGCCTAGTCTCCGTGTCCCAGGGGATATGTGAAGAAGTTGCAGTGAGTGAAGTGGTTAATGAAAGTAGTGTGTGTGGTTGAATCAGAAAAAGAGCCTAGCCAGTGTCGCTGATCAATGATAAGGTATGGGAATCGAGTAGAAGCAGTAGTGTTCGATTCATCTTGAAGGATTGTTTACGACAGGAGTAAGCAACCTTTTTGGGCCTGTGGGTTAATTTAGCAATTTGTCCTGGGAACCACCACAAAACGGTTGCCATGCAAGGCATGACATCACAGAGGACAAGCAACCTGCCCCAAAGGCTGAGTACAAAGCGCGGGGAGGGGGGGCACACTAAATAATTCCATTGAACCCACAGTTTTCAGTGCCAACAAAAATCTATTTCAGAGAAGGTAAACTCTTCCCCCCCCTGCCCCCCACTGCTGCCAGCTAACTCACTCCCCCCATCTTTTTTCCCCTCTTACTCTGGACCACACATGCACACACAAACTCATGTCTCGCCCTTCTCCTCCTCACTGCAAGCACACAAGAAACCACACATATTCATTTTCAGGATCCCTCCACAACCCTAACCCTTTCTCTCTCTCTCTGGGAACATTCGCACATCACCCCCAA
Organism: Shinisaurus crocodilurus; assembly: GCA_021292165.1. Lineage (NCBI taxonomy): Eukaryota > Metazoa > Chordata > Lepidosauria > Squamata > Shinisauridae > Shinisaurus > Shinisaurus crocodilurus. Next base: position 107,851,401 of record CM037876.1, read on the forward strand.
CCCACCCTGGCAATAAGCCACGTTGGGTTGGTTGTTGTACGAACAATCTGTGGTGTCCCCGACAGACGATCGGGTTCACCGTGGGTTGTTCACCCTTCCCTCCCCCCTCGGTCCTCCCGTAGGTATCCCGGGGGACTCCGCAGCAGGACCAGCTTGACTGCTGCCCCCGCCTCCTGTGATCACAAGGCCTTTTTTTGCTTGCTGCAGCTCCACCCCCACCTTTAACCTCCCCCCCCCCAGAGATCGCACTCTCCAGCTTGACAGCCAGTTTTAGTTATCTCCGTTTTGACGGCCATTGACAGCCCCTTCAAAGTGCCCAAGTGGCACATTGGAGGGGCTGTCAGTGGTTGGCAAACTTTTTTTTTTTTAATTGTGCCCATGATGGGTGCAAGTATTTTTGGTTGTTGTCATTTTTAGCAGCACTTGTGCAACTCCGAAAACTAGAGATGTCAAAGACCACATACATTGCCAAACCCAATAAAAGGACACAATAAACTGAGAATCTCCTCTAAATGGGCTGCTCTTTGAAGCTATATAGAGCCTTTGGATCTAGAGATATTGGATACAGGATACTGGAAATTGTCAGAATTCAGTGGTTTTGACTCTTGGAGACATTTTCTGTGGTGAAGTCACATGAAAATGAAGCAGTGACAGATTTGTTTCTGTTTCCCTCCTTCCCTTCTCAATCTAGGGCTTCGATCCTCTGGCTTTTCTTGGAAAAATGTTTCATTTGGGCAGAGTTGGGTGGCTAGTGGGTAGGTACCTAAGGGTAGGAGAAACCATGGGTAATAGGCAGAGTCAGAGGTAATACAGTAATACCTTGGATTACAAGTAACTTGGTTTGAGAGCATTTTGCAAGACAAGCAAAATTTTTAATATTTATTTAATTTTTTTTAACTTGATATACAAGCGTCGTCTTGCAATACAAGTACTGTAGTCTGGCTTAAATTAAAAATCTCTGTACAAATTTTTTTGGGGGGATTTCGTTTTGATATAAGAGTGTTTTGGATTACAAGCACCTTTCCGGAACAAATTATGCTCTTAATCCAAGGCATGACTGTAGGTGGAAGTGGGGTCTAAGCACCACAACACAAAACCACTCCTTTGAACCCACATTTTCTCCTACAGCAGAAACCCATTTTGTAGAATAGCAGCCTGAGGCCAGGTTGAAAGAATTGTTGTTTTTTAAAGGACAAATGAGCAATTGGTAGGGGGCTCGCCTCTCAGTCTCCCCAGTTGCTCCCACATCCCAAATGCAGGGATCAACTGGCATGGGGTTGAGCCCACTCACAGGTGCCAGAAGCAGTGGGACCTTTTACCCAAGCAACTTCTATGGGTCAAGCTGGGTAGGACTTTCCTCAGCTGAGCAGATAATGCATCCCTTAGGGATCCCTTATCCCTTTGTAAGGAAGCCTGGATGGGTGGCCCTGCACAAGCCCCACCTCCTCACAGCAGGCTTTGCCTGCCAAGGAGATGGGTGCATGGTGGTGTTACATGGTAATCCAGGAGCAGGGGCACAGTGTTTATACCCTGCCAGGTCTGTAATGGGGGAAAGGGGGAACTAATGGACACCAATTGGTGCACACACAGGGAACACTAATATAACACACAGGAAACAGCAGTGTGGCGTAGTGGTGAGAGTGTTGGACTGGGACTCGGGAGATCCGGGTTCTAGTCCCCGCTCGGCCATGAAACTCACTGGGTGACTTTGGGCCAGTCCCTGGCTCTCAGTCTAACCTGCCTCACAGGGTTGTTGTGAGGATAAAATGGAGAGGAGGAGGAGGATTATGTAAGCTGCCTTGGGTTCCTTGCAGGAAAAAAGGCGGGGTATAAATGTAATAAATAAAATAAAATAAATAAAATATTGTGGAATAGACTTTCAGTTGGTTCAACATCGACTGGTATGTTGGGAATTCAGTGGCAGGGGATGGTTACCAATGCAAGGGTGCCCCATCTGCAGAGTACAAGACCTCAACACTGGAGTGCTACAATAAGAAACAATAACGAGAGGTGGTGGTGTGGCTGCCCTGCTGGAAAAGGTTCATGGAGGGCTTTAGAATTCCTCTACCAAAGTCTTCATACCCATATTCGGACAAAAAAATTGGAAATCAATTGGAAGTTCAACATAAGTTCTTAAGAATGAACCAAATGAAATTCCCACCCATCCGCCTCAGCCAAATTCGACAGGTATAGCTATTCCCAGCATGGAGAGGACCCTGTTGCACCTGCCTGCCTTGTAGATGAGGAGCCTGTTAAAAAAAAAGATGAGCTGGCAACCCTAAATTTCAGTACCACAAACCTGATTGAATTCACAGGGATTCAAACCCAGACGTGTAAGAGCTGAGAAGCACTCAAGGACCTCTGCCTGGATCTACCGATCTGTCCGTTTCATTTTGTCTCACATTTGAATTTTTAAATTTTATTTATTTATTTCATGCATTTCTATACCACCTTTCTGCCAAGGCACCCAAGGTGGTTTATAATATTTAAATACTGAAACAAACAAATGTTACCAACCCCACCCTTGAAAGAAACACCAGAATATTCACCCATTGATGGTCCCTTCGGGAGTTGATGGCATGAGCTCCCTGGTCTGGGCTTCCCAAGTTGTTTCCATCACATTTATGAAGAAATTTGCAAATGTTGGTAAGTTCTTATCAAAACATGAACCAAATGAAATTTTCATCTACAGTTGCCAAGCTGGCCACATTGTCAGTAGATGTCTGCACCTGAACTGGCGATGAAGGGCAGGAAGGAATTAATACCTGGAGTTGTATAACTCTGGAAATAAATGAGTGGAAATTCCTGTGGATGACTCAGGAGGAATCAACTCTCTTAGATCCTATAACCTGTATAATATTAATCTAGAGCCTAACTCAAATCAAGGACCCAGGATTGCTCCAATCCATTGCAGTATGACAGAGAACACTTTACCCAATGGAAACACCCCAATCGAGATATCCTCTTTCACTAGCACTTCCATCGGAAGTTCAGCATGCCTGAAGTCATTGTCCCCTTTCTGACCTTGCATGTGTTCAAGAGTTCAGACCCTCAGTATGACCTGGCTCATGTAGATATTCTGTTGAGCTGATCTGTGATTTTGCCTGGGTCTGCCTGTGCCTCTTGATTGGCTTCTGCCACTATCCCTCCCTCTGAGCTGAATCTATACTTCCAGGCCCAGACTCTTCCTCTTTGTTTGGGATGCATGGTTGCCTCTGCTGCTCACTCCCCGTGAAGCACCCATTGCTGCATTTAGGCAACTTCCATTTTGGTGGTGATGCCCAACCACATTTAGGAGTTTAGCTTCTTGCTTGGGGTGCTCAGAAGGACTTTTACTCTGTGTGCACAGTCACAATATGAGGACTGTGAGCCCCTGTGAGTTGGCCCTCTTGAAGCGATGAGAAGTCCAGTTCTTGCAGTGGGAGTAAGTAGCAGGACTGTTGTGAGCTTTTGGATTAAAGCTCAGTACTCACCCTCAGGAAATGGTATAATTTCTCTTCCTACGTGTACAGTTTTCTTTTCCATCATTTTCTATCCAGTCGTCCATACTTTTTTGTTTGTTCCATGAACATCCAGGAAAATAGAATGAGAATTATTTCCTTCCTTCCTCCTCCTTCTGCTACACTGACTGACACCTCCATCTTCTCAGGGAGAGGTCTTCCCCAGCCCTTTAACTGGTGATCCTTTAATTAGGATTGATCCTGGGACCCTCTGCATGCAAATAATTTGCTTTACCATTGCTATTTTCCTCTCCAAAGTGCATTGTGAAGGGCAGCCAAGAGGGAGCAGTGGATCTAAGCTTCACCACTGGATTCCTCAACCGTGCACTCCAGACAACTCTAGGTATATCAGTTAGGTCAAAATGCAGCATAGGGTACTTTGAGCCAGGCTGATTGAAGTCTGCATGGGAAGTACCTAGTGAGAGAACCTCTCTCTGTCTCTCTTCACTATGAAGTCTTCAAGCTTTACCAGAACTCCAAATGAAAATAAGGAAATTATGATAAAAAATAAGGATATGCAAGTCCAAGCACTGTGAACCTTGGTTAAATGTAGACAGTCCTACTATCAGTTCTTGCTCCCACCATTAAGCAAAGAAGCTCAAGAAGATATATTATTAGTAGAGATAGCCAATGATGTAGCCCTTGTGCTCCATTATCATTATGTACAAAATCAATATCAGAACAATCCAAGTCTAGACACATAAATGTCAAAGTATTTAACAAGAAGCAGTTAGAGTAGGGAGGGGGCAGTTAAATCACAGCCGAGGTAGTCTGATAGCTCTTGAAGTAGCTTACCAGGATTTTATGTAAGATAAAAAAAAAAACTGTTTAACTAAGCATGTAGAACAAAGCCTGGGGCTTGGGGATAAGGACACTATCAGAGGGAAGAGTATCAGAGGGAACATTGATAGAGTTCTTTATTGTACCTGTCAAGTTCCAAAAGTTAGATATTTTGTCAAAAGCAAGCAGGCTGTTTGATCTGACTAATTTTCTCTTTCTCTTAAAGGTTTATGTTGCTTAATGAAATTACCAAATATGGAAAACAGGATATTCATCTCACTTTAAGAGAACCAATGTTACATCACTTTCCTTAACCTTGTTCTTGACTGATTCCGTATAACCTTAGGAGACAAACTTCTTCTTCTGTAACACAGGATGAAGCAATAAACACAGATTATTAACATGTCTGCAGCAGAGTTCCTGGTCAAGTTCAGATCAGATATTTATTTTTGAGATGGTAACATCTGGGGGCTTCTTCTTTAATCAGAAAGCTGTTTTGTTGAAACAACTCTCCTCTGTGAATAAAAATGAAGTGGCAAAGTCACTGCATGAAAATAAATTAAAGGACAAAAACCCCTGCCAGTTTAAGACCAGAGTTAAGGCTATCGCGTGTTGGCTCAAGCGCCACAAAGCCAGAAAATTGGAAGCTAAGCTCATGCCTTAACAGACATACCGGTTGATCAGTGATGATGTTGGGCAATGTCACAAATTGTGCGTGCTTACAACTTACCCTCCATGCACCCACACTTTTCCTTGTTCTTTCTGGCCCAAATCCAGATGGAGACGATGGAGTGCCTGGGACCAGCAAAGATGCCCCGCATAGTCCTGGTCGGCTGGTCCTGTCTTGTCTAATGAAGCATCTGAGCCTTCCTGTAGTGCTCCTATGATCTGACCCATGCCTGTCTGTTGCTTACAGCAGTATTTCATTTCATGTCATTTATTTCATTTCTATACCGCCCCACAGCTGAAGCTCTCTGGGCAGTTCACAACAATGTATACATTTTAAAAAAACCAACAATAAAAACATACAATATAGTTAAAAAGATTTAAAAACCAAATTTAAAAGAGATAAAAGGATAAAAGAGAATTTTTATAAAGTGTTATGGAGATGGTATCTAACTCCAGTAAGATTAAATCGGATAGATAACAATTGCTCCACATTGTGCTGGAGAGGGTGTAATGAAAAAGGTACATATGCCCATATGTGGTGGAACTGCAAAAATGTTCTGGAATTTTGGCAGAAAGTGTTTGCAGAAATATCAGAAATAATCGGAATGGAATTAGAGGTCTGCCCAAAATTAGCATTGTTAATAATAACAGAAAAGTTAGTTTGTTTAAAAAAATACTAAAGAACTGATTGTGAATTTGTTAACAGCAGCTAAATTAGTGATAGGTAGGAAATGGAAAGTTCAATATGTCCTTTCAATTACTGAGTGGTATAAAGAGGTATGGGATATCACGCTAAATGATAAATTAACTTGTAATATTAAGTGTCAAAAAGGACAATTGGAGAAAGATACTTTTGTGAACATTTGGGGTAAATTTTTGGATTATGTGTTGGTGAAGGGGAAGGGGAACGAACCTTGTCAGGATTTGTTACATTTTTGGAATATAGAATAATATCTTATATTTATATATAAATATTTTGAGGGAGAAATATAATTTGGTCCCAAGAGGTGGGGGGAGCACAATGTTTATGTTGTATTTTTGTTTTGTTTTTCATTATTAGTTGTATGATGGGGGGGGGGAGAAGAAAAAAAACACCAAATTTAAAAGCACAGTTTAAAATGACACTACAAAAAGTTAATAAAACCAAGTCTACAGGTGACAACTCCCCCCGCCTGCCCCCGTGCTATTTCGAGCTCTTAACTATTGAATGCCTTGGCATAGAGCGAAGTCTTAACCTGACGATGAAAAGATAGTAAGGTTGGCGCCAGGCGGGCCTCAGTGGGGAGCTTATTCCATAATTGGGGGGCTACCACTGAGAAGGCCCTCCTCCTTGTTGCCACCAACCGAGCCTCTATTGGAGGTGGCAGTCGGAGGAGGGCCCCAGATGTTGAGAGTAGTGTCCGAGTAGATTGCAGTTGGGAGAGACGTTCCGTCAGGTATTGTGGTCCTAAGCCATGCAGGGCTTTATAGATTAGAACCAGCACCTTGAATTCGCCTCGGAAGCATATTGGCAGCCAGTGCAAACGGGCCAGAACTGGTGTAATGTGCTCGGACCTTCTGGTCCCTGCAATAAGCCTGGCTGCCGCATTTTGCACAAGCTGCAGCTTCCGAACAGTCTTCAAAGGCAGCCCCACGTAGAGTGCATTGCAGTACACTCTATGTGGGGCTGCCTTTGAAGACTGTTCGGAAGCTGCAGCTTGTGCAAAATGCGGCAGCCAGTAGCTGGTGGCAGGTGGGTTCAATGGTGAGAAGCCCTCTTCTGGCATCCTTCACCACCCTTTTGCTGGTTTTTGGGTGCCACTACAGTAAGACTGAATGACATGAGAGTTCAAATTTCTTACAGTAATACCTTGGATTGCAAGCATAATTCGTTCTGGAACCGTGCTTATAATCCAAAACACTCTTATATCAAAGCGAGTCTCTGGCGGGCGTGCGCATCTTATAGGGTTGTATGATCGAGCCTCGCTAGGGCAGAACGAGGCCGAAATTGGCCCCGCTCACGCCCAACGAGGCCTTACCTTTTCTTCGGGGCGGCTCGCCCACTCCGCGGCGAGCCACCCACGCGGCCCGTTCTGTCCCGTCGCATCACTTCTGGGACCGGAAATGACGCGACGGAACCCTGCGCAGGTGCGCTGGACCCCTGTGGCGCGTTCTGCGCCTGTGCAGGGTCCTGTCGCATCTCGGAAGCGATGAACGGGCTGGAGCAGCCCAATTGAGCGGCGCACCGCACCGCTCAGAAAATAGAGTCAGGTCAGCGCCAACCCCGAAAATCGACTTGGAGGCGCCAACCCGGCTTGGATCCACCGCTAGTGAGCGAGGCCGATTTCGGCCCGCTACGCCCGCTCAAGGCGAGCGGTTACATCCCTACCTTGTATTGCAAGACGTCGCTTGTTTATCAAGTCAAAATGTATTTAAAAAATTGCTTGTCTTGCAAAACACTCTCAGACCAAGTCACTTGCAATCCAAGGTATTACTGTATTTTGGATTTGGAACTGCAACATTATGAATGAGAGAAAAAACATTCATTCACTACCACGTTGAGATTTCCACCAGCAGGCGTGCTGCAAGGTAACTGGGGTTGCTCTGGAACTTGAGATGCTTGGTAGGGATAAAACGGGTTGGGTGGGTATGGTGTTTATAATGAAAAGAAGTTGCAAGTCGAAGGGTTAAGCAGCTTCTTCCAGCACACCGCTGCTTTGCTTGAATTTCATCCTCTCAACATCACTTCTCAAAAGAAAAGGTGTGTGGACTAAGGTTTGTAAGCTCGGGGCTTTTCTAACACGAGGCATTCGTTGTGCGCTCGTGATCCCTCACTCACGGAAGTTTGCGGGGCCTTTTCACAATGTCCTCATCTTCCCAGGGCCTCTCCCATATTTTCCAGCCGTTTTCACAGCTTTTTTTTTTAGAGCAACGAAAGTCAGCTATTATTTCCTATCAGGCTAAGAAGTGCTACAGAGGCCTAGTGTAATTTTGCAATTCCGCTCTATACCACAGCACCACCTTGCGTTTTGTAATGGAACATATAGAAAGGCAGAGAAGAAAGACCCCGGGGAGGGAGGAAACCTTATGTCGGGGCATTCCAACCTTGGGTCCCCAGATGTTGCTGGCCTACAGATCCCAGCATACCCAGCCAGCATGGCTAATGGCAAAGGGATTCTGGGAGCTGTAGTCCAGCAACATCTGGGGACCCAAGGTTGGAAAGCCCTGCCTTATGTGAACAGTCAAGGATGCTCTAATCCTCCGACAAAGAAAATGGAAGACGCAGCCTCGGTAAAATGCTGGGTCATATGCCTTATGTAGAGAAGCCCTCAACTGTCTAACTTGACATTCTGTGTATTTCCCTCCGAGTACCTTTTTTTAAAGGGCAAGAGGCACCGGCTTACAAATGCATCAAGATAAAAACAATTAAGCAACCCATTCCTGCTCAAAATGCCTCACCCCCACCCTGTCAAGATGCACCTTTTCCCGGTGCCTCTAACATCTGTGAAATGGGTGGATTCTTTTCAAAACGTGTGTTGATATTTCTCAGTACTGGCATCATCAGCCCAATGGTGGTAGGAAACATGGCTACAAGCACCACGCCCCAAATCATTAGCAGCAGTATCACTCTCACCCCTACTGCATCAGAAGAGACACCACCACCACCACCCGTCTCCCACTGCTTAACCTGTTCTGCCAGCTACTGAGGTCATCCAATGAAGCTGAGTGGTGATTCAGAACCACTCACCCACCTTAATCTGATGACTCCAGGTTCCAGTCTTATGAAAGAAGGAGAAAAAGTGTCCCTGTCCACTTTCTCCACACCATGCATAATTTTATACACCTCTCTCACTTCCTCCCATTACTTACTTTTTTCTAAGCTAAGAAGTCCAAAGCTTGTAACCTTTCCTCCTCATAGGGAGTTGCTCCAGTCCCTTAATTATTCTGGCTGAACTTTGCTGCACTTTCTCCAGCTCTACAATATCCTTTTTGCAGTGCAGTGATCGGAACTGAACACACTACAGTAATACCTTGGATTGCAAGTAACTTGGTTTGAGAGCGTTTTGCAAGACAAGCAAATTTTTAAATATTTATTTTTTAAAAATTGACTTGATATACAAGCGACGTCTTGCAATACAAGTACTGTAGTACGGCTTAAATTAAAAATCTCTGTACAAATTTTTTTTGGGGGAATTTTGTTTTGATATAAGAGTGTTTTGGATTACAAGCACGTTTCCGGAACGAATTATGCTCTCAATCCAAGGCATGACTGTATTCCAAGTGTGGTTGTACCACAGATTTGTATAAAGGCATTGTGATATCAGAAGTTTTATTTTGATTCCTTTTCTAAGTGATCCCTCAAAATAGAAATGGCCGTTTTCACAGTGGCCACACGCTGACTCGACATTTTCATTGCGCTATCCACCAGAACCCTAAGAACCCTTTCCTGGTCAGTCACTGCCAGCTCAGCCGCTATCCCTGTACATACATGTGTCCTTTGCTCCAATGTGCATCATTTTATACTTGCTTACGCTGAACCATGTTGCCATTTTAATGCTCATTCCCCCGGCTGGGAGAGATTCTTTGGGAGGTCTTCACTGGGCCTTTTTGCTTTAACCACCCTAAATAATTTGGTGTCACCTGTGGTCTTAGCCACCTCACTGTTGAATTAGGAAATACTCAAGTTATGCAATTCACTGTTGCTTTAGTGCAGTGTTCTCCAACCTTGGGTCCCCAGATGTTTTTGGCCTACAACTCCCAGCATGCCCCAGCCAGCATAGCTGGCTGGGGCATGCTGGGAGTTGTAGGCCAAAAACATCTGGGGACCCAAGGTTGGAGTGCACTGCGTTTTTATTATTCATTATGTTATTGTAAGGTTTAATTTAAAAAGTTAATTTGTCTAGCTTGCTTCATGCACATAGTTCCACAGATATTGATTACTGGGATTGTTATGAATTTCAGTTTGGACATTTTGTTTAGGCACATTATTTAATCAATATATCCTGTAACTACATTATATTTGGAAGTAGCAAACACGCAGCTCATTTGATTTTTATATAATCTACAGTGTGTGCACGTTATTGCATACACACATATGCAGGGCCGGTGCTACCATTAGGCCAACTAGGCAGCTGCCTAGGGCGCCAGGCTAAAGGGGGTGCCAGGAGCATAGGGCTGGAGGGAAGGAGGGCTCAAGTGGGAAGGGGGGGGCGCTAAATATCTGATCTTGCCCAGGGCACCAAACTGCCTTGCACCAGCCCTGCACATATGCATATCTATATTCAATGATTTAAAAAAACACTAACCTTGCTGGTTTAAGACCAGGGTTAGTTATCTCATGTTGGTTCAAGGTCCACAAAGCCAGGAAACTGGAAGCTAAGGCTGATGCCTTGACAGATGTGTCCTATGATTGTGTGATGTCAGAAATTGTGCTTGCTTACAACATACCCTCCATGCATCTTTGGTCTTTCAGGCCCAAATACAGATGGGGAGGATGGAGTGCCGGAGACCAGAAAAGATGCTTCATATTGTCCTGTATGGCTTTATGGAGCATCTGAGCTGTACTGTTTGCTAGAGGAATCCTCCTGTGAGTTAACTCACAGCTATTTTGTTGCTTGTTTCTGAAGGCAGAAATATACAGCATGAGGGCCCCAACCCCCACTCTTCCTCTCTGTGTCATGGGGAAAAGATGGGGGTTTGCTGATTAAAAACCCTGATTGAACAGAACAGAAAACAAACAGAATTGAACAGAAAACAAAAAAAGTCTTACGCTGTTTTTCATTGATCATAACTTCCTAGCCTCTGCACCTATCCTTCTGATATTTTGAGTTTTCTGCCTAGGGAAACCTCTATAATGTGCACCATTTTCATACAAATTGTAACACATTTTATTTTTATTTATTTATTATATTTATCAATCGCCCATCTGGCCGGTCACCTCAAAGCTGCCCTCAAAGAATATAGGCAGATACGCACATCATTTTTAGAAATCCCCAACTTTATTTATTTATTTATATCTTATATTTATTAATTGCCCATCTGGCCGGTCACCCGGCCACCCTGTAAAGGCTGCTCTGAAATATCCCCCATCCTCGCCACATGAATTCATCTGAAATTTGGCAGGTCTGATTCTCTCAGATGGACAGTTATTGTGGCTACCAGGAGGAGGGCCTTTTCTGCTGCGGCACCCCTGTTGTGGAATGAGCTCCTCAAAGAGGCTTGCCTGGCACCTACATTGTACTCTTTCCAGCACCAGGTGAAGACCTTTTTATTTCCCAGGCATTTTAATCATTTTAATCATCTTAATCATTTTTATCTTGTAGTTTTTAACTCTGTTACTGTAATTTGAACTGCTGCTAGCTTTGCTGTTTGTTTTTAATCTGTGGTTTTAAATTTTATAGTTATATTGTATTGTATTTTATGGTTTTAACTGTTGTAAACCACCCAGAGAGCTTCGGCTATTGGGCGGTATAAAAAGGAATTAAATAAATAAATAAATATTGCTGCAAATTTCATCCAATTCTACCAAGAAATGAAAGTTATTGGAAGTTCACTTTTTAAAAAATTATTAAAATGTAAAGACATCTAGCACAACACCCCACCCTGCACCTATTTGACAGGTTTCATCCCCTCACGAGGGGTTACTATGCCTGTGAATTTCATCCAGTTCTATTTAACAGCAAAAGTTTTTACTCATTTGATTTTCAATCATAGTCAACAGAAAGCACAAAACTTTGGATTTCCAAATCAAGTTTTGGATTTGGTCCCAAGCCAAATCAGGAAGCCTCTGAATTGGACGGAGATGAATCAGGCTGTGTTCTGAACCAACAAATTGGGTTCCAAACTGAATCTTGGGGTCGGTGCACATCCCTATGAATAGGGCTAAAGCATGACTAACTTAGGGTGCAATCCTATGCCTGTTGCACCCTTAGTCTCGATCCAACCCATTTTCCAAATCTTCTGTTGTATCCATTTTTCTGTCTTTTCTGATTTTGCTACTACCGATTCAGACTTTTCAGTTATTCTGCTGTTTTTCTGAATTAGTCTAAGAAATGTTAATATCCTTTAGACCAGAGTTGCTCAAATAGCAGTCTGCAGACCACTGGTAGTCTGAGAGCTTCATTCAGGTGGTCCACAGAAAGTTTGCAGAACAATCAAGAATATCTGTATTTGGCCCTGCACTTGATTTATGTTTTCTGATGATGGAGACTGAGGTTGCTTTGACCAGGGCCATATTATCAAACAGGGTAACAAGGCCCTGGCCCATGTCCTATGATTTTCATAAGACGGTGCTGGTGCACTCTACTAATCTCCCTAAAAGCTCTAAAGGGGCCCTAAAAGAACCTATGATTTTCATAATACGGTGCTGGTTTTTACAATGCTGCGATGATTTACAAGGGGAAAATGTTATTAAAATATGAGTCATGTGCTTTTGATTTGTAGAAGAAAAAAGTTTAAGTTGTTCCCAGCAATTTTGATATGATCTGGGGGGGGGGGGGGATCTGCTTTAGATTGGTTGGGTCTTGAACTATAACTATTTCCCTGTATATTCCGAAACTTTCTCTGTCTACTATTGTCTTTTCAATTCCATTTTTTCTTCATTTTTCATGGCTACTACTCATGATGGCGATATACTACCTCCAGGATCAGAGACAGCCTGCTCTGAATAGCAGCTGCTGGGGAACAACCATGGGAGAGGACTATTGCCCTCATGTCCTGCTTGTGTGGGTTTCCCATAGACATCTGGTTGCCCACTGTGGGAAACAGGATGATGAACCAGATAGGCCTTTGGTCTGATCCATCAGGGCTCTTATGTTCCTGGAGTTTGAAAGCTGTTTTGGCTGAATTGGAGGAATGCAGGGAAATAGGATGACGAAACCATTATCCCCCACTGAGGCATCTTTCTCCCTTGCTCTCTCTTTGTTGTTTTCCTTCTTTCCACTTAGCCAGGCCTACAGCTTCTTTCCCCTGGAAGGGAGTGTCAAGGTTCCGCTACTGCAGGGACCCCTTAACCTGCCTTTGGGAGATATCTGCCTCTCCTCAAAGTCCCTTCCGTTCCAGGAGATCAAGTCCTTTTACAGCTTCCAATAGCATGGGTGTAGGCTGTAGACGTGGTGAATAAGTCACTCCAAACTCCAGGGTAAACAACAGCACTTTACTTATTATATTAGGGTCTTTACTTAATAGAGTGGTTATAATTCAAAAGCAAGTATGAAAAAATAAAACAAACAAACAAACAATCCAATGTTCTCTAGTTTAACTTTAGACTACCTATTTCCTATGCAGCCAGTTTCTCTTTCTCTCTCTGCTTCTCTCTGCTGTTTCTGTGCTTCTGCTTCTAGCTCTCTCCCAGCACACACTAACTGCTAGCTGACCACACCCCACATATATAGCCTTCCCAGGAATGGAAGGTTATAATCATGTGACCTTGAATAGGATATCTGATTCTTAACTTCTATTGGGTAACTTAAAAGTCTCAAACTCCCCCTCCCATCCAAGTGTTTGGGCCTTCAGGCTTCAACTACTCAAGGGAAGTGTTTGGGCCTTCAGGCTTCAACAAACTCAAGCCTGAGTAGGCCTCAATCCCTCACAGGGAGATTGCCCATAACTTTACAGACTTATGGTATGTGATCTATTGAGCTTTCACACTTTCCCCAATAGCTGAAAACCTTTATGAGAATTAAGGAAGAGTATATTTTCCCCTCCTAATGACCTTTTGATTATGCTACTTCAGAGAGACCCTGTGCAGTTTCCCCCTTTAATCTTTCCAAGAAATCCAAGAGCCAGTGTGGCGTAGTGGTGAGAGTGTTGGACTGGGACTCAGGAGTTCCGGGTTCTAGTTCCTGCTTGGCCATGAAACTCACTGGGTGACTTTGGGCCAGTCACTGACTCTCAGCCTAACCTACCTCACAGGGTTGTTGTGAGGATAAAATGGAGAGGAGGAGGATTGTGTAAGCTGCCTTGGGTTCCTTGCTGGAAAAAAGGCAGGATATAAATATAATAAATAAATAAATAAATGTTTATCTGAGTTTCTGTGTTGGCTAAGTACAATGCTTACAGCACTTTCCTATCTTATAGAGTAGGAAGCTCTCATGACAACATGTTACATTACATATTCCAGCTGGGTAGCCATGTTCGTCTGTTGCAGCAAAAACAAAGTATTTTGTGGTACCTTAAAGACTAAACAGATTAATTAAGGAATAAGCTTTTGTGGACTAGAGTCCTTCATCTGATTAAATTCACTCTAGTCCATGAAAGGTTATGCCATAATAAATATATTTGTCTTTAAGGGCACAATGCTATGGCTGCTAGATGCTGGCTAGACGGCCATAGGATAGGTCCGAGTCCCAGCACCAACCTTGGAAATACAATCAAGGTCAGAGCTGGGAGCACCCTTCCTCCGCCCTCGCAGCACGTATGGTTCTTTCTGCACTGGCTGCAGCTCCGAAGTCAGAAGTGCGACTTCGGAGAAGGTGCTGGGGGGGGGGCGTTCCAGGGGGCGGGGAGGGGAGGAGTGAGGCTCCACCGGGATTTGATGTATCCTGGTGGTGCCTCAGCCCCTCCTCCTCGCTAGCAGGGGCAAAAGACATAGATGGCTGAAATCAACTGTGTATGTCTTTTGCAGGGCGAGGGAAGTGCAGAGGCAATTCTTGCCTCCATGCTCCTCCCACGCTCAACTGGATGCCCGTAATCCTCCGAGTTTGGAGGGTTATGGACAACCACATTGGATGACGCCGTAAGGTACTACAAGACTCTGTTGTTTTTATGGCATATGTTGGAAGAGAGTGGTACGCTTTTCTAGCCATGTAAAATCTTAAGCCTGGAAAGAAACCAATTTCTGTACCAAACTTCCTAGATTTCTGCAAATATCTAGAGGTCTTCTACTGGCCCATAGGTTTTTAGGTATAATAAATATTTTAAACAAAACTGCTATATGACAATAGTTGTTTCCTGAGGCAATCCATTATGTTGTATTGAATCTGCTGTAGTGATTTTCAAATATAATTACTGGTATGTACTTTTATTCATGTCATATGAATGTTCCGTTTAGATGAAATGATCTGAACAGTTAAAAACACGCATTGGTAGCTAAATAAAGACAAATTTGTTTTCTTTTTAAAATCTGCCATTTGTTTTTTCATTCCACACACTCTGTAAATTGAGGTTATATGATAACTTTCATAGGATAAACGCTGGTTTAAATTATCTGCATTTGACCTTTAAGCTACTATTAAAATGTTAAACCAATTTATGCTGTTAAAATGTATTGGACAAAATACATGACAATCACTCTTATAGAATGTGAAGCTGTTTTGATGATCTTTAAAGATAGTGGATGGTATTTATGATAACAGCTCAAAGCACCTTTATATCACAGCTGTGGTGAGGCTTAATGTGGCAGCAACTGTCAGAACAGATCAATACATGCTTTTCAGGCAGCTTTTGGTGGTGTAATCCAGTCCCTGCAAGAAGTGACCTCATGAGCAGCCTAAGCTCTCTTGTTCTTGTTCCGTTTGATTAATTGAAGAATATCCAGATGCACTAAAATGACAGAGCAGGACAAAAGCTAATTATGAAAGAAAAACAATCAAGCTGAGGGTGAGTCTAGCAGAGCTTTCTAGGGGGAAAGAGCCCCTGCCTTGCTCTTTTATTTTGGTATTCTATGTCTACTAGAAGTAGTTTACAAGTGATGAACTGAAAAATGTATGTTAACAGGAAAAATCAGCGTAAGTATTCCAGCTCCTCTACAACAGCCGAGCAGTCCAATTTGTGCACATGTTCACACACTGGTGACAAAGCATGCTTAAAATGCTTTGCATTAATGCATTGTGAGATGTGATTTTTACTAGGAATTAAGGATGCTTACAGAATCCACTTCTGCCAGATTCCTCCCTGGATATTGGGGTTCCACTTCACCGAAAATGTTTATGAGAGCAGAACCAATTAGTATCAGCACCTGCGATTGTAAAATTGTTCTCTTTTATTTATTTTTTTTTAAAAAAAGGCCACAGAGTGGTTTACTTCCTAAAACAAGTCCATTTCTTTTTATTTTAATATTTGTTTTGCGCTTTTCTTCCAATTACACTCCAGCAGAAAAAAAATATTAAAAGGGGAGCTGGAGAGGAAATAGCTGCTTCTCGTGCCATTTTAAATTGCACTCTTAAATCATCCCTTCCACTGTGCCCTGTTCAGTTTTACAAAGCCAATACCCAAGATTTTTTATTGTTTTTTCTTTCTTTCCACGGGAACACAAGTGACAATTGTACTTCTGCAGGAAGTTTTTATAAAATCATTCTTTTGGGAGGAAAATGGGTTTGGCATCTTATTTTGTGTATGTATGTACAGTGTGAGGGGGCATGGGATGGAACAGGAGGCAGCGGAAAAGGTAGGTCATTTCACACCCCTCCTTTGCTTGTGAAAGTCCCCCAAACCAGTACCAAATTTTGGGTGGCCTTGTTTTGCTTCTAAAGTGACGGGTATTTGACCATTCAGGTTCATGGTTACTGGGAATTATTCTAGTCAGAACATAAACTAAAATATTATGAAGCTGCTTTATGGCGCAATCCTATGGGTTGCGCCCCTGATGCTCGTACGCCTCTGAACTCAAGAGGTTTACGAGCAACCATTGCAGAGCAGGAGCAGCGATGGAGGCGATCTCCTCCTCCCTGCTCCTCCCGCTCTGCAATTCAGCTTTCGAATTTGTTTTCAGCCGTCTAGCTGAGGCATTTCAGAGGGAGGGAAGGCGGCTGGAGCACCATCAGGATTCCCTGCACCCTTTCCACCTAGCTAGAACCCCTTGCCAATCAGAGCCTGATGTTTCCTAGACCAATCAAAATTGAATTTACCTGATTCAGGCCCCATCCAAAAACATTAGAAACAATAGTTTCTCTCTCCCCCTTCAGAACTTGTCACTAAGCAACTACTACTCAAACGGGCCCTCAACACAATGACAACACTAGGCCTCAGGGCTACACAGATACACTAAATCCTCACAGAGGTCACACAAAGTATTTGATCATTACAGAACTACGGCAGTTATATACATGGCATTTCTTCACACCTTGTTTTCACAGAAACAGATTCGGCAGTGCCCTATTCCAGATTGTGTTTCAGTTTTGTTGGATAATTTCAGTTCCTAGAGCCTTTCTCAAATCTCCTTTAAGAGCTTGTCATTCCATATTTTTCCTGTACTGGTTTCATTTAAATTCTTGATGCCAACCCTCTAGCATCATTACCTTGAATTATAATGTTCTCAAAATTTGTCAATGGACACACCACTTGTGCTTTTGTCATGGGGCCAGAAATGAAGTTCAGAACCTGGTGGATCTGCAACCAGTAACCCACTGGAGTTTGTCCATCAACTGTTGCCCAGTTAGGGGTCTTAAACCCGAGTAAAGATCAGAGATGTTGAAGAGTCCTTGGTCTCGAGTCACGAGTCGAGTAACGAGTCTTTGGACCTGAGTCTCAAGTCCGAGTCCGAGTCCTTGGTCCAAAATGGTGACTCACGAGTCACGAGTCACTCCCAAAGCTGACTCCACAAGTCCCTATTAAAATCAATGGGGTTTTTCCCAACAAAATAAGGCTACTTCAGATGTGTGGCTTAAATAAATTCTAGGCACAAGTGTGCCTTTTTATTTCAAAACTCTGCAACTGATTTTGGCAAGAACAGACCAGGCAGACAAACCCAAAATAACCAGAGAGGCAGAGGAGGCAGGGAACCCCAAAGCAGGCAGGCAGAGACCTTTCTCTTGGACAATTCAAACTGTGAAACTGGTTAAGAAGAGACCAGGCAGGCAGAGGAGGCAGGGAACCCCAAACAGGCAGGCAGAGGCAGCCAAATCCAAAATGTCTGAAAGGTTGCATTTTAGGAAAATTATTTTAAAAAATAAACTTGCTGTACTTCCTAAAACCAATCCATGTTGCATTTGAGGAACACGATTTTGAAACACGAGTCCTTGGTCTCGAGTCCCGAGTCAGGTCTCGAGTCCCATTAAAAATATTGGGACTCGAGTCAGAGGTGGGACTCAGTCCGACTCACGAGTCGAGTCCTGGAGTCCGAGTCCCCATCCCTGGTAAAGATCCAGCAGACGATAAAGTCTTTTAGCCTCCCAACTCTTGAAAAAAATCAAATGTATCTATATCATAAAATCTCAGATGACAGAGGAAAGGGATGTTGGTGAGAGGACAAAGGGGCCATTTTCTTGTGCTATTTCCTCCAAACCAATATTGAAGTTCTAAACAAAGGGTTTTCATTTCAGTCAGTGTTGTTCCTTTTCACACATCAGGCCTAAATGGTAAACCTCTGGCAGCAGCCACATTCTCAGTTCCTAGTTCCACGTCCATCCATGATCTTTCCTTGTTATGTATCATTGTTTGAATAAGTTGTTGCAATTGGTATGTATGAAAATGAAGGTGGAGGTTAGGAATTCTCATTCCACCCACTTTGGGGTTCCTGTACAATGAGCTTTGTGGCAGCCTCGATTTCTTTCCTTCCTGTATAAAATTCATCAGTAATTTCTGTCATTTATCTATATATTTGTCTTCTAGATCACTGTTTTCCAACCTTGGGCCCCAGATGTTTTTGGCCTATAACTCCCAGCATGCCCCAGCCAGCATATCTGTGGAACTATGTGCATGAAGCAAGCTAGACAAATTAACTTTTTAAATTAAACCTTACAATAACATAATGAATAATAACGCAGTGTTCTCCAACCTTGGGTCCCCAGATGTTTTTGGCCTACAACTCCCAGCATGCCCCAGCCAGCTACGCTGGCTGGGGCATGCTGGGAGTTATAGGCCAAAGATATCTGGGGACCCAAGGTTGGAGAACACTGTTCTAGATGCACTGGCAGAACCTGGAACAGAACTGTAATTTGGGGGTGAACCATCAGTTTTATAGCTGCTATTCTACATAACCAAGTGAGTTTCAACATATTGCATTTTTAAATAGTATTAGTTATTTGATTATATAATGGTTTATAATTCAATTTGATTATATTGCTCAATTTGGAAGGAATATGCACCCCTAGACTTGTTGCTTATTGGAATTTTTTATAATTTGGTAAGCTCTTCCCTGTCCTGTTCAGTCCTATCGAAGGTAAGTATTCTTGATTTTTCATAATTGATGGTCAAACCTGCCACTTTCCCATGTTCAGCTATGGTCCTAAATATTTTAGGTAGGTCCCATTTAGCATTTGCTACGGTGAGGACTATGTCGTCTGCAAACAAGTTTATTTTTATAGATTGTCCTCTCACCATCAGTCCCTGAATAGAACAATCTTGTCTTATTTTATTTGCTAAAGAACCTACAGCAAGCGCCAAGCGCAAATAATAAGGGGGACAATGGACAGCCCTGTTTCATTCCCCTCTGTATAGGGGAAGGGCTAGAGTCTGAGTTATTGCTCCTAATTATTGCTTGATTAGAATGGTAAAATGCCTTTAAGGCAAATATACATTTATTTCTCAGTTCCATTGTCTTCCCTAATTTCAACAAAATGGGCCATTCCAACTTATCAAAAGCCTTGGTGGCACCAAGGGAGACAATTGAACATGGTTTGGATTTAGCGTTTGAGTCATGGTATAGTATATTTAGCGGTTTCTTAATTGGTCTGTCATCTGCCTCCCCTTAACAAATACATATTGATCAGATTTAATGTACTCAGAAACCAAGTTATTTAAGTGAGTGGCCATGATGCTGATAAAGATTTTGTAGTCTTGGTTAAGGAGCAATATTTTCTGGAGTATGGAGTAGCGTGATTTAAGTTTTTTCCTTGCTTAATATTAATATAATTCTAGATATCCTCCAAGTCCCAGGTATGGGGTGATTGTCTAAGATATGAATAAATAGGGAAATCATGTAGGGAGCCAGTTGTGGTTCAAATGCTTTATATAAACAACCAGAGAATCTATCTGTGCCTGGTGATGTATAATTTTTAAGTTTCTTAATAGCATCATGGAGTTCTGCTGATGCAATAACTTGGTTCAGGATTTGGGCATTCTCTGGTTTCAGTTTTCCCATACTGGCTTCTTTTTAAAAAATGATATGTTCCAATTTAGGATTGGTGGAGGTATAAATTTCATTAAAATATTTATAAAACAGTTCATTAATTTTTTTATGGTTGAAATGTGTTCCCCTTCCTGATTCCTAATTGAATAAATATGGTTAGCAGTTCACTTTTTTCTTAGGTAGTTGGCCAATAATTTGGAACTTTTATTACTGGAATTCAGAAAATTTCTGGTTAGAATAATTTGATTTCATTGTGGTATCAAAGGTAACTAGAGTTTGGAGTTCATATTTCTTAATCTTTTATTGCTGTCGTAATATACATTTTCTTCTTCATCTTATGCATTCATTCCAGTTTATGAATATCCTATAATAAACTGTCTCAGTGTTTTTATTGTGTGTATATGTATGTTATTTTGTTAATATAGCTCATTTCTTTGATTCAGTACCCCTGTAACAATGCTTTCATGGAATCCCAAACAACATGCAAGGGCACTGTTGGAGTTACATCTTCATTATTGGATTGTACATCGCTCAGAGTGGCTGGATGTCTGGCCAGATGGGCGATTCATAAATATAATAAATAAATAAATAAATAAATAAATGTACAAGATGTTGCTGTAATTTATCTCTTGTGTCTAATCTAAGAATTAAAAGTGGATTTGGTTTCCAGCTATGTGTTTTGCTGTTCATTTAATAATTTGACAATGTCATGGCTATGTGTGCATGATCAGAAATTGTTATGGACCTAATAGTTGCTTCTTTGACCTTTCTGTTACGATCATTAGAAATGTACAAATGGTCAATATGGGTTTATGGATTGCATATATCAGAATAGAAGTGTATATCCTTGCAGAGGCATGTAGTAGGTGCCAAGTTTCAATTTAAGTCATGTTTCTGTTGCAGATTTTGGAGAGCTGGTGGAATATGGGAAAAAATCTCCCAAATGTAGAAGTCCTTACTACCGAGGTTCATCCAGAACAGGCAACCTGCTGGATTCCTAGTAGTAGCTTACATTTTCCCAGGTTCAACATCCTGCTTTTTTCTTCTTTTGTTTTTGGGCAATTTCAGACCACTCCTCTCAGTTATCCTGGGGCTCCCTGGTCCCTGGGTCCATGTCCTCCTCATTGCTTGGTTCTTCTTCCTCCCCCAGACTTAGGTTGAGTGACTTCAGTTGGCTTCTTGCCTCCTCTTGTGTGGTAACTGTGCAAGTTTTCCCCTTTAACTGCAGGATTAATTTAACTGGGTGACCCCAACAGAAGGTGATCTTAGCTTTTCTCAGTTCTGTGCAGAATGTAAATGCTTTTTTAAAAAACCGATTTTCTGCACACAAGTCATGGTAGAGTTGAACTGGAAACTCGTTGAGAAGGAGTTGTCTCCTTCCTTGCAGTGCCGCCAAAATGGTGTCTGTCAGGGCTTCATCTGTAAATTTTGCAATAATGTCCCAAGGCCTGGCATTGTCAGGGGGCCGAGCATACAGCACTCTGAGCACGGATGTTTGCCTGGGTTAGTCTGATGTCAGGGAAATATTCTGTCAGCCACTCTATTAAAAATCTGATAATATCTTTGCCTTTGACAAATTCCTTGATCCCCCTAAATCGAATGTTGGCCCAGCAACTCTGATTTTCCAACACATACAGCTTCTGCCCCATCTCCTCATTTGCTTTAATTAATTTTCTAATCATTTTTCATCAGTACATTTCAAGATTCATGACCTTGCTACCTATTTTGGAAATGTCATTAAGTGTTGAGCCCACCCCTACTATTTGTCTTTTAAGTGGGTCTATCTCCTGAGACCAATCGTTCCTAAATTGCCTAATCTGCTCTGCCACCTCCGCCATTAAGTCATTAATGCCCTTACTTATTTTGGCAGGCTTCTCCATCATCTCATCCTCTCCTAGGCCACTTTTTGTCAGTCTGGTTTTCAGTCCAAAATATGTCTCCAACTGCCAATCGCAAGAGCTAGGGGTGCACTGGGACATATCCTTTTTGTTTCTGCCTGTTGCAAAGAAGTATTGTCTCTTATTTTCTTTATTTGCTTCTGATTATTGTGCCAGCTTGAAGGACCTTTGGTTTAAGTCACCATCTTAGGTGATGACATCACCACCACCACCGCACACACACACTTTTTATGTTATTAAGAAGTGTGGTCAACAATGTCCAAAGCTGGACTTACGCAGAATAAAATGTGAGGGCTATATTTCCCCCCCTTCTGAGCACTACAGCCTTTATGAACAAATGCTACCAGTGGATATGATTATGGAGCAGGTAGGCTGCACATATTACTACTACCAAAATTTCTCTAAAGTAAGAGAGAGGATGTCCAGGAAGCAAAACATTATAATGGGATAAGAAAAATGATTCTGAGTTCGACAAGCATCCCCCCCCCCCCCCAGTGGAAATGGAAAGAAATTTGTGGATTTAGCCTTTTTTTTTTAAAGGACAAAATGACAAGCTCTGGAGTTAAAATCAGTCTGGTTGAGGAAAAATCAGTCTGGTTTTCTAAGTATTTTTGTCTTTATATCCCTATTTTCACATGAGCCAGAACCAGCAGCATAAATTTATGGTTTGCACAGGGTGCATGTATAACAGTTTGTCTATCCTAAGTAATCATTTGCTGGCAAATCGTATCAAATTGGGAGGCAGGTTGGTTTCATATGCTTTTCAGGCTCTTGTGTGCATACCACTTCATTCAAACGTCACTAAGGATTCTGTAAATAATGTCGTATCCACAACATCTTCGTCCTCCCAATGTGGGATAGCACACAACTGTTTTATAGAACAGAAGTGGGGAACCTTTTCCCATGAAAAGCCATTGACTGATGAGAAAAGTCAACTGGGGGCTGCAGCAAGCAGCAGAAGAACCAGAACTGATGGTAGGTGGAGCCAGAGCCAAAGGAGGAGTTTGTAGCATTGTGTAGTGTTCTCTCTTTCTCCCTCTGGCAGACACCCCACATGAAATTAGGCGGAGGGCTACATGCAGCCCACAAGCCACAGCCCAGTTTGTTTGTTTCTTCTCAGCAGGCCTGTGGAAGCTGAGTAGATCTTGATTTCTTGTTATTGAAGGGAAAGGTGTCAATCTCTGAAAACCAAAGATCTCTAATTATTCCACACTAGATTTGCGACAAATTCGTAGCTGAAGTTACACTGATGGCTATTGGATCCCGGAATACAATGTAGCTGGGTAAAAATATTCTACAGTTGAGAGCAGCCAAAAAGAAGATGCTGCTCTTCCAGAATTAGGTAACTAAGGAGACAAAATCTGAGCAGCGCACATTACTGCATTGTGCTTTGAGGCAGTAAAGTGCAAGCATGCATAGAATATGCAGCTGATCATTCCCATGACAGGCTACTGACTGTGTATTGGTGGGGAAGGTGTGCCAACTCTGCCTCTCAGGCCTCACTGGGATTATCGCTTATTTTATGTGATTCAGGCAATGAGCCATGCAAGCAACCATGTATGTAGACAGCTTCTGAACAAATAATTTGTTTTCAGTGGGAACATCCTCTGATGGTTTGGTATATTCATACAGGCGAGTAATCTGCTAAAATTATTAAAGTGACAATGCACCAATTTTAATGTGCTTGAAAAAAAATAATCACTTAATTTTCCAGAAGGTAAGAAAAATGTCATTATAAATTTAGCCCTTTGTTAGATGAATATAGGGCATTAGCAATAAGCAAGCTAGGTATGAAATAAA
Organism: Shinisaurus crocodilurus; assembly: GCA_021292165.1. NCBI lineage: Eukaryota > Metazoa > Chordata > Lepidosauria > Squamata > Shinisauridae > Shinisaurus > Shinisaurus crocodilurus. The sequence goes on from CM037876.1 coordinate 107,875,034, forward strand.
GATTGCATTTTATTTGGCATGGTTATATTTAGTCCTTGCCAGAGAAATTCAAAACAGACTTGTGGTTTTGAGAGACTATATGCCCATTATGGCAAGACTCATTAATGTAGCATATGTGACATGAAGCTTGTCTTAATTTCCAAACTGGGCAAATTGCATGAATGGGTGAATTTATTAACCAAATATATGTTTGAATGTGTGAACCCTAAGAGCCATCATCAAGAAAATGAAAAAAAAAAGTCTTATTTTAAAAGAGTGTTATTTTAAGCCGATGTCATTTTTTTTCTTTCTGATTATTGATGTATGCTGGAGGTCAACAGTGCTACTCAGCAGTCCATATTCATCTGATAAACAAAACAATAAATGTGTATATGATTGGTAGTAGCAACAGGAGTGACCAAGCACTTCTAAAAATCAGCAGGAATCTCACAATCCGCTTCAGTCAAGGCAAATGAATGTCAGGATACATCAGGAGAGGGAGTCAAAATTGAAAGGGTCCTTTGCCTAAAATAAAACTGACATCCCAAAGGATCTATCCTTGTGCAGATGTTCATTTTGTATACAAATGAATGCACGGAGAGAGAGAACCTCCCTTTTTCAAGGTCCCCTGTACATAGAGGTCTATGTACATACACATGAACATGTGCAGGTTCCTTATGTGTGATCTGTATCCACAATTTTTGCAGAGAGCAGATTGCATGGAGCGAGCCTACATGCATTTGGGTGTGTAGAGTGTGTATGCCCTTGTGCAACTGGGAACTTGAACATGTGTAGGTCAAGAACAGAGCCAAGGAGCTCCCCCAAAAGGAGACTAAAGAGGAGGAGGGGGAAATGCTGCACCACCTCATACCAAAGGTAATACCCACACTGGGGACGGGAGCTTTCTTGTTCTCCTCAAGTGCCATGTGCAAAGCTTTCCCCCCAGACATCCAGGTCACTTAGGGTAATGTAGTTGATGAGAGCATTTGTCCATCAGTGCCTTAGTTGTAATATCCTCTTTGTGCTTGCCATGTCCCTAGTCAGTACAACCAAGTTGCCAGTGCCCTCACTTATTTTCGAGTTCTGAATTCTAGCTCCTGGTGCAAGGGCAGAGCCAGAGAACATGCCATCAGCACTGTGGAGCCTGGCTTGAAAGATCCAAGGCTCAGTAAGCCATAGCACCTGCAAAAGTTACAGTTGGATCCAGGCAGATTTTCAGGCTTTTGAGGCCCAAAAGAACTTAGCTGATGTATTGGTTGCACTGGTGGAGCAGATCGTGCACTTTTGAGGCCAGCCTGACCCCCATCCAAAGCTAATAGGTCTTGAGGCTGTTGCTGTTGCCAGACCTTCCACTGCACATCTTTGGATATGTTGGCTGTGAGGATCCATGAGTAGGAGGATACAACAACTGTACTTGGGTTCTGGCTCCCCCAGAAGGAGACTAAGGAGGAGAATTGCTCCACCACCTCATACCAAAGGTAATAACCACACTAGGGATGGGAGCTAGCTAAATAGAATGAAGCCCATTATAACACAGTTACCTTAATTGTTAAAAGTTTCAGTACAGTATTGACTTTATTCTGGGTTTGGGGGGCAAATAATTCTGAACTAAAGAAGGATGGGATAAAGTATCTTGGTATACTGGTGCCTAGAGATATTTCTCAAATGATTAAACTGAATGTAAGTGTGTTGCTTAATATAATATAATTAAGCATCACTTAATTGAGGTACTTGGGGTAAGGTTAACATACTTAATATTCATGTTTTGCCACAGGTAATTTATGTACTGCACAATATTCCTTTATATATTTCCCAAATGTATTTTCAAAAATTTCATGCAGCATTTTGGAAGTTTATTTGGGGTGGGGTCTTCTCCCCTTTTAAAATTTTATTTATTTATTTATTCAAGTTATATCCTGCCTTTTTTTTTCCTACAAGGAGCCCAAGGCGGCTTACATAATCTTCCTCCTCTCCGTTTTATCTTCACAACAACCCTGTGAGGTAGGTTAGGCTGAGAGTCAGTGACTGGCCCAAAGTCACCCAGTGAGCTTCATGGCCCAAGTGGGGACTAGAACCTGGATCTCCTGAGTCCCAGTCCAACACTCTCACCACTACGCCACACTGGCTCTTCTCCAACATCACAAGAGCGACCTCAGAGAAAGGCTTTTGGGGGCATTCTGGGGGATGGGGGAGACCAATGCCACCAAAATATGATGTATCCTGGCAGTGTTTCAGCCTCCTTTCCTCCCACTCTGAAGCATAGCACTTAGACGGCTGAAATCGGCCATCTAAGTTCTTTGCAGAGCGAGAGGAGCACAGAGGCGACCTTCGCCTCTGTGCTCCTCCCGCCCTGCATAGAATGCCCATAATCCTCCAAGTTCGGAGCCGGAGGGTTACAGGCATCCCAATAGGATTGCACCCACAAAGCATCAGATACTACTTGCATTTCCACCAATAATTTAGCAAGTAGTAAAGCAATAATATATATTAATGTCCATACCAAAATTATTTTTCCGATATTCAATAAAAGGTTTCTGCTCCTCCATAAATCTTGGATTCTTCTGTCTACCATCTCTCATTCTAACTACCTCATTAATTTTCAATAATTGTGCTATTTGCCAGCAATCTTTACATGTAATTTATTAAATTATTTTTTTCAGTTCCAGGCAATAATCATTTTTGCTGCTGTTAGCAAAAATATCATAGGTTGGGGAATTTGGGGGATCTCAGGCTGAAAGAGCTCTAATAACATTCTTTTAGAGCTAAAGGACAATTTGTGCCCAGTTATCCTAGCTACATCCCTCTTAGGGCGCAATCCTATGGCCCTCCAACCTTGCTGGGAGGCCATAGGATAATTTGGAGTCCCACCTGCAACCTCGGAAATTCTTTCCAAGGTCTCAGTGGGGAGTCTGAGTGTGGCTCGGAATCGAAGCCAGAACACCGACTTTGCTTCCGGCATGGGGGGGGGGCATTCCTGGAGGCAGGGAGGGGAGCAGCGAGGCACTGCCAGCTTCCATAGAATCCAGGTGGTGCCTCAGTCTCTCTTCTTTGGGAGGAGGTGTAAAACATCTAGACAGCCTAAATGGGCCATGTAGATGTTTTTGAGGGTGAGGGGAGTACGGCGGCAATCCTATCCACCACACTCCTCCCGCTCTCAATTGGATGCCCATAATCCTCCAAAATCCACATTGGATGGTGCTGCCCATTTGTTTCCAAAAAGTTTGAATTTTTGGACACTTCCACCACATGTGCATATAATCAGCAAATTGCATCCCACATTTTCAACATACATAATTATCCTTTCCATATGTTTTATTTAATCTAAGAGGTGTTAGATACCAACAATAAATCAACTTGTAATAATTCTCTTTTAAATTGACAGATAAAATTGGTCATTCCTCTGATAAAAACTACTTTCCATTCTTCTTCACTAATTCTTAAAGCTATCATCGTTTCCCCAATATATTTTTTAAAATCTCCTTTGTTTAGGTCTTGATCTAACAATACATGATATACATGATTTAAAACATTTTGTCGCCAGAATTTAGTGGAATTTATATTTTAGATGAGTTAATAGAATTGGATGAAGAGTTTTTACCATTTCCCATATTGCAGTTTAGATATCATTTACTATCTAGTCCTGAATGGCAATATATTCAACTATAGCACCTCTTGGTGTGTATATATATATGGGGTGTTAGCAATGAGTGCTTCAACACCTCCTATATTGTTGGAGGAATTAATTGGGGTTGTTTTTTTTTTACAGAGTGCTAAGCTTACAATAGCTGTTTATAAATGTATTTTGGAATGTAATACCATGGATGCTCAGAATGCTAAAAAGGAATGGAACAAGTTCTGTCCTCTGAGATTTCAGCAGGCATTGTCCACACATGCGAGTGTAATTCTGCAGCCACAAGTAGGGATGGAGGGAGAAAGAATTTGAAATAGGGATGCTTGGCTATGTGAACACCTCTGCTCAAATGGTTGTCTGTAGAACTGGGGCGGCAGGCCACCACCACCTCAATTCTATTTGCACCCCAATCCTTGTGACATCCCACCTGCCATCCTGCCCCCTGCCCCAAGGACAACCCCTTCACTTCATGGAAGAGGGATGGGATAACCACCAGCAGGGGGCAAATTTGAAGAGCAGCACCAGATTTGAAGAGCTGCACCTAGAAATTACTGCTGGGGGGCAAATGCCCATTCCAAAGGGAAGATGGTCCCCAGTGGAAGATGAGATTTTGCCCCAAGCAGCAATTTTCTTGATTGCAGCTCTTCAAACCAGCTCCCTAGGCACTTGAATGGGAAAACATCTCCATCGTTTTGCCTAGGGAGCTGTACTGAAGGGTTGCTTTTCTTTCTTTCTTTCTTTCTTCTTTTTTTTTTTTTAAAAAAATATGTTTTATTAATTTTTTTCAAATCTTACAGCTACTAATGAATACAACAAAAATACAACATAAACATTGTGCACCCCCCACCTCGTCTATCTATCTATCTATCTATCTATATATAATATATATATATATAGAATATATATTATTCTATATTCCAAAAATGTAACAAATCTTGACAAGGTTTGTTCCCCTTCCCCTTCACCAACACATAATCCAAAAATGTACCCCAAATGTTCACAAAAGTGTCTTTCTCCAATTGCCCTTTTTGACACTTAATATTACAAGTTAATTTATCATTTAGCATGATATCCCATACTTCTTTATACCACTCAGTAATTGAAAAGACGTGTTGAACCTTCCACTTCCTAGCTATCATTAATTTAGCTGCTGTTAACAAATTCACAATCAATTCTTTTGTATTTTTTAAACAAACTAACTTTTCTGTAATTGTTAGCAATGCTAATTTTGGGCAGACTTCTAATTCCATTCCAGTTATTTCTGATATTTCCGCAAATACTTTCTGCCAAAATTCCAGGACATTTTTATAGTTCCACCACATGTGGGCATATGTACCTTTTACATTACATCCTCTCCAACACAATGCGGAGCAATTGTTATCTTATCTATCCGATTTAATCTTACTGGAGTTAAATACCATCTCCATACCACTTTATAAAAGTTCTCTTTTATCCTAGTTGACATAACTCTTACAATACGTCTATCCCAAATATTTTTCCAACTTTGTTTCGATATTTCCTCATCAAATTCATTATCCCATAACAGATTAAGAGAATCTTTATGCTCTTCTTCTTTTTGTAACATCGTATATAAAACCTTTGTTGTACCTCTTGTTGAAACATTACCTTCTATAGCTTCTCTAGTCAAAACTGTCTTTTCAAAATTGGTTACTGAAGGGTTGCACCCAGGAAAGCTGCTGCTCAGGGGCAAAAGCCCATCCCTGCAGGGAACTTTTACCTCAAGAGTTCCATTTAGAACTGGACCCCCCCCCCCCAGCAGCAGTTTCCCAGATGTAATCTGTGACATTAGATCTGGCTCGCACTTAACGACAACCCATCAGTTAAAAAAATGATGGGTTGTCGTGCGCGAACGGGGATGAGTTGTTGCCTCTTCCACTTTTACCCACAACCAGCTCCTTCGTAGGCTGTGGAGTGTGACATCTGAACCCAGATTGCTGGGTTGTTTATGGGCTAAACAACCCAACGGTTAGCTCCTAAACAACCCAGCGGTCCAGGTTTGGACGTCACATTCCACAACCTATGAAGGAGTCGATCATGGGCTCTGGGGTAAAAGCGGAAGCGGTGGGCATGCTGCAGGCAGTGCACCAGCTTGGCCCCACTCATGCACAACAACCCATTGGTTTTTTAACCAATAGGTTGTTGTCACATGTGAACAGGCTCATAGTCTTACTCTGCCAGTTGTGCTCCAGCTTTGCAAGCAAAGGTAAGGGGTTTGTGCTTCACCCACCCCTTCTCTTTACTTTAGCTTCTGACATAGGGCAGTGGCATACCACTTTTTCAGAAAAGCACCAAATTTATTTATTTATCATTTATTTATTATATTTATACCCCGCCTTTTTTCCTACAAGGAACCCAAGGCGGCTTACATAATCCTCCTCCTCCTCTCCATTTTATCCTCACAACAACCCTGTGAGGTAGGTTAGGCTGAGAGTCAGTGACTGGCCCAAAGTCACCCAGTGAGTTTCACGGCTGAGCGGGGACTAGAACCCGGATCTCCCGGGTCCCAGTCCAACACTCTTACCACTACGCCACACTGGCTTTCAATTTGCACCATTTGTGGATTAATACACAGCAAAATTCGCACCATTTGTGGATTAATACACAACAATTCAATAAACAAAGGGTCGCAGTCATGAAGGGTGAGTTGGCTGAACTGCATTCTGCCATTAATCGCATTATGAGGCATGCTTGAAATAAGTTCAGCAATCTGAAACCATGTTGTTCAGTATGAATGTTTGTTAACTTAAGAACAGCACCTTTTACCAACATAGGTCCAAATTTCTAGTTGATGTGAATGAACCTGTGCAGTATCATATGCAGCTAACGTCGACATATTACATCAAATATCTGTGCATGTTGCACCTCTGTATTGTGTGAAACATTTCTAAAAATTACATCTCTATGATTGTTTAAAGCTATCCCGGTGTTTCTTAAGATTTTATGAACTCTGGTCGTTTCATCTTGTTTCATATCAGTCAGTGTGAGCTATAACATGCTCATATAAAAACATTATTTCCATGGTCTGCACATGCACACACATGTGTAATATCACATACTCAGATCGCTGGAAATGATCTCAATGTCCACACAAATGGTGTAAATTTGGTGCTTTTATGGAAAAGTGCACAATAATTGTGTAATGTTGGATTGTGCTGCCATGTTACCATGTTGGACACAGATCACAACATGCCTGGCCATTCCCCAGAATAACCCAAGCTCCCCGCTGCCATGTTTCCCTTACAGTTATCCAGCTTCTTTCTAGGCTACCAGTGGACAGACTATTCCAATTTCCAACAAAGCACCAACTCACTGTGTTGGTGGCCTGGAGAGGACAAAGGAGCAGGAAGGAACTACATGATTGCGCGCGCAAAAGAGGAAATAAGAGTCGAGACACAGAATGATGGTGAAATTATGGGCCACATTTATTGATTCGAGGATCTGGGAAGGGACGAGTGCGGGTGCTAGCTAAACCGGCTCTCGGCCAGTATACCCTTCAATGGGCGAAGCATCCCAATCGGAGGTGTGGCGCTGTAACTCGCCACTCCCCAATTTTACACCATGCGGTGTCGGAAGGCCTCCTCCATGTCACCGCACGGGGCCATGAAACGCCATGCGGGTGAGAGGAATTGGCCTCAAAGGCGGACCCTATCTCCCTGGCCGTGCCGTGAAACTGGGCTCAGGTGAGGCTAAGGTATCGCCAGTCACCTGAAAGGTGCCGTGGGATGATCACCGAACCTCACCCCACTGCCTAAAACCCGCACTTACCGCCACAGAGAGGGACTGGCTAAGCCAAGTCCCCTCTCCCCCACCTGCGCTGAATAAATTCGAGCAGGGCCCTTCGCAGATCCTCCAAGAAAATATCGTTACCCCCGTCGGAGAGATGAACGCCATCTGCCCGATACAGCTCCCCCCGGGCCAAGGAGATCACAGGGTGAGGAATCGCAAAACCTACCCCTCCGAGGCCCCTACAAAGCTGACGCATTCAGCCTTCTTCCCGCTCTGTTATGGCGTTGGGGACTGCACCACCCCGCCACAGAACCGAGACATGTGCGGACCAGAGAATCTGGACCCCAGGCCAGCCACTTGCCACCACAACAGCAAGGTCCGTAAACGCTTGCTCAATCAAGGAACTTGCCGCGAAGCAATCCAAGTTCATTCCACAATGAGGTGCACCACCAGCACGGTCTGGGAAGATGGCCCAACATGGCCTGACCGGAGCAAGTCGGAAGGAGGGCCGCCTTCCACTGCATTACCACGCCGACCCAGCCATTGCCCGTCAGCTATCCGGCCTGATCCCAAGCTGGGGTCCAACACGCGGACCGTGCAGCTCTCTGGTGCAGCCCAGTACACCATGGCTGTGTCCGAACCCCACGAAGCACACGAATTGGCCTCGATCCACCTCAGTGACCTGCAACAAGAAGAAGGCACAGCAGCAGACACCACTCACGTAACTTTCGAATATACAGAATGATAGTCTCGCTGAGCGCCACCGGCCCACAGCCTGTATTTCAGCTGGTGGAAAATTCAGAGCAGCGACCGTCCAAAACAAACAAACAAACAAAACAACAACTGATTACTGTAGAATGCTCTAAGCACCTGGCATGTACTGTACCAGTGACTGACAGGAGTGTCTTAAACCAACACCACACCTCTCAAAAGTGCGGAGAAGCAAAAGCTCGGCCTTGACTATCAAGTCTGCAAAGGCCACATACTCAATATTGTTGATCAGAATAATCGCAAATGCAGGCAGCACTTGGGTAATATTATGCTTCTGCAATACAGCCATTCCAGTGCGTTCGAAGAACAGGATGTTGCTTTCATGTGCGATTGCAACTACAGGGGAGGCAATGCATTGCACTCCCTGCCTGGGCCAGGATTGGAGTCGGCCATCGTCGTATCTATGGACACTCATGGCAGCTGCCTACTGCTCCAGTAGTAAGAGAAGCCCCGTAGGCTAGGCAGGGGCTATAAAGGGAACCAAACAGGTGGCTTGTATTTCACGGCCGGCAGACAGGAATTAGCATGTGCCGCACCTTGACAACTGAGGATGCATAAAGCACGCCCGACTATAACTATACACTTCATGAAAAACTGTCACAGACGCAATCAGCAATCTGGGCCAAACATAGTGCATGGAAGCACATAGGTTGGACGAGCCTTATTTTGTTGCATACCATCCTTGCACTGCCAAAACGGTTGCAGCCTCTGACAGAAAAAACCCCTACTTCCTTAGAGGAAATAAAAGGGGTATGGAACTGCCTAGAGCCACCTAAAAGGAGGCCTCGAAGAGGAAATGCACTTATGGCAACTGAGCCCCCAATTGATGCCGTAGAGGCAAAGGATTGCTGCCCATATCTTAGGGATACCCACTTGCTGATACCCCAAGCAGTCTCCCGGGAAGGCAAAAATGAAATTGGGCCCTTCCCACATTAATGAGAATATGAGCCCGCCCAGCTATAGCTGGCACCCCATGGCAGTCCATGCCAGAAGATCAGAGGGCAAAACCAATTATACTAGGACATGGATCACTCTATTGAAAGCATGAAGTAACCCAAAATTGGGAACCCATCCCCACATGTAGGAGGCATGTAGCCAAGAGAGGATGCTTGAAGCAAAGTCCACCTGAGTACTGCCCAATGACAGCCAATCACACTGCCTACTACCCATAACTCAAGCAAAACAGGGGAACCAAAATAAATAACATTGAGGATGAAGGCAAGTCATTATCAGGTCCAGGAACTAGATGGGCCAAACGAATCCCATAACTCTGGGAATGGAAGTAACCCTTTCAGAGTTACCTGCTTGAAATTGTCATGAAGTGATGAAAGAAGTTCAAGCCACCAGAGAAAGCACATGGCTTAAGAGCATTGGGACTCACGATTATGCGCTGGGTGAAGAAATAAATGATGAAAACATCTCCTCAAAGGACTAACAGGTACGCTACTGCAGATCCAGGAATTGCCTCATGGAGAACACACGGCTTAAGAGCACCGGGGAAAACAGCAAAAGAAAACATACAGTATTAATATCAAGGGATGGCATGGCAGGGGACAAAACCATGAAATGAACAAAGACGTCATAATACCCAAGCGGTTGAGGCAACGGGAAACAGAACGGGGCTGCACGTGGGTGTCAGGTACTAGCAGGGCGTATGTATCAATGCCCGCTGAACTGCAAATAAAAACGCCACACGAACTAACAGCATGACTTGGCATGATAAAATTGCTCTTGCAAGCCCAGAACATGACTTGGTTGGCAATGCCAGGACAACACGGATTAAGAAAAGTGAGCAATGGCCGACATTGAGGAGCAATGGCCATCTGGGTTCCAGGCAGGAGGCCCCAATGAGATGCCGGGAACCTGTTCCCGGGATCCCCGGTACACAAGCCAGAGTTAAACCATAGAGCCACAGCCAAGTGCTCATGGAAACACCCCTTTCTTTTTCCCTGCCATCAAGCCCCCCATCATGAGGCAACTCAATGCCAAATAATATAAGGGGATCACCAGTGGCAGATTTCTTCCTGCTGGATGACTATACAGCACATAGAAATCCGCTTTATACTGAGTCAGATTATTGGTCAAACTAGCAAAATACAGTCTGCTCTGACTGGCAGGGGCTCTCCAGGGCACCAGGCAGGGATCCCTCCCAGCTCCACCTAGAGAGGCCAGAGACTGAACCCGGGACCCTCCGCATGTAAAGCAAGTGCTCTACCACTGAGCCATGACCCATTCCTAAATTGAGAAAAGTTAATGAAATGAGGACCACCAGAACAACAGACCACTCGGCTCAGTACCACCGACTAGCAGTGTCTCTCCATGATTTTAGGCAGGATTGTTTCCCAACCCTCCTAGAGATGCTGATGACTGAACAAGTGGGCATACGCTTGCAAAACGGGTGCCCCACCTACAGAGCAATGGCAATTAACTTGCAACAGATTGTTTTAATTCACTTGTTTCAGTACTAGAGCAATCAGTGTTTCACATACTTTCTTGCACAGTGATCTTGTGAGGTAGACCGGGATATGAACCCCCTATTTTAAGGAAGGTATTGTGTAGTATTGTACTGGTATCCCGCCTGCTTTCCTGCAAGGAAGCCAAGGCGGCGCACACAATTTACTTTACATGTTATCCTCACAATAACCCTGTAAGGCATGGCAGGCCGATAAGGCATAAAACAAGAGGGGGGAAGGTAAACCAACCCGTATGTGTAAGGCAGGGCCAGAACCTGTGCAAGAAAAGCAAATTTTACCGCCAGACCATAGACAATTAAGGATATAGAAAGTATGAACAAGCGAGCTGTCATTGCTCAGCTAATACCATTAGTAACTAATCACAAAATTATATATATATATATATATATATATATATATATCACAACAACTCTGCAAGGTAGGAACAAGGCAAAAATCAGTAGGGTAGGAATCCAATGCCCAATCGTTGCCACACGAGCCAGACGGGACCCCTCACATAGGCAGGCAAGAATCAGGGTAGTAGCATGGGGGGGCAGGGCGGCCACGTGAGCAAGCAAGCCCCCCCCCCACAAACCAAGGGCCTAGAATTTGTGCTCCTTTATTATCATTATTATTATTGTCATTGGAATTAGTATTATTTAGCTATGTATAGCAATTATTCATGTGCATGTATATATACATACACACACATATACAACGACCACCCTGGAAGGTAGGACAGTGATGGAAATTGGGGCCCACAATCACAACAATATCGAGGTATTTGGTTGGCAACTGTGAACAACAACCCCATGAGGTAGCACATCAGGCAAAAGAGCACAAGTAGCCATTTCTCTCCTAACACACAATATGCTTATCAAGGGAACCGAGGAGACGCCTCAAAGCCTAAGAGGGCAAAGCCCTATAGAGGCCTGCGAAGGAGGCCCCCACTGGAGCCCCAAAATGGCCTGCAAACAGAGGCCTGCTAAGGAGGCCCTCACTGGAGTCCTAAATCGGCCTGCAGGCAGAGGCCTGCTAAGGAGGCCCCCACTGGAGCCCCAAAATGGCCTGCAAACAGAGGCCTGCTAAGGAGGCCCTCACTGGAGTCCTAAATCGGCCTGCAGGCAGAGGCCTGCTAAGGAGGCCCCCACTGGAGCCCCAAAATGGCCTGCAAACAGAGGCCTGCTAAGGAGGCCCTCACTGGAGTCCTAAATCGGCCTGCAGGCAGAGGCCTGCTAAGGAGGCCCTCACTGGAGCCCCAAAATGGCCTGCAAACAGAGGCCTGCGAAGGAGGCCCTCACTGAAGCCCTAAATCGGCCTGCAAACAGAGGCCTGCGAAGGAGGCCCCCACTGGAGCCCTAAATCGGCCTGCAGCCAGGAGGGAGGCCCCACCAGATCCCACCCTCCAAGCTGTGCCTAACGTGCTAGTGATCCAGCACCTACTTCCAGTAACAGGCAAGGCATAGGGAGGGCCCTGGACTAGGCCAGCAATCCCCCCCACTCACCCCCGAAAAAGCCCACAAAGGGGGGGAGGGAAACAGAATCAAATAAAATTAAAGTAAGAGAGAGAAAACAAGAGGAGATGGGATCAGAGAGAGCAGGGAGTCCCAGGACTCCACCCCTACTGGTCCCACACAAACCACAGTAAAGGCACCAACTGGCACAGAACTTATCTCCAGCAGCTGCTTTGAGAAAAGAGGCAGAGGGTGGAGCAACGCTGCCTAATAAAGGCCTCCACCGCTCCTCCCCCCGCCTTGAGCCCATAGGTGGTTTCTAAATTAAACAGCCTCACCTCTCATTCCTCTACGCGTGCAAATAGTCCTCCCACCAACAGCTACGCGTTGGTGGGGGAAGGGGAATGTGAGCTAAACTACACAATACTCAGAAGTGGCCTCCTATCATTTCTGGATTACTGTTGTACTTCATGTATATGAGAATTATCACTAAGGTGTTTTGTGTTTTTTTTAAAAGCTATTGATTCCAGACCAGACAGTAGCTTGTTTTCTACTCCAAATGAAGAACTGTAACCTCTTCTATTTCACCTAAGCATTTCTGCAAAATAACCATTGAGTTGCAATATTTTTTTCCAGCATTTAAATGACATCAAGTCCTGTTGGATCCTCAGTATCCATATTTATCTATTTGGTGCTTTTTCTCGCCCTTAAAAATAACTTAAGTTCTATTCCTGCCAAGCTCTGAGACAGCACCAACTCAGTACCCCACCAGAAAAGTATCATGACCTGCTGTAGCTGTGTTGAATGATGAGTTTATTCTTCAAAAGAAATGATTGCAATGCTAAATTCCCACTGGGATGGCTGTCTTAATACAAGGATATAATCAGCATTTATTTTACACTATTTTTGCTGTAATTTGTGATGAGCCTGGTTGATCATCTTTGATGTGGGTGTCATTGCCAAGTTACTCTCTCTCCTCTGGGAGTTATTAAATACAGATGCTTACCTGCCTCAGTAGGACTTCTGTTTCTACAGTGTGTTAAAGATGTTGTATTTCAAGTGCAGAAAAATATGGGATGTTACTGCCAAGTGAAACAAGAACAGATATACTCGCTACCCACTTATGAGGCAAAAACCCCTTCACTACATTGCTTTTCAATTGACAGCTCATCAGTTGACAGCTGTCAAGTGTGTGCAAATTAACCTATATGCAGCCTCACTTGGTCAATGTTTATGGATGTTACCTACTGCACTTTGACAGCAGACACTTACCAGGACATTGGCCAGGCAAGACTCCACATTTCAAGCAGCTGTAGGTGCGCACCTGAAAAGACCGGAAGTTTTTTTAAAAATTATGGTCTCAATTGCACACATTTCTGCCACTCCCCACAAAAGGGTAATGAGCCAGTGACCATCGCTCCAAAGTGCCACTTGGGCATCAGTGGAGTGGCTTTCACTGGCAGTGGCATGGGACTCCAGGGGGAAAAGGTGAACAAAACGGGGTCACAATTGGAGCAGGGAGCAGGAAACAAGAGGGGTTCTGCCGCACAGGACCCTGGGATACCAGCTGGAGGACTGGGGGGAGGAGTACCCACAGTAAGTCTGATCATCTGTCAGGCACATGGGGGGTGGGGTTCTTCCACTAACAACCCACACTGCGTAGCTTATTTGCAGGGTGGGTTGTTGAGTTGTGCGAACTCACCCAGTAGCCACATAAGTGTGGGTCAGTATTTTATTTGTTAAGAAGGATGGAAATAGTAAAGAGCTTCTAGGATGCATAACCAGAGTACAAAAGAAGTTTTAAAAATTATATTAAAACAAGTCTCCATTTATTTATTTATTTATTTATTATATTATTTATTTATTATATTTTTAAATCGCCCATCTGACTGGTCACCCGGCCACCCTGGGCGATGTGCAACCATTAAAATACAATAAAATTGTGAAGGAAGGGGGGCTGGCTGACTCGCCACAACCCACCCTTACCTACCCAAAAGACCCCCAGAGATCTCAAGGTGCCAGACTGCCAGCCTCAGCTCTGCAATCCTACTTGATTCTCTGGATTTAGGGACTTGCCTTTGACTATAACCTGGATTTAGCTGAAACCACAGAGCAACCACAAACACCATGTGGGGTAAAAACCAAGAAGGTTTATTCAGGTAGCATATTACAACAAAAAGTGGGAAATGAGGCAAGGACATAAAATAGAGAGACACTTTGGTACACACAGTAAAGCTGCAAAATAACAAAAACTGATTCCTTATATCTCCCAGGCACACACTAGTTACCTGGGGGGCGGTTCTCTTCAGGGTTGGTTTCAGCACAGCCCTGCCACCCGAGGAGACCACCACACCCACCCTACGGTCCGAGATGGGTAGCCCTCCTCCGGGCTTGCCTTTGCCACAGCCCTCATTCAGCTAATTTCACCAGGAGCCACCTGGGGCTGGATCCTGAGGCCAGCCCGAAGGCTTGGACCTCCGCGCAGCTTGCTGCCATGATCCACAACAATGACACGACGACGACAGACAAAAGCCACACCTTGGCAATATACCTTTCCCCCTCCCCTCCTCCTTTCTGTAGCTCTGCTGCCTCTAGCCAATCAGGATGAACTTCACCTGGCCAGGCAGGGGGGAGGGGTGACTCATGACTAGTGGGCTTCTGCATCTTGCATATGAAAGCCGGGTCACTGTAAACTAGACCAGCTTGTCAAGACTTTCAGGCGCCATGCTTTATTAGATACTTATGCACATTTGACATTTCGCCTCCTCCCAGCCCCCAGCCGGGATTACCTGGTTTACACATGAGGAGGTGTGTGTGTGTGTGTGTGTGTGTGTGTGCAGGCGTGTGAGTGTGTGTGTAAGAACCCTCAGAGGCTCTTTTCTTCACAAAAATACAATAAAACACAATTAAAACTACATGAAAACATAATTAAAACACAATTAAAATATAAGTTAAAACAAAAACAAAAACCCCTAACCCACCCCATATTCCTGCCTGAAAAGCCATGTTTTTAAAGCCCGGTATTTATTATTTATTATTTATTTGTTACAATAGTGGCATCTTAGAGGCTAAATTCCCAAGAAAAGCATGTGTGTTTCAAGATTTAAAATACATTAAAAATCAGATGCCATTGTTATTTTTCATCATCAGATGCTCCTTTGTATTCAGATCAGGCCTCAATACAATAACGTAGCACTTGGGAAGAAAGATGCAGCCCAGTACCCCAGCACTGGAGGCCAAAATAGAGAAGACCTGCACGGCTACCATGTATTTCCATGTACTTCTTAAGAAATAGGGAGCAAAACTGAAGGCAGTATCTGCCTGGTGCTTGTGTTAAGGAAATGCTAAGGAAATGTTACTCATAGTCATAGTGGTCTATGTATACATCCCCTTCACAACAGTATGTCACTGCTAGACACATAATCAGACAGAACATCATATTAAAATAATAGTTATACACATTGGGCAGTATCCAATGTGACATGAGCACGAATGTAAATTATGTTGCGTCAGCGTAAGGGACCTCTTGCAGAACACTAATAACATTGGCTGGCCTGATGAGTTTTCCAGGGAATCCCACTGTGCCAGCTCACATTATTGGTGTTACACTAGAGGTCCCTTATGCTAGTGCAATGTAATTTATGTTAACTTTTGTGTCGCACTGGATACTGCCCGTTCATCCCTCATTATTTTCTTTGTCCATTATAGAACTTTGATCATTATTTAAATACCGTAATAGCCCTATTCAGGCATTTGGTATCTCTAGATACTGAATGCATGAAGAGGCCAGCAGGAACCCACACATGATGCTGCCATGGGTGCTGAACACACACACACACACACTCTGCAATATACGATCAGCATCATTCTGAAGGGGGGCACTTCTACATAATTGAACAATTATGGAGAAAACCCATGGAGAAAACCCTACACACAGAGAAACAGCCCCCTTTCTCCTGATGCCAATTACATGTTGGCTGGGGGCATGGCTGGAGCACATGGTGAGGCTAACCCCATGCATTCATTCTGGCTTCTTCATGTGTTTGGTACC
The DNA here is from genome assembly GCA_021292165.1 of Shinisaurus crocodilurus. Classification (NCBI taxonomy): domain Eukaryota; kingdom Metazoa; phylum Chordata; class Lepidosauria; order Squamata; family Shinisauridae; genus Shinisaurus; species Shinisaurus crocodilurus. The sequence continues at coordinate 107,891,120 of CM037876.1, forward strand.
CTTGCCTGAACAGAAGTATTATGTGTTTAAGGAAGACAGGATAACTAATCTTCCTGTTCTGTGTAGAACTAATTAAGACAGACAGTGCATTTCTTGATAACTACAAGGGATATTCATAATGCCTATATCCATGCCAAAAAAATTTTAAGTTACTGCACAGAAAAATTGTTCTTACTATATATAGAATCAACATGACAATCCCTGAGAAACTGAAACAGCAGGTGAAAATGGTAAACTTGAAATTTTAGCACACCTTTAGCAAGTATAGAATATTTTGCTTTTGGATTACCCTATTGCTTTTTGCAAGTAAGACCAGAATTATCACTGATTTTTGCCTAAAATGAAATCTTGAGGTAAATTTGGAGATTTCTGTTTGTTTGGAAGAAACACCTGAGAGATGTTGAGGGGGGGGGGATCAAGACTTTGAAAATGGCTTGGTGTGGTGGTGGTTCTACGCATCCCTACCTAGGACTCACAAAACGCATTAATGCAGCTTGTTAGAACTATTCTACTTATTATGCAGAATGAGCTGATGAAATGTGACGTCCTGTATGCAGTCCATAATTCTAAGTGCTCATCTATATTAGAAAAACCAACAGCCACTCACACAAAACTTCCTGCATATATTAGCTAGCACACCAGGGAGAGGGTCACACTAATTTTTTAGTGCTGGTGCTCTCAAAACTATGACTCTCACACATGATGTCTGAAGTGGTACAGGTCAGAATTCTATCACTTCGTTCTGCAGGATGGCTGTAGTCTTATAGAATTGTGTTGTTTCCCCCCTCAATTAACTGAGCTCTACATTCTCTGTCTGAAAGCAAATTATGCCAAAAAGCTGTGATACGATATTGCCAGTACTGTCTAAATAGGCTTGTTTAAAATCTATTTAATGTAACTATAATACTACCTTGCTAGTAGCTATGACAGAGGTGGGGGTTTTTATTTCAACATTTTAAAAAAAGTATGACAGAAATTACGGTAAATAATTGTTTAGTTAACTATAATAATTATAGTATGATAATACTAATATGTTAATACCAATACGTTAACTACTACTAATATGTTAACATTCATGCCAAGGGCACCTCATCTGGGGCAGCTCAGGATTCCATGGCCACCATGACAACCATGGGACTGTCCCAACATGTCATCAGCCCAACACATGTAGCAGGGCACATATTAGACATGTTTTTTTCAGCCAGGCATGGGGATGGTGATCTGAAGGTAGGTGACTTTGATTCAGTCCCTTTGTCATGGTCAGATCATCGCCTGCTGAGGTTTACTGCTGGTGGCTATCCCGCTCTGCAAGGGTGGGGGACCTATTACGATGGCCCAACCTCGGAGGCTAATGATGGTTTCCAGAGGGCTCATGGGGTTTTTCCAGCTGATATGGCTGGCGCTCCTCTCGAAACCCTGGTTGATCTATGGAATGCAAAAATAAACCCAGGCGGTTGATATGATCGCTCCTGAGCACCCTCTCTGTAGTAGAGCTCATATGGCTCCATGGTATACCCCGAAGTTGAGAGCAACGAAACAAAATAGGAGATGATTTGAGTGCAGATGGAGAAAAACTTCGAGTGGATACAATCAAACTCTGGTATAGTCAGGTATATTTAGGGGCAGTGAGGGCAGCAAAGAAACAACTTCTCACTGCCTCAGTTCAATTCTCTATCTGCCACCCAGCAAAGCTTTTTAGGGTTGTCTGGGGCCTATTACATGCTGGCCCTAAGGACACTGTAGACCCATCTGAGGCCTGCAGTAACATATTGCTAGTCACTTTCAGGATAAAAACTCTTGCATCTACTGGGACTTAGACTGCAATGTTACAGGCTACAGCACGTAAATCAGGTGAGGTATCCAGAGCACAGCCTGATCCAGTTTTCTTGGATGAGTTTCAGTTGGTACAAGGTGCTTGGACAGGTTTGTGCAACCACTTCTGTACTGGATCCTTGCACCTTTTGGCCTATAAAAACTAGCAGGGATGGACCAGCTGACCGGGCCAGGGAGGTGATTAATGCCTCCTTGCGAGAGGGAGTGGCCCCATGCCATCTGAAAGAGGAGGTGGTGAGACCACTCCTGAAGAAATCCTCTCTGGACCCAGAAGATCTGGACAACTTTAGGCTGGTGGCAAATGTTCCTTTCCTGGGCAAGGTCCTTGAGCGGGTGGTGGCCAACCAGCTCCAGGGACTCTTGGATGAGATTGGTTATCTGAATCCATTTCAGTTGGGGTTCAGGCTGGGTTTTGGCATATTCATTCATAGAAAGAACTTTGGTAGCCCTGTATGATGACCTATGTTGGGAGAGAGACAGGGGGAGTATAATCCTGTTGATACTCCTGGATCTCTCTGCGGCTTTCAATATCCTCTACCACGGTATCCTTCTGGGGCAACTGTCTGAGCTGGGAGGGGGGTACTGCAGTGGTTCTGCTCCTACTTGGATGGCAGGCTCCAGAAGGTGGTGCTTGGGGAATACTGCTCTGCCCCATGGACTCTCCAGTATGGAGTTCTTCAGGGGTCGGTCTTATCCCCCAAGCTATTCAACATCTACATGAAACTGCTGAGTGGGGTCATCTGGAGTTTTGGAGTACATTCCCATCAGTACGCTGATGACACATAATGAATTTAGCATTGCAATCATTTCTCCCCTTGAAGGAGCAGGTTCATAGCTTGTGGGTCCTCCTAGAGCAGGGGTCTGCAACCCGCGGCTCCGGAGCCGCATGCGGCTCTTTCAAACCTCTGCCGCGGCTCCGCTCCGGTCTGAGACTCCGCTGGAATGCTGGGAAAAAAACCCAAATATTTCCCCCCCTACCTTCCTCTGCGTGCCTCCAACCGGTCCAGTGGAAGACAGGAGGAGGGGTCCTGCAGGGAAAAAAACTTGGCAGCGGCAGCGGAGCCCCCCCCCCTGGAAGCAGGGACTCGAGCAGGCAGGCAGCGGAAGAGAGGAGAGCAGGACAAGGCTGCCTGCTCCGCAAAAAACTTTGCCGCCGCCTCACATATGGCCTGATTCTGTTGGCGGGGGCAGCCCGATTTCGCTCTTCTGAGCGGCGCGGAGCATTCTCCGCGCCGCTCTAGCTGCCGCCGCCGCCGCCACTGGAGTCAATGCCGGAGCCGCTGAAGCCGCCGCCGCCGCGTCACATCCAGCTGCTTCGGCGCGCTGGACCCCCGCGCTATGATTTTGGCGGGGGAACTTTGGCGGGGCGGGGGAACTTTGGCGTGGCGGCAGCACCCCCCCCGGGCAGCAGGGACGCGAGCGGGTGAGCGGCAGAAGAGAGGAGGGCTCCTGCACGCGCCAAAGTTCCCCCCCCCGCCAAAAACATAGCGCGGGGTCCAGCATGTCGAGGGACCAGCGCGGCCGGCTCGCTGCGGAGAGCACAAGCAGGCGAGGAGGCAGGTAGGCCTGCGTGAAAGCAGTAATAGTTATCAGAAAACAAGGGGGAAAAGATTCATGTACAAATTATTGGAAAACTAATAGCAATAGAACAAAATAATATCTCCATAAATTTATTTATTTATTAACTGCTTTTTTAACCCTGCATTTCTTAAAAACAATCCAAAACAGGTTATAAAGAAGAATAAAACACAAATTACAATATCGCTGCGGGGATGGGAGCTGGTGCCAAAATGAAGGAGTGGGTCAGGACCGGGGTATCATGAGGGGCCGGGGGACTCGGGGGGAGAGATTTTCATGAGTGGCTGTGGGCGGGGGAGCCACCGGGGGTAATTTGGTAAATGTATGGCCGGCCCAGGATTGAACCCCCCTGATCCCCTTGTGGTATTTTCATTGAGATTCTTCCCCCCCCCTCTAATCAGGGCACAAATGGATCAGGGGAGAATTAAATTGGCTGGGGGGGATTACAATCAGAGTGCCTCCAGCTGTTGCAAAACTACAACTCCCAGCATGCCCGGACAGCCTTTGGCTATCCGGGCATGCTGGGAGTTGTAGTTGTGCAACAGCTAAAGAGCCCCAGGGTAGGGGGAAGTGCTCTGTTTCCCAATCAGGGTGCCTCCAGCTGTTGCAGCTGCCCCTTTTGCCCCACATTAAAGACAGGCCTGAGTAGCACCCTCATCATCCACCAGCAACACCCTCCCCCCAGCAGTAGCACCCCCATCATCCACCAGCAAATCCTGCTGATGGATGATGAGGGGTGCTATTACCACATGGAGGGTGTTTCTGGTGGATGATGAGGGTGCTACTGCTGGATGGTGCTGATGACGGGATGCTACTGCTTGGGGGGGGATGTTGCTGGTGGCATCCCATCATCCACCAGCAACACCCCCATCATCCGTCAGCTGATAATTTCCCCTACCTATGCACCCAACATAATCCACCAGCTCTTGCTGGTGGATTATGTTGGGTGCATAGGTAGGGGAAATTATTACATTTTATATGTGGGGCACAGGATGGGGCATTATTACTTTATGTGAGGGGGGCAGATTATTTTGCAAATTTTGCTATGGGGCCCTCTGATGGTTTTGCGGCTCCCAGTTTTTTTTTTCTTCGGAAACGGGTCCAAGTGGCTCTTTTTGTCTTAAAGGTTGCAGACCCCTGTCTAGAGCCATCTCTGTCACGTGAGGCTCAAAGTGGCCTCAGTGGCATGGAGTGCCTTCTACCAGCTATGGCTGGTGGCCCAGCGATGCCCCTATCTGGACAGGGATAACCTGGTTTCAGTAATCTATGCGCTGGTAACTTCTGAGTTAGATTGCTACAATGCACTCAGCATGGGGCTGCCTTTGAAGACAGTTCAGAAGCTGCAACTTCTGCAAAATGTGGTAGCCAGACTAATAACTGGGACCAGAAGGACTGAACATATAATACCAATTCTGGCCCACTTGCATTGGCTGCCAGTATGCTTCCAAGCCTGATTCATGTGTTTGTTTTAAACCTATAAAGCCTTACACAGCTCGGGAATAACTGGCAGAATGCCTCTCCTCCCAACCTGAATCTACCCAGACACTACAGTCAACATCTGAGGGTGGCTCAGAGGGTGGCAACAAGGGAGAGGGTCTGCTCAGTGGTGGCCCTCTGATTGTGGAATGATCTCCCCACTGAGTCCTGCCTGGCACCAACGCTGTCATCTTTTTGGTGCCAGTTAAGACCTCCCTGTACTCCCAGGCATTTAATGGCATATGATGCGGCATTTATGTCAGCTCTGTCTTTTTAACACAGCTAATATTTTTATTGAATATTATTTTTATTTTGTACTGCACTTTAAAACTTTTATATTATATTCTATCATGTTGTATTTTATGGTTTTAATTGTTATGAACTACCCAGAGAGCTTTGGCTATTGTAATAAATAAATAAATAAACCAACTAAAGAACCAAAAACAAAATTGCAAAGAGCCCATGATAATTTGTGAACTGCCCACCAGAGCTTGGCAACAGTCGGCCACAGATGTATTTGAACTGGATGATGGGAAGCATTATGTGCTAATAGTTGATCATTACAGATACTACTTTGAAGTCATGGAGCTGAACGATATCTCATTCTGCACTTTAATAAACTCAAGTAAAGGCAGCAGTATCAAGACATGGCATTTGTGATGAATTATTCTCTGGTAATGGGCTCCAATATGGAAGAATTTTGCAGATTTGCAAAGGACCCAGGCTTCATTCACCAGCAGTCCATATTACCCACAATTCAATGGCCTAGCAAAAAAATATGTACAGATAGCAAAGTAAATATAAATCATGGCTTAGGAAGGTGGCCAGGACTCTTATACTGGGCTGCTGACCTACCACAACACACCCATGGAATCAGAGTACTTGCCTGCTCAAATGTTAATGAGCAGAAGGCTCCGAACTAGGATACCTGCCAAAGAGACCCTCCTAGAGCCAAAAACAACCAACCATCACAGGGTGAAACAAAGCTGGACCACAGAAAAAGGGAATCAAATCTTACTATGACAAAAGTGCCAAGTGTTAAGACCACTCCCCAGAAGTGCAAATATGATGATATGAAGCCAACATGGACAATGATACCATGGAAGAGTTATTGTTGAGGCTTCATAGTATCCTAGGTCTTACAGGGCACAAACTGAAAGTAGACAGTCTCTAAGACAAAACTGCAGACACCTGAAACTTGCCCGGCTAGAGTTGAAATAACAAACAGGATGGGGGGGGGGGGAATATAGCCAAGAATGATGAAAACACAACCAGCTTGAGTTAACTAGAAGGACCATCCAATAGCCAGGGGGAAGAAATGGCACCAGAGTCACAGGCAGGAGAATTGTCTTCACACCATCCCCCAGAGCCACTGGAAAACACAAGCAACACCCACTAAAAATGTGGAAGAAGAATCAAGCTCAAAGAGTGGGAAGACTAGGCCACATTTTAGAACAGAAAGCTGCATCCCACCTTAGTTATGGTAAACTTGACTCATCAATTTAAAAAATAATGTTTTCATGGAGGGGGATGTAATACCCAGCGGAATACCTAGTGCAGGAGAGCAGTCAGCACAACTCTCTGGAGTGCCGCCCCCACCTGATGCCTAGCTCTCTGAGGACTCCTCAGAGAGGTAAGATTCAGGAAAGCCAGTGGGCTCTCTGGGAAGCCCTGCTGGCAGGAGAAAAGGGGTGAGGGGTCCTTCTTCATAGCGAGGATTGGCACAGAGGTGGCCTCGAAGATCGCCTGTGCTGTTGCAGCACAGGCGGTTTTCATAGATTCATAGATCATAGAGTTGGGAGGGGCCTACAAAGCCATCGAGTCCAACCCCCTGCTCAATGCAGGAAACTAGAGGAGGGGTCTCCCATCCAAGTAATCACCAGGCCTGACCCTGCTTAGCTTTCCACGCTCAGACAAGCTGAGCCAGCGTGAGCGGTCTCCAGGGCCACCTCCCCACCAATGCATTGCTCTGAGGAAGGACCCCTCACAGCAAGGTACTGAGCGGTAGTCAGGCAGCGGCACGCGGCAGTAATCTAAAAGACTAGTTTTAGTGACAAACACTTATTTACAGCCATATTTGAACATTGCAATATCCCACCAGATGATAATTCTGTTTAATCAATCATGCCATACTTTCTGGACTTCAAACATTAAATCCAAATAATATCATTATTTCAGTGGTTTAGCCTAATTTGTTTTCTGCAGTTCCTATATTTATAGCTTCTGGTGGATATTTTAAACATTTTTCTTTCGTTACATCTGTAAGGAAATCTAATCCTTTTAAAATAGATTATTTTTAAAAAGTTAAGCATTTGAGCGATTTTTAATGGTATTTATTCCAGACCTATGGGTTTCTGTTGCATATAAATGAAAACATATTTGTTCACAGAAAATGTATACATGACACACCATTGTCTTTGCTCCATCAATCATAAATGATTACAAATTCTCCACCTTGGATCAATTTTTGTTCACCAATTCAGAAGGAAATAGATATGCCTGAGGTGCTAGAAACTTTCATTGTGCATATGGATATTATTATAAGTTTATAGAATTCCCTCCGTGATATTTCTTTTGTACCCCTGAAAGTTTTTGGGTTTTTTAAAATCACACACACACACACACACACACACTATAAAAATGCTAAAAGCAGTTGTGGACACATACCTGATAGAAAATAATTTAGGCAAGTTTATATTTAATTACAATTAAAATGTAGCTTTCCTAATGAAACAAATCATTGTCACAGTGAAGGAGAATTTCTACTAGGAACATCCATACTACACATGTATATTAATGTTATTGTACTTTTTTTAAGGGTTGCATAAATAAAGACCTTTCTTCAAGAAATTGGCTCCAAAACAAATATGATTTGGGGGTGGGTTTTTTTACAGCTTCAAACTAAATGGGCTGCAATCCTATGCAAACTTACTGGCAAGTGAGCCCCATTAAACTCTGTGGGATTTACTACCAAGTTAAAATACTTAAAATTATGCTGTGTGTTTTTATTTATGTCTAATTCCATTTTAAACTATACTGACTGAACTTCTTGGAAACTCAACTTACAAAGGGATATATTGCTGCTCATATTGTTGTAAATTCTGTTTTAAATTTTGCATATTGAATTTTTTATGCTGTTTTTATTGTATTCTGGTTTCTGTTTTTTATGGGTTGTTGTGAACTATCCAGAGAGCTTCAGCTATTGGGCGGTATAGAAATGAAATAAATAATAACAATAATAATAATAAAGGGAGGAATCACTGCATAATATGAATTCAGTGTCAACCCAATGTGGGCATTTTATTTGTAGACAAGTGATTACTCTTTCTTGCCGTCTTGGATTACTCAGGTCGTGCCATATTAGCCTTTGGAGGAAAACATATTGATACTACTGAGGCATTTATTGAGTTTCATTTTTTAATGTCTCTCTCATGAGCTGTAGATTGCTCTAGCAAAACTGTGCTTTCTCAGTGTTTAATTTCTGGAGAAGAGATACCTGAGGGCTGGAGTGTGGGTAGAAACACCACGCTGTGATATGGAAGCCTTCCCTCTCCCAATTTTGGACATATGGGAGGTCTATGGAAAAGGAAATACTGAGCTCTGGAGCTTTATGTTTACAATTATGGTGTTTTCATTTATATTATCGCTAACAAATGGACCCGGCTTTGCAAAGGCTGCAAGCAAACCAACAACTGTCAGAGTTGGACACATTGTGCCTGCCCTGTCTGAGTGAAGCCATGCCTGTTGGCAATCCTAGGCATGGCCCCTGTCATGGCGCACCCCTGGAGCCCCCTGAGGGAGAGGTCATCCCACTCCATTACCCAAGGGGGGGGCTTCCCCACAGCAGTGGGGAGGAAGCAGGCATTTAACTCTGTCCCTCGGCCTATTAATCTCCCCAGGCTTCAAACTGAATTGACTGCAAAACTATGTACAGTCATGCCTTGGATTGAGAGCATAATTGGTTCCGGAAACGTGCTTGTAATCCAAAACACTCTTATATCAAAACGAAATCCCCCCCAAAAAAATTTGTACAGAGATTTTTAATTTAAGCCGTACTACAGTACTTGTATTGCAAGACGTCGCTTGTATATCAAGTAAAAAATAATAATAATAAATATTTAAAAATTTGCTTGTCTTGCAAAACGCTCTCAAACCAAGTTACTTGCAATCCAAGGTATTACTGTATGCACACTGGTTAGGAAAGTCTGCCCCTAGTGGCTGAAGGTGTACTGCAGCTTCAACCACATCAACACTTGGACACATTTAAATTAATTAAAATTAATTAATGCATTTTAAAAACAAAATAACCTAGAGGTGCACACCCCTAGGGTCCTCTTAGTATGCATGCCAAGTTTCAGGTGTCTAGGATTCACTGTCTTGGCACTATGGCGGTAATGGACGGAAAGACAGACAAATGCACATCTTCAATTATTATTTCAGAAGATGATAATGATGTGACAATAATAAACAAATTAATAATAATACTTTGCGTTGCTTCTTTGAAACATATTAAAGGCTCGGTCCACAAATTCACAGGCTACCAAGGGCCTAGGTATTATGTGATTCTCAGGTCGTGCAACAGTCGGCAGTCGGCAGTCGTGACTGATGCGCTGCTATTCCTGGCGGAGAGCTGTTGCAGCGGCTTTGACCACCACAGGAACAGCAGTGATTGTTGCATCGCAGCATCCTTGCTCCCATGCGTACCGCAAATGGCTTACGTTCTAAAGACAGAAAAGAGAGCAATTATGTGGAAATAAAATTAGGACAGAGGCAAAACGCCTCTCACAACTTCACCACCCTTAGGAGGAGCAGCGAAAGGGATGGAATAATTGGTGAACTTACCGCCAACAGTGGCGCTCCCCAACGTCTTGCCAGCTAGCGGCTACCATTTTTTCCTCCCAGGATTCCCAAGTGAAGGCAGCAAGCATTACCCTCCCTCTGATCATTTTGCCCCACCCCCCGGTGCCCCCAAATTTAAGCAGAAATTTCTTGTTTAAAAACTTAACGCTTAACCATAAATCAAACACTTAGGAGCAATGAGGGCAAGGCCTGGACATATATTTTTAGCTGAATTGGGACCAAGTGTACAAAAAAAGTGCTGCAAGATTTCTTTTCACTGTATCAGGGCTCTATGCCAACAGTGACCAGGTTTGGATGACACGGCCCAGCTCGCCGTGGGTTCTTTAACCCATGATGTGCCATGGTGCCCGTGGGTGCCAGGTTGACCAGGCAACCCCTGCTCAGGTGTTGTCCTGTTGTGCAAACCCAGCGAGCATGGGTTATGTGAGGGTTAAACAACAGACCACGGGTTACACGAGGGTTGTTTAAACCTCACATAACCCACACTCGCTGGGTTTGCATGACATGACAATCCCTGAGTGGGGCTGAATATTCAAAATGGCACCCACACAGGCCACAGCCTCGCCGTGGGTTAAATAACATAAGTGACAAGAAGGAAAGGACTAGACTTCACCATGGCAAAAAGATGAATGAGTAAAACCAGTCCCCAAACCAAGTATAACTGACAGGATGAGAGACAGAATAATCACATGTTAATAAGAGGAAGATAATGAAAATATTTTAGAGGAAAAGACCATGAAGCTTAATAGGACTCAGAACAACAGTTCAAAAGAGCAAAGTAAGACAAAGAATCAAAATAAGATCCTTACTATAATTAAAAGGTGGACAAGAAGGTCCAATATTAAGAGAAATAGCACTAGACCAGTGTTCTCCAACCTTGGGTCCCCAGATGTTTTTGGCCTACAACTCCCAGCATGCCCCAACCAGCATAGCTGGCTGGGGCATGCTGGGAGTTTTAGGCCAAAACATCTGGGGACCCAAGGTTGGAGTACCCTGTACTAGACATTAAAATTATCCAGTTTAAAAAGGGAGGAGGGGAAGGAGGAGGAGGAGGAGGAGGAGGAGGAGGAGGAGGAGAAGAAGAAGAAGAAGAAGAAGAAGAAGAAGAAGAAGAAGAAGAAGAAGAAGAAGAAGAAGAAGAAGAAGAAGAAGAAGAAGAAGGGCGATACAACAAAAAGAAAAGAAAACAGTGCCCCCAAAGAAGGAAACTAGGGTGCAAAGTTAAGAGCTGGCTGACACATGCATGTTGTCCATCACTTGACTTCTCATAGGTTGATTGCTGAATACTTGTTGAACTGCAGCTGAACATGTGAACTGACTTGACTTGACTGAATAGTACAGTAATACCTTGGATTGCAAGCATAATTCGTTCCAGAACTGTGCTTGTAATCCAAAACACTCTTATATCAAAGCGAATCTCTGGCAGGCGTGAGCAGGGCCGATTTCGGGGTTACATCCCTACTTAGAGTTGGTGAGAATTGGCTGATACTTGGTGACACAAGCCTTGGTTACTCCCAGGTTTGACTATTGCAAGGTGTTGTACAAGGAGCTGCCTTGTACATTGGAAATTCCAGTTGGTCCAAAATGCAGGGGCAAGGTTGCTAGTAGGTGTTCATCCATGGGAGCATATTATGCCTATCTTACAACAGCTGGACTGCCAGCTTGTTTCCAGGAATAATTCAAAACATTGGTTATTACCTTTTATGCCCTAAATGACTTGGGCCCATGATGCCTAATGGACAGTCCTTTCCCATCTTAGTCTGTCCACTCCCTAAAGTCTGCTGGGAAACTCTTTTTCGTCTCCTAATGGTGGCTGAAGCATGGCTGGTTGGGATGCAGGAGAAGGCCTTTTCCGTGGCTGTGCCTGGATCGTGGGACTCCCTAGCTCAGCAGATCTGCCCCCCCCCCCGTTTCTCCTTGCTTTTTGCTGGGTGGCCAAGACCTCAGCAAGAATGTGACCTACTGGGTTGAAGAGTCTTTTATGGCTGCCCCCCTGCTGGTTTTTTAGATTGGTTTTACTTGCTCCAGCTGTTTATTCTTGTCGTTGTGGATTGTTTGATTTGTGTTAGGTTGTATTGAGTTTTGTTTAGTTTTTAATTGTTGTAAGCAGCCCTGAGCACTGGAAATGCAATGGAAGGACAGGATATTTTGAATGCATACTTATGACTATCAGGGTTTTCTCCTTCTGTCTGCATCTTGCCAACACCGTAAGTCCTGCTCCACGAGCTCAGGAATCCATCATGGACACATTACCCTATCCCAGGGTGCCGGTGGGTTTCCTTCCCTCTTTACTTTTGAACAGCAACTCACCACACACAGTACCCTTGGCTGCTGTGTGTGTGTGGGGGGGGGGGGGAATAAAGGAAGGGAAGCAGAAGTTTCCATCCCTCCACAGTTCTTGATGCTGCTCTTGGATCATCCCATCAAGCTCCAAGAGCAGCAAGAGTTTCATTGAACCACTTCCTTCCCATTGCTTTCAAACTTTGTGCAAAGTCTGTCAGGAATAAAAAAAATAAATGCATTCTTCATTCCTATTGGTACACAAGAGTGCAAGTACCGAAACAATTAAAAACAACAGCAGCAGCAACAACCATCCCAAATCTTGCAACATAGATATGGGCTGCTACTGCTATGCCGGAAAAATGTCTCCCACATGTTTTTGACCATTCCGATTCAATCTGATAGGAAAGAAAATGCTTTCGAAAAGAAATTCAAAGGAGAACACATTTTGGAGAGATTCCCATGGGTTTGGTTCAGGATTCTTGTGCTTACCTTACTTATGAGGTGGCTGAGGAGCAGGGATGGGGACTCGGACTCGAGGACTCGACTCGCGAGTCCGACTGAGTCCCCCCTCTGACTCGAGTCCCACTCGAGTCCCAATTTTTTCAATGGGACTCGAGACTCGACTCGGGACTCGAGCCCAAGGACTCCGCCACCGCCGCCACCGCCGCCGCTCACGTCACCGCCGTCGCTGTCTCCCTCGCCGCCACCCGCTCGCAGCCACCGCCGCCGCCATCGCACGCCACGCCGCCATCACGCAGCCGCCATCACGCAGCCGCCGCCATCGCACGCAGCCGCCCGCGCCGGTCCCGTCATCACTTCCGGCGCAGCAGAAGTGACGCGCGCGGGACCCTGCTCCGGCACGCTTGGCCGCCGCCACTCTAAACAGAGCGGCAAGGCAGCAGCAGGCGGCGGCGGCAACTCGAGCGGCATGGATAACACTCTCCGCGTTGCTCAGAAGAGCGAGATCGGGCCGCGCCGCCGCCGCCGCGGAGAACTACAAACCCAGGGAGGGCTCGTAATGCATCCCTGGTGCAGCAGCGGCGGCGGCAGGAGCAGGGACGAGGGAAGGACCCGCCCATGGTAAGTGGGGGCGGCAGCGGCGGCGGCCCATGGAGGGAGCGGGAGGGTCTCCGCGGGAGGAAGGGCAGCTCTTCTTCCTCTCGCGGAGACCCTCCCGCTCCCTCCATGGGCCGCCGCTTTGGGAGTGACTCGGGACTCGAGACTCGAGACTCGAGTCACCATTTTGGACCTTGGACTCGAGACTTGACTCGAGACTCAGGTCCAAAGACTCATGACTCAAATCGTGACTCGAGGCCAAGGACTCTTCAACATCCCTGCTGAGGAGTGAGTGTGTGCGAGTGTCTTGTCTTTCACTGTACAGTCATCTCTCTGGCAGTCTGTTGCCTCCTTGGCTTCCCACACTCCAATTAAAGCCCAGGGGATGACATCAAGATGTAATTCCTCCCGTAGGGCTTTTTCAGATCAGGAAGTGCAGGCAGCCTGGGAGGCTGCAGAGCAATGGAGAGATATGTAAGGACCACCCAAAGAAAGACAAAATAAATACATTCTGCCTCATTGTCTGCCTTGACAACGAGGCAGAAAAATGGAAGCCGCTTTCATGGGGGAAGAAACCTTTCAGGAAATTGGAGGACAGGTTTTGGCACAGCACTAGCTCCACCACTTCCCTGGAGCTGGATGCAACACTCCCCCCCTCTCACACCTTCTACATCAGGGCTCTCCAACCTTGGGTCCCCAGATGTTGCTGGATTACAGCTGTCAGAATCCCTTGCCATTACCCATGCTGGCTGGGTATGCTGGGAGCTGTAGGCCAACAACATCTGGGGACCCAAGGTTGGAGAGCCCTGCTCTACAGGTTTGCAGGGAAGAAGTGGTGTTATCAGCACCTGCATTAGAGACAAGGCCCATCCACAATTAACATTTGGAAGACCCTGGGGAAGGTGCTGGATCCTTAAGGATGACAACTAGAGCTGAGCCAAAATTTCTCAGAAGACATTTTTCTCAGAAAAGTACTGAGATTTTTCTTTTCTTGCACCCCTAAAAATAAAATGCCACTTTGCAGAATGTTATCCAAATTTTCTTCATTATTATTTTTTCTGGTGACTGCATTCCCCCCCCCCCCATGCCCTGGAATGATGCTAGGTATGGGGTATTGTGGAGGATTCAAAATGTGGGCCAGGCTGCCAATACCGCTGATGCTGTTGCAAAACAAAAAACAAAAACGAAAAACCTTACGGGGAATTAAAAAGAAAGAAGCTGTGCTACAACCTTCGCCAATGGTAAGCCCTTTGCCAATGGTAAGAAATTGTGGGAGAATTTCTCCTCCCACTGGAGAAATTTGGTGAAATTGTCTCCCCTCCCCCCCCCCCCCCCCATTTCTCTGTCTGCAGATAGGGTGGAGAATTTCAAGAGAAAATTTTCAATTTTAATTTTCGCCCTAATGGCTGCAATCCTAATCACATTTTACAGGGAGTAGTAAGTCCCATTGGGACTTGCTTCTTCATCAGCATTGTTATTAGGATCTCACTGTAAGGCTGCAATCCGAGGTCAGTGATGCCATCCACTTTTGTCTCTGCTATGAGGATGGGCATTGAGGGATATTAGTGTAGGGCTATATTATGTGACATGTGGGGCCACAGTGATAATTGCTCTTCCATCTGATTGTGGAAGAGCAATGCTTCAGCAGCACTAAAGGGCCCTTGCATGGAAAGGACCATTGATGATTTGTGGATATGTTTAACTTGGATTTCTTTCCACTAGCTCTCTTCTGATTGCTGCCATTGACTTCAAAGAACTAGAAGGACTCCATGTTTTCTCCTGTGGCATTCTTTCACCTCAATTTCTTATGCACAAGTGTTTCCATGAATCTCTGCTTAGTAAATATTAATTTACCCTCAATTACTAATGACAAGTAAAAAAATAAATAAAAACCTTGCATTCATCATTGCCACTGCCTTAGGATACACATTTGCCCTTCAAAGCATTCAACCTTTCAGTGATTAAAATTAATAGTCACTCCAGGCTATTGATGTGACCAACCTTCCCGTATGTTGCTTTCTTGTAGAAAGCAACCCTTATCGTTGTACAAGCTCTTGATTTTCATTTAAAAGAAAATCAAGAAATTTAGACATTTTAACTACATATGTCTAAATGGGACTACTCAATTGTTACCCATTGATCATAGTAAATTTAATTCTTATTAGGCACAGAAATTTGCTTCATAATCCAGCGACCTGGCAAGCCAAACATAAAAATAAATTAAAATGGCTTAGTTAAAAAATATTGTCTTTAAGGACAGGACATAAAGAACAGAAAGATAAACAGCATGTTAAACATAAATTGATTGATGTGTTTCTTGGGAAATCTTCCTCCTCCCCTAGGAGAAGCACAAGCTGAAGCAAGAAAAGCCTCCTCCTGGCCATTTCCTAACCGGAAGGGAGTTCAAAATCAGCACCCTCCACCTCTTGCAGTGCCTCATGGGAAAAGAAAGGATGGGCGGGGCAGGGGCTGTTTAGCTTTGTTGTGAAAGTCCCCAGCGATAATGTGCATGCTGGTTCCCATTCATTCACATTTAGCTTGGATCACATGAATGAAGCTCAGAAACAAATCCTATTGACTCAATGGGGCTTACTCCCTAGTAAGTGTACCCAGGATTTCAGCCCTAATCTGTTTATTCACAAAATGCCATAGGGAGTATTACAGAAGAGCTCTGGTGTGCTGACTCTCTGGACACATGTACGGTATTGTATGCTATGCATAGGGGCCATGCAGAGCCGGCCCTACCACTAGGCAGAGTGAAGCGGTCGCCTCAGGCAGCAGATGCTGGGAAGTGTCAGCAAGGTATTGAAGGAGACAGCTGTGGGTCATGTGGCCTGCCCTGTCCCCCAAAGCTAGCCTGCTGCCTTTGGATGTGGTGGAGGGTGCTGTCCCATTGACAGCATTGAAGCAAGTTTCGTCTACCTTTCCAGTCGGCTTTTGCATATGGAATGGCAGGGGGGTGCCATCTTGTCCTTTGCCTCAGACAGCAAGATGCCTTGGGCCAGCCCTGGAGCCATGCTAATCTCTGCATCATTCCAATTTTAGTAGATGCTGTGCCCTTGTGTGCGATGCATTTCATTGACACTACCCTGACACCTTGGTTCAAGAATCCGTTTTGTTCCAGAAGCAGCAGCACGGAGGGCAGCCAGGAATGACAACGAGGCCCTGGATGGTGACTGCAGGGCCAGAATAACTGTGAACATGCTTCATAGATTCATAGATCATAGAGTTGGAAGGAGCCTACAAGGCTATCGAGTCCAACCCCCTGCTCAATGCAGACATAGTGCTCCTGCATAGAAAGGGGATCCTGGCCCAATCAGGGTTCCCCTTCATGTGGAAGAGCTCAACACGTGTACATTGGTATGAAGAGCCCCTTCTAACATGCCCCAGATGGACAGAACGTGGGTGCCCAGCCGCCAGGCATGTTGCAGACAAGGATAACCTGCACAGCCCTGCAATCCCCCTCATGCATTGTTTCAACGCACATGGGGGGTCATCTGAACCCCCCTTCAGAAAACAGGAGTGGGAACGGTATGTAGAATTGTGGCAGCATTCGCATTTTGCATGGGCAGCCAGCAACAAGTTTCAGATGTATGCCTCAGCTGCACACGGCAGCTCCCTGGCCACACTAGGACGTGGCCCTTTCGTCATACCCCAGTTGTCCAACATGCAGATCTAACTATGTACACTAGGACTGGCTGGCTGGATAGGGAAGCACAGCTGAATGGAAGAGCACCCATTCTGCCTGCTTGAGGTCCCAGGCTTGAGCCCTGGATGCAACCATAGTAGGAGGAACTGCTGGGCAGGCACACCTGAGACGGTGCCACATCAAAATCAATCAGAGATGCTGGCCATTTATTTATTTATTTATATTACATTTTTGAATCACCCATCTGGCCGGTCACCCGGCCACCCTGTTCTACAATAAAATAAAATACAATAATAAAACACAATTAAAACAATTGTTCAAAGGCCAGCTATTTGTGCAAAGTGCTCCCTTTTTTGGCACGCAACCCCTGCTGCTTGGGTTTGCGTGACACAACAAGCCATGGCAAGCCTGGTGTCCATGGGCGCCCGGCACAACACAACAGCCCCTGTGTGTAAATGCACCCATGGTGGGCTGTCATGTCATGCAAACCAGAGTGTTAGAGTAGTTCTTGGTGCATACTATAAAACCCTACTCTTGCTTGTAAAGCCCTCAGAGCACCAGCACCCTGTTCTTTGAGTCAGTGGGGGAATGTGAGACCTTCTTGCTCATTGTTTCAGAGCCAAGAAATGCAGTCCATCACTGTGGCTTTACTTTAAGAGCAGTGGGAGAGGAGGTAGTAGAGGTGGCATGGTAAGTTCTCCCCCCCCCCACCTCCAGCTTCATTACCTGGCTCCAGGCTCTCTGCTATAAGATGCCAGCATGCACCATGTTATCTGGACTCAGTGGAACTTCACATACTTGTTTGGCGAGTTGGTGTCAGCCAGCCACTGAACAGGCAGCAGTAAGATTCTATCTCCCAGTTAGTGGTGGTTCCCAGACAGACACAGTCACAAAAAGCAGTGAAGTAAACATACCGGAACAGCTTCTAATGATAGGGTTGTTGTTTTTCTGCGTTACTCCCAAAAGCATCATGATTGAAAGTAAAAAGGAAAGCCCTGGTAAAACCATTCCCTGATTGGAAGCTACATCTGTCAATCACATAATCACACCCACTACTCTGCTTCCACCCTCCTCTCTGCTAGCATTTTCCATTTTGGATGCACTTGTGGAAGGTTAAAAAAAATGTATCAGATTGGGGCCCCAAAAGTAAACAAACAAACACCTGCCTACCAAAACTTTGAGGTGGTTCTGAAGCCTCTAGACCAGGGTCGCAGAAAGTAGGCATGAGGTCCAAATCCAGCCCACTTGGGGTCCAAACCTGTCCTTCCTGAGTTCCTCAGGTTGGCCATGCCCCCTTCCACAGGTCCAGCTGATCGTTTGGTGGTTTCCCAGACACTGGACCACGGGAATGTGGCCCCCTGAGGGCTCCTTCAAAATGGAATTCAGCTGAGTTCAACACTCCTGCTCTAGACCAGCCAGCTTCACCTCGGACTATTACTTACAGACCTGAGATGCTTCAGGTTCTGAGGTGGTTGAAATACTTCTGAAGCAGGGTTGTCCAAGGCTTTTGCATGCACCTACCTTTTCATCCTCTAGGCTTTATGATTTCTCATCATCAGTGTCTGAAAACAAGGTTGGGCTCTGTATTTCCCCAGATAAAATTAAAGAATGCATTGCCCTCAGATAAAAGGAGGGTTCTGTTCATTTTTTTTTAACCCATACCTCTAAATGCTTTCCCTTCTTATATCCAACAAGTTAGAGCTTCCCTTCTTTGCAGCCAGTGGAGATAGAATGGACTGTTCTAACTGCAAGAGATAGCACCTTGGCCAGCGAGGAGTTAACTCTTGCAGAAATTAGGCCCAGTCTAATTTCTTGCAGAAAAGGTCTTTCCTTTTCCCTTTAGAATGGGAAACTTTGGACTAAAGCAGCAGTTTTGATGTCTCACATATTAAATAATTTTCAGAATCCATATTAAATAAGAAGCGAGCTGTAGCCTATGAAAGCTCGTGCCACTATCTGTAGTATTTAGTGTGCCAAAGGCTCTTTGTTGTTTTGCTCCAACAACAAACTCTCACAGATACCTCTCTGGAACTATGCATTATGAGACAAAAGGTGCCGAAGATAAGCCTGGCTTTGCTCATGTTGTTCAACAAAGAGCCTAATATGAACATCCTAATGCAACACAGGTGAACTTGCCTTTGTCTTGAAACTTTAAAAGGTCCAAATCATTCCTAACTAGATAAATAACTAGGACGGAATGAGCAGCTCTGGGTGTTTCTAGGTGTGTCATCATGAGAAACATCCATTTGACTTCTGTGAGCAAAATCAGGGAAGTCGGTGTTGCCCACTTCAAGCAGGTTGTGCACTTCAATTCTGCTTATGCACACCAGCCTGCCCTGACCCCAAGGGAAAAAATTACCTTGGGGGCAGAATGCTAGTAGGCCAGTAGCAGCAGTGGAAGAGGCTCCAGCATCATCTCCTTCTTAGATGGTAGAGGTCTGCCAGGTCTCTCCTCTCTCCCCGACACCTCCCTGAAAACTGGAGCTGCTGTCAGAATATTGACACCTGGAATCATGGGGTTGACCAACTACAGCTTCCGTTATTGCTAGTGGAAAATTACACTGGCAGGTGACTGGACAAGTTGTTGCACGTGTGGAATTTTTGCCTGAACATTCACTACACTTGTTGCTGCAGTGGGGGAGCACTGTGCGTTTTATGCATATTTCATTTCATTTCATTTATTTCATTTATATACCGCCGCACAGCTGAAGCTCTCTGGGCGGTTCACAATAGATTATACATAAAAACAACAATAAAAACATACAAAATAGTTAAAAAGATTAAAAACCAAATTTTAAAAACACAGTTTAAAATAACAATAAAAAAACTGTGGAGAAAGCCCAAACCTCAGTTACACACACGCACACACATCTCCCCAAAGGAGGGGGCAGGGGAGGAGGGATGAGGTCACCAGGGAGTAGCCAGACAAGCCATCAGCCCCAACAAAGGAGGGCCTCGGCAGAGATCCACAAAAGTCCAGGAAGGACCATCAAGGACCATCAACAAACAGGGCAGCCTCGAAGAGCTGCAAAAGTATCCCTACGTCACCTTCTTCCCGGGCAGGAATAAGCCCACCTAAACGAAGGGGCAGGCATAAGCCCCCACCTGATCTAGGGGGCGGGGGAGAGCGGGAAATCCGGGGTAGAAAACCCCTCTCCCTTTCCGGTAGTGGTTGTTGGGAACCACGGGGCCAGATCCTCCTAAGCACAAGCCGTCCGGGTGCACCGTTCTCTTCCACGACGTGCCGATCGTGAGCCGGACTGACATTGACTAGAAGTACTATCTTTGGTGCGAGGATATTGACCAGATTCACTCTGCTAGCCACGGAGCCCGCTCATTGGGTAAGACGCGGGTCAGCCAAGGTTGTGTTGACTGTAAACGTGTTCTTAGAAGACTGCTAGTTCCGATCTGATTATTGTATAAACAAATAAAAGCCTTATTTGGGCATACAAAGGGTTGTGGTTTTTCCTATTGTACTTGAAAGCCGATATGAGCTGTATTGCTCTGCCGGTTAACCCTAGAGTTGCCGAACTCACGCAAAGGATCCGGTTGCTGATCCTTCACATGGTGGCAGGCGACGGGACAATTGGAAACCACATTTGACGGTCGGAACTAACAGGGCTTCGGGCAGGCTAGTAGATTGCTGGGGGAGCGCTCAGAGCAAAGAAAATGAATACCCTGAGCCAAGAGCAAGCGGAGCTAGTGAGCAGCCCAGGGACCCCAACCCAGACCTCCACAATGGAGTGGGTGGTGCGGCCGAAGACTGCAAGGCAAGAAGGGGGGAGCCCCCTCACCGTTGTTAGGAGGGCAGGAACCCAAGCAGTGGGGTAGCCCCAGCCTTACCAGTAGCGGCAGGAGAAGCGAGATAAGGGACCCAGAGGCGGAAGAAGACCTCGGCAGAAGGGTTACTGGCGGAGCCATGGGGGGAGGGTTGGATGCCCTCTTTCCCCAACTCAATTGGCAGCAAGCCAGGGAGTTGATGCAGCACCAACAAGAAATGTGCCAGCAGCAACAAGTAACGTTACAGATGCAGCTGGAGTTGGCCAGGCTGACCATGGGCACCGGACAAGGGGGAACCCCTGCACCCCAGGGTGGGGGCACCACAACCCCCAAATGGGACAGGAAGCAATTCCCCACCTACCAGTCGGGACAGGATGTGCTGATCTTTTTCACCCTGTTCGAGGCTGCCTGCCTGGAGCAGAGGGTGCCGGACAACTTAAGGATGTCTGCCCTGAGGACTCAGGTCAGCGGGGAACTGGCTGATCTCCTGGGTATCCACACCCAAACTGCTCCCTTGGACTATGGGGCGTTCAAAGAAGCGGTGAGAGAGAGGTTTGCCCTCACCGCTGAGCATTGTCGCCGTAAATTTCGTTACGGGCAGCCTACCCCAGGGGACACGTATGCCTCCTGGATGGCGCACCTGGGGCAGGTTTGGGACGCATGGATTGGGGCCACTGGGAAGATCACGTTGGCGGAGGTGCGGGAGCTCATGATTCAGGAGCAGTTTTGTGCCATCATCCCTGAGGACTTAGCTACGGCGGTGAGGGATCGGGACCCCCTGAACTGTAGGGAAATGGGCAAGTTGGCCGACCAAATGGGACTGTATCGGCAGCCCAAAGGACCAAAGGGGGGTAACCCCAGTCATGGCGGGGCTAAGGGAAGTGTGGAAAAGGGCAACCCCAAACCTCGGGAGGGAGCCATAGGCAAGCCCAAAGAAAACCCCGGCACCAGTGGCTGTTTCTATTGTAAAGAACCGGGGCACCTCAAGAGGAGCTGCCCCAAACTAATCGCGAAGAACCGCCACGCCAAGACATCTCCGGGCAAGGTGGGGAGGATGCTTGCTCCTGAGTCCCGCGAACCGGAGGAGCACGAGGAGGATCAGCAGTCCAGCTCGTCCCTCGAGGAAGACGGTGAAGATGCGGCGCGGTCCCTGAGGAGCGGAGGACAGCATTCGCTGGGGGCCATCTCGCAGGCATCATTGATGCGCATTGCCTCACCGGAGCAGCTGCGGTGGAGCCAGGACAAATTCTGTGAGTCCATCTCTGTAAACAATGTTTCCCAGGTGGGGTATAGGGACACTGGGGCGGACATAACTGCTTTACCTCGGAGTAAGGTAAAGAAGAGACAGTTGCTAAAAGGGCGCACCTGTGCCATAAAGCCCTATAACTCTCCCAACATAGCCGTTCCCCTCGCCCGGGTCTGGGTCAAGTACAGGGGGTGGGAAGGGGAGATGGATGTTATAGTGCATGGACAGCAAGAATGGGGAATCATCATTGGGAACGACGTTGCGTTCCGGGCTGCCCAGGTCAAGGTGGGGGTGGTGACCCGGCGTCGGGCCAAACAAGCCCCTGCCCCGCAGCCTCCCAGGTCCCCGGGCCCGCCTCCCGGTCGCGGTAAAGTGACCCCGGCAGAGGCAGCCAGCCGTTCCCCGCCGCTCCCCGCGGTTGTGGGGAGGGAAGAAGACCCCGGGGGGTTCGCGCCAATGGCCCATGATTTTGGGACTCAGAAGGCGTTTCAAGAAGAGCAGCAAAGTGACCCATCCCTCCAGGGATGTCGGGATCGGGCCAGTCAAGGGCCCGGGGTAGGGGACCAGTCAGAGCAATTTTTGTGGGAGGCAGGAGCCCTCTACAGAGAATTCTGCCCACGGACTGAACCGGGTCCCCAACCAAAGAAAAGACAATTAGTTGTGCCTGCGAGGTACCGCCAGGCTGTGCTACAGCTGGCCCACGATGTGGCGTGGGGAGGGCACTTGGGACAGAAACGGACCTTGGGCAGGGTGACTGAGGGGTTTTACTGGCCCATGGTGGCGAATGAGGTGCGAGAATATTGCCGGTCCTGCGATGTCTGCCAGCGGGTGGGGCATAACCGGGACCATCCGAAAGCTCCCCTGCAACCCCTACCCATTGTGGGCACCCCCTTTGAAAGAATAGGGATGGATATCGTGGGACCCTTGAATCCCCCCACCAAGACGGGGAAGAAGTTTATATTGACTGTGGTTGACTTTGCCACCCGTTATGCAGAGGCTTTTGCTTTAGCCTCCATCTCCGCCACCAGCCTGGCTAAGACTCTCCTCTTTCTTTTCGCCCGCCTAGGAATGCCCCACACGGTGGTTTCGGACTGCGGCACGGGCTTCGTGTCCAAACTGTTTAAAAAAATGTGGGAACTGGGGGGTGTGGAGCACCTGACTTCGGTGCCATATCACCACGAGACCAATGGGTTGGTGGAGCGTTTCAACCAGACTCTTGAAAAAATGATCCGGGCATATGCGGCTAAGCACCCTGGGACTTGGGATCAAGCCCTCCCCTACTTGTTGTTTGCCTACCGGGACTCCCCCCAAGAAAGCCTGGGATTCTCCCCCAACGAACTGATGTTTGGAAGGGAGCTCCGGGGACCTTTGGCTCTGTTGAGGGCGGAATGGGAGGGGGTTGCCGCAGAAGCCTCCATGCCTGTGCATACGTTCATGCAACACCTCCAGACTGTCCTTCGAGAGGTGAGGGAGACGGCGCAGCAGCATCTCGAAACAGCACAGCAGCGGCAGAGCGCGTGGTACAACAGGACGGCTGTGCCACGGACTTTTGAAGTGGGGGACCAGGTGTTGGTACTGCGCCCCCAAAAGACGGACAAATTGTGCTTGAAGTGGGAGGGCCCAGGGACCGTGATTGGAAGGTCGGGGGAGGTGAATTATCAAGTGGCTTTCCCGGGGCAGCCGGGGAGGCAAAAGGTTTTCCATGTAAATATGTTGAAATTGTATGTGGAACGCGTAACGAAGGTGGGGGGAGTGCAAGAGTGTGTGGAACCGGGAGACCCTGACGGAGGGTTGAGCCTACAGGTGACAATCCCCCCCCACCCCCGTGCTATTCCGAGCTCCTAACTATTAAATGCCTTGGCATAGAGGGAAGTCTTAACCTGGCGCCGAAAAGATAGTAAGGTTGGCGCCAGGCAGGTCTCAGTGGAGAGCTTGTTCCATAATTGGGGGGCTACCACCGAGAAGGCCCTCCTCCTCATTGCCACCAACCGAGCCTCTCTTGGAGGTGGCAGTCGGAGGAGGGCCCCAGATGTTGAGCGTATATCAGGGAAAAACTTTTAGTTGTGTATGTAGTGTTTGCAAAAGCTGCACCTATTGAATTTCTCCCTGGGCACATCCTCCCACACCCAAATTTGAACTGAAAGACCAAGGCAAAGTGTGCAGAACTTTATTTATTGGCATGCATAAGATATAAACTTTACAAAGTATTTACTGCTTGCATAGATGTTAAGGCATTTTGCCTTAACTTACCATTTCCATACTTTTTGGTATGACTTAACACTTACCTTAAGTAAAAAAAATTTTTTTGAATAGAATATAAACATCAGAATAACAAATTGGCACATTATGCAATCCTATCACTTACTATACAAGATTATGAATGCCATCTAGATTTTATGAAGATTTTTTTTAAAAAGCTCTTATTCAATGCTTCAGGCAATTTTACGGGTGAAATGTCAAACTCTTCTTTTATTCTGAAGATACCATATTTATCAACAACATAAGTACAATCAATAAATAAGGGTTGGCCTCATTATTTCATTGCTGTACATAAAATTAAATAAATAAATAAATAAATAAATCCAACCTCCTGTCAAGAAAAATAAGAATAGACCCAGAAAGAGAGTGCATATAATTTCATACGGTTTTATTCTTTGGAACGCAAGAATTTAAGTGAAGAACTTAAGTTGCAAGGGGCAATTGCTGTGGCTGAAAGTATTTGTTTCAAAGAAGGGTGAAAGTAAATGAATGTGTCACTTTGAGCTAACGTGATAGGCAGCTACTCTGCCCTGTCAGAACAAGCAAAGTCCTGCGAGCTTTATACCATGGCCACAGGCACTTGGGCACCTCTCTTGAAATCAATCACAGATTGGCGTGAAGAAGAGCAGAGCTCCGGAGCAGCTCCAAAACAATGGAATGGCACCAGTGCATAATGAAAGCCACTTGCTAGTCCACACCTAGGCTGTCTAGACAGCACCTCCTGTGCTTTGATCACTGACAAAACAGTCTAAATGTTACCAGCACCCTTTTTGGATTCTGTTTATGGGTAATCATTGGGCCGCTGGCCACCGCCTCCATCGCAGACCCTTGCCTTTCATCTGATTGCAAAAAGATCAAAGAGAACAAAGAAAGGACATGATTTTTCTGTGACTTATTCATCTCCAAATTAAGGGAGAAAAATAGCAAAGTATGAATGTACAGGATAAAAACTTCCAGTCAGGGCTATGCTGTTAATCAGCTTGATGGGAGATTTCCTTGCATTATTTAGGCATGGCAGTGTACGGATATTTATTAAGATTACCTCAGATGTACTATGGAGGTAATGCATCAATATCTCCAGCGGTACACACTCCTACTAATCAAACAATACATGGAGAGAGTTCTTCTTAGGACTTAGTTAAAAACTTTTGAATGCAACTGAGGCTATTGTCTGACTTATTAAAGAGGCTAGAAATATAAATTAATGCTTTCAAAAATGGCATGTGGACATAGGAATGAAGAGGTGAGACACACATTCTTAGATTAAACAAAGGCCATAACTTTATTAATATTTAAGGGCCTTGGAATGATTTGAAACTTTTCTTTTATTTATATTTAACTTCCAACTCTGGTGCAGGTATGTAAGTCTCATGGGGTGAGGTGAGAGAGAATCCATCTTCACCGCCCTCATTCCCATATCTGGACAAGCCCAGTCTGGCTCAGAGCCCCAGGGCAGTCGTCAGTTCTATACCTTGCTCCTCACAACTGACACATCACACACACACACGGCTGAAGAGCTTTGAGTGGGTGAGGCAGGCAGGCCCCAAGGGAGTTCCAGTCTCTGACACATCCATACACAAACCTAATAGCCCTGAGAGACCAGTCTAGGGGGGGAAACATCATCCTCAAAGTGATGCCACATACAGCTCACTGGTGCAACTCGCCCCTTAACCTGCACTGACCTTGGAAATTGTGAGCAAACCTAAAGTACAAAGGACTCCTTCTGACGTTGCAGTGCAGAGTTCTCTCTCTCTCTCTCTCTCTCTCTCTCACACACACACACACACACACACCTTCTAATGGCCAACCATGGGGGGGGGGATCCTACTTGGCACCACCAGGCAGCCAGCTAACCCCACACTGGGAAGGGTGAATGGGTGCCACATCAAGCAGGAATTGCCCAGAGGTGGACCTAATCCACCTAATTACACAGCTAATCAATACTTACCTCTAATTGGCTGGCCTGCACAAGTATCATGGTCACAGTCTTTCTTTGTCTCTCCCATCCCCAAGAGCCATGCACAAGGCTGCCCCACCCATAGAAGAAGAAACTAACAACTTACAAGCTGGTGCATGGGTGATGATAGTAGTTACAGTGTTGGACATTGCCCAGGGAGATCTCGGTTCAAATCCCTACTCTACCATAACACTCACCGGCTGATCTGCAAACACGTCTAACAAAACTCTGAAGGGCTTTTTTAAAATAATGGAAATAAGCCGGAGGAGGTTGTGGTTTTGCGGGTTATGTGGGAAGGGGGCTTCGCGCATTGAAGGGGCAGGCAGTGAGGTCACTCTACCAGCTTCGCAGAGCACTGAGAGCACTTACGCAGCACTGAGGGTGGACATTTGCAGCAGGAAAAGCTACGCATGAGGGCTTCCATGCAAACTGAAACCCTGCGTGATCAGGGTCCCAATATGTGCGGAGATCTACACATGTAGGTATCTCCCAGCTGCAGACATCTACACTCAAGGAGCAGACACTGGGGCCCTGCTGCACTTCTAATGCATGGCATCTCTTTCCCACATGATGGTGGCTGAAGTGTTATATGAATTTGCATACGCACTAGGGATTACTAGTCATAAGAAAAATCATTTGTGGACGTCATCCTGTAGGGATGTACAGATTTGGTTAAATCTGTTCCCTTTGTGTTTCTCGGATTGTCAGGCATCTTTTGTTCTATCATCTGTTCATTGATGGAATTGGGTGGGGTTTTAGGGAAGTACGAGAATTTTGTTCCTGTCTGCAAATGGGGATTTGCACTAATGCGCATTTCTGCAAATCCCTCCCAAAAGTAAAAAAAAAAAAAAAAAAAACCCAGTCTGCAAGTCCATAAAACCCATGCAACTGGGAAAAGGCTGGTCCACTGAGGAACCTGCAGGCTGGACTCATAGAAATCTGAACTCATTTGAATCCATTGTGGATTTCTCAGACACCCTACAGGACAGAGCTTTATTCTACCAATATCTCCAAACAGAAAAGTTCTGAGAAGAGAAATAATATTGCTGATCAAGGTCTAACACCATTTGAACACGTAATTACGGTGACCAAAAAGAAGCTTTTAGATAAGCTATATAAAAGTGGCCCATCATAATAGGTATTCAATTACTTGAGAACCTGCTCGTTTCAGACCAGAGTTAAGGCTATCTCATGTGGGCTCAAGCTCCACAACGCCAGGAAATTGAAAGCTAAGGCTCATGCCCTAACAGAAATGCCCCATGATAATTAATGCTGTCGTGCTGTCTGTTGAGAGCATAATGCGTTCCGGAACCATGCTTGTAATCCAAAACACTCTTATATCAAAGCGAGTCTCTGGCGGGCGTGAGCGGGGCCGATTTTGGCCCGCTACGCCCGCTCAAGGCGACAACAAGTGACGTCTTGCAATACAAGTGACTTGTATTGCAAGACGTCGCTTGTTTATCAAGTCAAAATTTATTTTAAAATTTGCTTGTCTTGCAAAATGCTCTCAGACCAAGTTACTTGCAATCCAAGGTATTACTGTATCACAAAATGGTACAAAAATAACATGGCACTTGTGATCTTGCTTCACTGTCAATTTTTGGGAAATTTTAGTGGCTCCCTGTTGTTGCCTGGGCTCAATTTACACTTGGGAAACAGTGGGTGGTTGTGTCAGCAATATGGCACCCACGGGCTCAGTGTTACCTACCAAGAACCCCAGCATGGCTGTGATATTGCTCCATTGACTTTAAAAGAGGTGGGGATGGAAGTCCCTGGAAAAAATAGCTGAGGAGGCTGGGGGAGAAAAGAGAGAATCCAGCAGTGACAGGCAGTCTTATCAGACAGGTGGGGCACTGAACACCTGGCACTCTTGGCCTTCACATCCCCCTTCCCCGTGTGAATAAAATTAAGTTTACCCACAACCACGGTGCTACTGGCTGCTACTGTGTCACTGCTGCCGCTTGCATGTCGTTTCTTCCAGCAGCACCAGCAGCCTGGCAGCAGCTTCAATAGATTAATTGTGCATGCACAGCAATTGTGCATGCGCAAATCATTCCCCTAGGACTGGAGAACTTCCTGTAGAGCACCTGGTGGGTACAATAATCCGAAAACTCAAAATTCACTGTATTTTTGTTTTTGTTTTCTTGGCTTTTATTTATTATATTTATACCCCGCCTTTTTTCTTGCAAGGAACCCAAGGCGGCTTACATCCTCCTCCTCCTCTCCATTTTATCCTCACAACAACCCTGTGAGGTAGGTTAGGCTGAGAGTCAGTGACTGGCCCAAAGTCACCCAGTGAGTTTCATGGCTGAGCAGGGATTAGAATCCGGATCTCCTGAGTACCAGTCCAACACTCTAACCACTACGCCACACAGGCCTGTGGCTCATGCTGGCTCAGCTTGTCTGAGTGTGGAAAGCTAAGCAGGGTCAGGCCTGGTTATTACTTGGATGGGAGACCCCTCCTCTAGCTTCCTGCTTTGAGCAGGGGGTTGGACTCGATGGCCTTGTAGGCCCCTTCCAACTCTATGATCTATGAATCTTATGAATCTATGAACCCCTCCTCCCTCAAAGGGAGGAGGGGTCACTACACTCTGCTAGTAATGGGTGGTACTATGGCCACATGGTCCAATCAGGGACCAAAGCAATAACACCCCCCAAAAAAACCAAGGCTGCGCAGTTGCCTGGTTAGGACTCCTTCTCAGCTCCTAGTCCTAGCTCAGTGTTCTCCAACCGTGGGTCTCCAGATGTTTTTGGCCTACAACTCCCAGCAGTTGTAGGCCAAAAACATCTGGGGACCCACGGTTGGAGAACACTGATATAGAAAGTAGATCTCTCTCTCTCTCTCTCTCTCTCACACACACACACACACACACACCGCTTTACAGCCTAGTGGGTCAATGTGTGTTCATTAAGCACACACATGTTTAGTTTGGCTCTAAGAGAATATGAGATGGATTGTATATTTCTTTTATGGTCACACACTCACACTTATTGTAAAGACACAAGGAAAGCACCTTTGTTGTAGAATATTGATCTTGGATTTTTTTTGGTGTGTGTTAAAATAAACAAATAAATGTGACATCTGTCTTCTCCCTCATTCACTGGGATGGGGCAAGTTAGTTGGACTGGTCATACCAATACTATATATACAAAGTAACATATTTTATTTCGACATTTTGATATAGCAGCAACCACAGGCACACCAATTCTTGACGTTCCCATTCCTTCACGTTAAACGTATATTGACAGATGATAACAGTATAAGAGGCTGATTCTGAATCAGTGTTTGGAATGGGGACCTTCTCTGAAGTATGATTGTTACTGAATGCTGATAGGGGAGGACAGTCCTCTGAAGTTCAAGTTTGACAGATCTTTCACCATGCTGAGTTATTTTACCAAATCTCCACCTAAGATTTTCCCTCCTTTAATTGAAGCTACTCATTCAGAATTCTCTACCTCCACCCTTTTCTCTTCCAGGTTCATTCCCCTCTGTGAACCCTCGTCCTCCAAAGTTAACAGTTCAGGGAGAGGACTTGGTTATCGAAAGGCATCTGGAGGTTTCCACCTCCTCAGGACTCCAGCCATGAAGCATGCCACAGTCACTCACCCATTGTCACAGCCCGAGGCTGCTAAAACAGACCAGGCCCCTTTAAGAGAAACGGCCTTAGTTAGTGTAGAAGCAGGGTTGACCAGCCTAAAGGAAAACAAGCCCCAACTTAAGGCTCGAACATGATTTGCTGATTTTTGGAGCAACATACAGACCTGCTTGTCTGGCTTCCAGCACCACTCAGACCTCTCTGTGATGCTGTCCTGTTCCTGAACTTGCTTCCCCAGATGAACCTGATTTGCCCAAGACCTTAGTAAAAAACAGATCCCACCACAACAGAGGCAGAACAGAACAAGTGACACCCACTGGCACCCCTAGACATGGCCCCTGCCATGGTGTACTTCTATAGCCACCTGAGGGAAGGGTCTGTCCATGCCATTGCCCTGAAGGGGGGCTGCCCCAGAGCAAGGGGAAGAAGACAGCCATATAACTCTGTCCCTCAAACTACTTGCCCCTGGCTTCAGTCTGTGTCAACTTATAGGAATGCACAAACAAGCAATGTTTGAGATCACTCGGTCTCTCTGAACATTGGCTCACTGCTCATCTCGTGCCCGATTTCTGTTCACATCTGCAATTGTTGTTTGTTCTATATCAGGGCTCTCCAACCTTGGGTCCCCAGATGTTGCTGGACTACAGCCAGGGCCGGTGCTACCATTAGGCCAACTAGGCGGCTGCCTAGGGCGCCGGGCTAAAGGAGGCGCCAGAAATGCCTTGGGGGAAAAAAAAAATACATCACGTATTTTACCAAGTTTGTTTTACCAATCATGTCCTGTGGCGGGGAAGGGAAGGCGAAAGAAGCGCACCCCTCCCTCTCTCTCCTCCAGCTCGTTACCAGGAACAGCAGCAGGCAGGCTCCTCCTCACAACCAGCATCAAAAGAGGCAGAGAAGGCTACAGACTGGAGGAGGGGAGGCGGGCAGGGGCCAATGATACACCTGCAAACACCTCCTTCACCTTCCCTCTCAAGGATGCACCTACAAACACGAGCCTCAGGTTCCTCAGCTCAAGGTCCCCTGAAAGCAGTTATTTCCAGCAACCAGGGAGGGAGGGAAAGGTATTTTAAGCTAGCTGGGGCTCCAATGTTTTAATTATTTGCCATGCTGTTTCTGTGTTTTGGTTTTAAATGGTTTTAGGATGCAATCCTATGCGTGTTTGGAGGGGGGGAAAATCCTACAACTCCCAGCATTCCCCAGCCAGCCATGCGCAATCCTATGCACGTTGAGGTAGAAAAAAGCCCCACAACTCCCAGTGTTCCAACAGCCAGCCATGCTGGCTGGTGAATGCTGGGAGTTGCGGGGCTTTTTTCTGCCTCAACGTGTTTAGGATTGTGCCCTGAGCTGTTGATGTTTTCTTTACTGTACTTTGAATATTGTTGTCTGCCTTGAGCACTAGGCTGGTAAAGGGAAAGACAGGATAATATACATTATTCTGATAAAGAAATATTGCAACAAAGTGATAGAGAGAGGAGGGGACGCAGCAAGTTTCGTAAATCCCCTCCTAAATTTGAACCAGATGATCCACGGGCTCTCTCTTTGCTATGTTTCTACTACATGCATCCCCCCCCCCTGCAACCCAGAAGGTGTACGAGTCAAACCGGTGTCTCTGCACCTCCACCCTGCGAGGTAGGACAGGCTGCAAGACGCCCTTTTGTCTCTATTCCTCACAGGTAGCGCCACCACACCTCTCTCACATCCTTTTTTCATATCCCTTGTGCTGCCTGCAGGAGGAGACATATATATGGAGTAGGAGAAGGCCCTTGGGAGTTCCTGGCATAGCTGGGCTGATGTTGCTTCTTTGCTTTCCTCGTGAACACAAAGGAAAAGTCTCAAAGTCCACAAAGTTTTTCTATGGGGCTCGGCAGTTCCCAGGGAGGGAAATTTATTTCATAATGGGCATAGGGCTGGAGGGAGGGAGGGAGGGCTCAAGTGGGAAGGGGGGGCGCTAAATATCTGATCTTGCCTAGGGCACCAAATTGCCTTGCACCGGGCCTGACTACAGCTCCCAGAATCCCTTGCCATTAGCCATGCTGGCTGGGTATGCTGGGAGCTGTAGGCCAGCAACATCTGGGGACCCAAGGTTGGAGAGCTTTGTCTTAGAAGAACAGGGAAACTGTGCAAATTGAGCAGCAATTGAACATGAAATTTATGCAACTTTCCCCCGTTCAATGTGTGCTCCTAAATTTACACAAATTTCTTCCATAGACTAAAGCTAGGCTGACTCAGTGTACAGGGAAAATTTGTGCAAATTATGAAATTTCTGTAAATTTAGGGAATTTGTGTAAATATAGGAAACTTTCATAAATTGAATGCAAACACGTTTGGCAATTTACAAACATTTTTGACGGACACATGCTCACACTTGTGGTTGTGTTCATCAGAGTTGTGAACAGGGGCACGCCTGCATGTTTTGCAAGTAAAAATGAAAATCTCATTCCTCCCTAGTCAACTGCAAAGCTATGCACTACTTAGAGAGGTCTGCCACCTAGTGACTGAAGATGGTACTGCAGGGTTCAAACACATGGACATATTTAAATTAATTAAAATTGGTTTATGCATTTAAAAAACCAAATAACCCTGTGGCACTAAGCAGCATAGGGCCCCCTTAGTATGCATGTCAAGATCTATGGTGCTGACAGAAAGAGACACATCCTCTTTTATTATTATAGATATACTGTAAATACACTGTGTATATATTGATTTTGTACTCATTCAAAATAAACTACAGCTACAGTATTGGCAGTGAATGTATATTTTGTTTTAGAGCACAAGAAGAAATTTAGGTTGCAATCCTATACACACTTAACTGGGACTGAATCCCATTGACTTCTGAGTAGACATGTATAGGATTGCACTGTAAATCTTATTAATAAGTAATAATTCACATAAGCCAAAGCAGAGGCTGTCAGTATGAATGACTTAATTAGCCAACTTTTATCCATAGGCTAAAAAGCCAGCATCATTAATTCTGTACAAGACTGTTTTTCACATCTGCTGAAAATAACAGTCTAATCTATTTAAAGAAATATTGCCTCACCAAAAGCTATCAACCAGAAACTCTCCAGAAATCAAGTTCTCATAAATGTGAATTTTTCTGACATGATCAAACATTTTGATTGCATATATACACATACACATAATTGATGTATTCAAGATCGTATTTGTTACGGTTAATGATTTTCAGCTGTGAAGGTCCCAGCATTTTGAGCTGTAAACTGAATATGTACGGTACATTCACACCAGAATATAAAAACATTGATAATTATTATAAAACATAAAATCACTTCCCCAAAAGAAAACCTCTTAAAATGTCTGTATTTATAAAAACATCTTAATGACATCAGGCAGTCCCCAGGTTACGAACAACTTCCGTTCTTAAGAATGTCTTTAAGTCGAATTTGTATGTAAGTTGGAACAGCATAGCATTCTATACGTTAAAATCGGCATTTACGCAAATTGCATAAATTATGCAAATTGTGTAGTATATTAAGCTATGTACTCTACGTAAACGACGTAGCGCCGGGGAGCCCGGAAGTCTGTTCTTAAGTATGGGTTTTCTGTAAGTCGGACTCGGACGTTCTTAACTCGGGGACTGCCTATATTGACTAGAACCAAATCAAAACAGGAGGTGCATTTCATGTTAAGCTTCAAACCTGCCCCACTAAAAAATGGGGCAAAAATGTCCATTCAGAGTGAGGACAACTGATTTGGGTTTATGAAGCTGTTGCTTAGCCAGATCTAATTTGCTCCATGATGCCATGATATCATCACATTTGCAATTTGATCCCAAATTCACTGGACCACTACGTCAGCAAAAACGAGCCATCTTTTAAAAAGCAAAAAAAGGGGGGGGGAGCATCAAAGCAGCTACAAAGAAGGGAAAAGCAGAGAACAGAAGCAAACTGGCATGAAAAAGGAAAGCATTGGGAGTGCTTCAGAGAACATTTCAGGCCCCCTTTCAGACCAGAACTGTTCATCCATTCAGCCCAACACTAATATCTACAGTTAATCTACTATAATTAGAAGTAGAAGAATGCTTGTTCCAGTAGTTCCTGGCATTATTTTGAAGGATTGTGTATTGTAACATTTTCATTTATTCTGTAGTCATCTCTGAAATATTTGGATCAAGCAACCGAGCTGAATGTGGCTCTTGCTGTGATTCATAATAAGGCTTCCTTGATACACAAGAGTCAACAGTGTGGTGTAGTGGTTAGAGTGTTGGACTGGGACTCAGGAGATCCAGGTTCTGGTCCCTACTCGGTCATGAAGCTCACTGGGTGACTTTGGGCCAGTCACAGACTCTCAGCCTAACCTACCTCACACAGGGTTGTTGTGAGGATAAAATGGAGAGGAGGAGGACTATGTCAGCTGCCCTGGGATCCTCACAAGAGGAAAAAAGGCAGGATATAAATATAACAACAACAACATTGCTAGTAATTGTCAGTCCCATGATACAAGTGCTAGACTGAGTTCTGAAAAACTTTGCTTGGCTGTTCTTCCTTCTTTGCCCCATTTCCAAGTGAGTGAGTTTGTTTGTTTATTAGTAAATCGGGATCTACATCTCCAGGCTCCAGAGTCATGAAGAGCAACCCATATTCAGAAGGGCAAAAAAAAAAAAACAAGAACAGACGCACTGTGCATTTCAGAATACTCAACAAGAAAATACTAGTATTTTGATTCCTGCTATTAATTCCTGTAATGGGGCTGGAGACCATATGATAAGTGGCATGTTACATGGCAAGATGGATTGATGAGACCCAGCTTCGAATCCTTGCTGAGCAAGGAATGGTGCAGGATGAGTCACTTGGCCTGATCACCAGAAGCCCAAAATACACCAAAATACACAATAGGCCCAATTCATGTCACCTTTTCCTGGCATGTTAGTTCCTGAAAAATGGCTCTCGTGCGGTCTGATTTAAAGTCATGTTGGTAATTCATAGATTTCATAGATTTTAATATATGGATGCTCAGGACATATGAGCAGCTCAAATAATAAAGTTATTTCACACACCAACTTCTTCCGTCCATTAGGGCTACTAACACTAGTGTAGAAAATGACCATACAATTCAGGAGACCCACATGATCAGAACCAGGGCCGGTGCTACCATTAGGCCAACTAGGCGGCTGCCTAGGGCGCCGGGCTAAAGGGGGCGCCAGGAGCATAGGGCTGGAGGGAGGGAGGGCTCAAGTGGGAAGAGGGGGGCGCTAAATATCTGATCTTGCCTAGGGCACCAAACTGCCTTGCACCGGCCCTGATCAGAACATTGATAGGGTACAAAGGTGATGATGAGAAGCCAAAGCAAGGGGAAATGGAGTTGGGGCAGTTACTATGCTACAATGGTAACATGAGCTGACCGTAGAGTTCCATTAAGCAGAGCTCCATTAAAAGTCCACACATTCATATTTTTCTATGGCCAGGGCTGCCTCCTCCACTGAAGTGAATATAGAAACAGGTGGTACAGAAATACCATAAAGAAATTTTAAAAAAATAATGCCCTTGTGGGTGGTAGTTTTTTTCTATATGCACTGGAAGTACTGTTTTCCAAGAGACTGCTAGACTAAGGTCACTTAATTGTTTCTTAATCTGGCCCTTCTTATGGAGAAATAAGAAGAACAACATAGGGGAAATCCTAGGAAAGATATAGACAGACAGAGTTTCTTAGGTGCATAATAAAAACAGCAGCAACAACAACAAGAATACTATTAAGTTGTCAGGGACTTAATAATGGTAAGTCACTGGTAACAACTGGAATTCCTTAAGTGAATACTTCAGAAGAGCTTCTCCAGTTGCAGCCATCTAATACCCCCAAACCTTTTCCTTGTGCATAAAAAAGCAGCTTGATTTGGGCTTTAAAATCAAACCCAGCGCTCTATGCAACGTGTAGTTTCAATCTGACCAGCTGAATAGAAATCAGAACACAGGTCACCAGGCTGACGTCCACCCAGTTTGCACGTAATGGCAATTCCTGGGTTGTTTAACCCAGGAATTGCTGTGGCTGAAAGGGAGAGCGAGCAAGCGCTGCCTCCCACATGCTTGTCACTTCCACTTTCAATTGGCCATGGGTTGTTGTTGGGTTAACTCTGTGTTGTTTAAGCTCCAAACAACCCAGAGATCCTGGTTTTGGATATCATGATAACAACCCAGAAATGGAGCATTCCTGGGTTGTTGATTGAAAGTGGAAGTGACGAGCATGCAGGAGGCAGTGCGCTTGGTTGCTCCTGCTTGGCCATGGCAATTCCTGGGTTAAACAACCCAGGAATTGCCATTACATGCGAACTGTGTCAGATCTACGATCACGCAGTGTTCATTGCACCAACATGCACATTTCTTTGCTAGTGTAAAGATCTGAGATAAAATAGTATTAGTTATTTTGAACTGATGCTGAGATAGGACAGATGCGGAGCAAACCAATGCATGTTTACTCAGAAGTAAGTCCCATTGGTTGCATTCACACATGACAACCTGTACTCCAGGTCGAGTATGTATGGGTTCAGTGTGGGTTACCATTGGACTGTAGGTGGGTGTTGAAATGTGGGTTGTTACGTTGCGTGAATCCAGTTGCGCTAGCAAACCATGGTCTGTGAACCATGAACAACCCGCAGGGCCTGTACACATATCGTACATCCCACCATGGCTTAATTACCCTTTGGGGGCTGTTACATTGTGCGTGGGCACCCACGGGCACCCTTTTTGCTTGCTGCAGCTTGTTGTGCCATGTGAGTCCAGGTGGCAGGGGTTGTTAAAGGATTAGTCAATGCTCAAATAACTCTAAAACAAGCCATGGGTTGTCTAACTCTCAAGCAATCCCTGCTGCCTGGTTTTGCATGACATGACAAACCATGGCAAGACAGGCACTCATGTTTTGCCATGCAAAAATGGCACCTGTGTGTGCCCAGCACAACACAGCACAGCACAGCACAACACAACACAACACAACACAACACACACACACACGGTAAATTAAGCCATTGTGGGCTGTCATGTCAATGTCACACAAACCAGTTCAATGTTCGCAACCCAGCAACAAATCATGGGTTCTCTTCATGCGTTGTTCGTAGTTAACAAACCATAGTTTGTTAGCGTGGCTGGGTTCATACAACACAACAACCTGTGGTTCAACAACACGGTTCAACGGACAACCCACACTTGTTGTGTTGTGTGAACCCAGTCACTGGCCCGGTTTGCATGACACGACATCCCACTGTGGCTTAATATAGCCGTGGGAGCTGACGTGTTGCGCTGGGCACACTTTTTCCGTGGCACCTGTAGGTGCCCCTGCTTGCCATGGCTTGCTGTGTCATGCGAACCTGATGTCATGTGTTGTTTGAGTGGGTAGACTGCTCTCAAATAATCCTAAAACAAACTATGGGTTATTTGAGGGTTGTTTACCACCTCAAACAACCCATAACGCTGGGGTTCACATGACACAGCAAGCTATGAGCATGCTGCCACCGCCCTTGCATATTCAAAATGGCGGCCAGTGCGCTCCACTAAGCCCTGTGGGGAAATTAACCCACAGTGACTTAGTGTTACGTGAAAACAGCCCCACTGTGTTCCTTTTGGTTTACTCCCAGGTAAATGTGCATAGGATTGTCACCTTAGTACTGCTGCATAAGACAATTTTCTTTCAAGAAGCTGCTGGATGTGCTGACTGAGCATCTTTTTTCCTTAAATATTTAAATTTGTTGTATACAGTTTTTATATAACGTTTCCTCGTGTTTAAATGTACTCTGAAATAAATGCACAAATTCCTTATTTATTTATTTATTTATTTTGGTAGAAGAATTGTTATATTAATAATAGGTCTGCTACTGTGAATCTTAATTCAGGAAATAAAGAACAGCTCTATCCTGATGAAGCGGTACAAAATGTTTTCTCTTGCTGAGACGACAAGAATGTAGCAGCTGTGATCCAAACACCACACTGGATGAACAGCAAATCCTGCAGTGCAGAATTGTTCCAGTAAATGTTAAGTGATTTGAAAAGACCTGACAAGCGAGAACAGCAAGCCCTGAAGTCATGTAAAATGCAAGAGAAATACCATTTTAAGGATGCTTCCTGATGGTTTCAGAAACAGAAGACAGCAAGCCTGCTAATAAAACTATTTTGGCATTACTCATCCCCCAGTTTGTTTGTTTTAAGCATGATTCTAAGACTACGCATTTTAAGAACTCAAACACGGGTTTATTTGGCTTGCATTTGCAACATGTCGCTTAAAAATCATGTACAGTAATACCTTGGTTTGAGAGTAACTTGGTTTGAGAGAATTTTGCAAGACAAGCAAATTTTTAAATATTTATTTAATTTTTTTTTACTTGCTATACAAGCGACGTCTTGCAATACAAGTACTGTAGTACGGCTTAAATTAAAAATCTCTGTACAAATTTTTTGGGGGGGATTTCGTTTTGATATAAGAGTGTTTTGGATTACAAGCACGTTTCCGGAATGAATTATGCTCTCAATCCAAGGCATGACTGTACGTTAGACCAGCCTACACTTGTTAGACATGGGGAGAATCTATTTTTCTTCCACCAAAGTAGCCCAAAATAATGTGTTTAGCATATCCCGCTAAAAAATTGAACCCTATATATGTGCATGTACATCCCAGAGACTAGGAAGATGGTTCTTTATGCAACTGTGATTATAGGCTTGGAACAATCTTAACAGTTTCAGCTGCAACTCATATAAATCCAGTTGAAGACAATGAGACCTACCCCAGCATAACCTATGACAGTTTTGCAGCTTTAGAGAGCATCTGGGACTCTCATTCAAAAACACTATCTATCTTAGATGGTAACAAATCTGTTAAGTGCAGCGTTAAGGCAGAAGGTTAAAAGCATTTAAATGACAAAAGCAAGGGAGTGCAAATGTGAGCAATTCAGACCCTCAGTGCAGGCTTAGCTCTAGTCTGCACTGCATTGCGTAGGGGAAGGGACCCATGGATCTGATATCTCTATAACATTCCTAAATCATCATGGGAATATGAACAAAATTTCCTCAGTCCAAGATTCCCATGGATTTGTTTCCATTATCTGAACTGCAACTAGGACTTTGATCTTTTGCATTGTAAATTACCATTTGAAATCATAGGATGCTGATGAGGATAAGAAATGTTCTTACCACTCTTTAAGGCAGTTCTCTCTCTCTCTCTCTCTCTCTCTCTCTCTCTCTCTCTCTCTCTCTCTCGTGTGGCTGCTGTTTTGAGATGCATCACTTATTTGTGTTTCTTGACTGTGTCCCTTCTGGTCGTTTGCCTAAAATACATTGCCTTAACACCCTGAAATGAAGGCACAACAGTTAATGGGTTGAACTATGGGCCACAACTTTATTAAATGTCCGATCTATAACATTCTTAATGGGTTAAAGCCAATCTTCCCAAATCCAGTGCAGATATCCTTGCTACCATGGTTAGAGCGAGGAACTGGTTTTTGATCATAGAGTTGGAAGGAGCCTAACAAGGCCATAGAGTCAGGGCCAGTGCAAGGCAGTTTGGTGCCCTAGGCAAGATCAGATATTTAGCGCCCCCCTCCCACTTGAGCCCTCCCCTCCAGCCCTATGCTCCTGGCGCTCCCTTTAGCCCAGTGCCCTAGGCAGCCGCCTAGTTGGCCTAATGGTAGCACCGGCCCTGCATAGAGTCCAACCCCCTGCTCAATGCAGGAAA
Organism: Shinisaurus crocodilurus; assembly: GCA_021292165.1. Lineage (NCBI taxonomy): Eukaryota > Metazoa > Chordata > Lepidosauria > Squamata > Shinisauridae > Shinisaurus > Shinisaurus crocodilurus. The sequence continues at coordinate 107,930,362 of CM037876.1, forward strand.
TTAGAGGAGGGGTCTCCCGTCCAAGTAATAACCAGGCCTGACCTTGCTTAGCTTTCTTTTTTCTTTCTTTTTTTTTTCAATTGACAAAACAAAATAGACTTCTAAGTTTCTTCTACAGCAAATATAGGTAACAATATTTTTTTCTTACTCAATAATCAGAATGAGAAATCTCTTTTTTCCCATTGTCCCAAATTCACTTATTATTCCATAAACCCACACACAAACAAATCATTATTTTCCAGTCTCTGCAAAAAGTCAATTAGAGGTTTCCACTCAGCAATAAATGTGGATGTTGTCCTTTCTCTGATTAATGATGTGAGTTTGGCCATCTCTGCCAGCTCCAGCATCTTGACCAACCATTCTTCTGTCGTAGGCACTGCTGGACCTTTCCATTTCTGTGCATATAGTAATCTCACTGCCGTTGTCATGTATAAAAATAAAGTTCCATAACTTCCTTCTAGCTGACTGTCCATTATTCCCAATAGAAAAGCCTCTGGTTTCAATTGAAAAATAATCTTTAAAATCTTTTGCATTAATAAATGAATTTGTACCCTTTTTTTTTTTTTTAGCTTTCTTACATGTCCACCACATACGATAAAAGGTTCCTTCCCATTGTTCACATTTCCAACATATATCTGATGTACCATTATACATTCTAGCTGGAGACAAATACCAACGATAAATCATCTTATAAAAAATCTCTTTAAGACTAGAACATAATGTAAATTTCAAACCTTTTAACCATATATTTCCCATTGTGTCATTAATTTATTATAGCCAAAATTTTGAGCCCATTTTATCATGCATTCCTTCACTTGCTCTTCCTCAGTCTCAAATTTCAACAAAAGTTTATACATTCTTGAAATAAGATGTTCATCATTTAGACATAATTCCCTTTCAAAGTCAGATATACTTTGTTCAAAATCATACAACCTTTAATCAACTTTAAACCTTTCTGCAATCTGTAAATAGGAAAACCATTGACATGTATGACCTTTTATCAGTTCTTCTCTTGATTTTATTTTACATTCATCTTGGGAGAATTCCAACAAATCACGATATGTCAACCAAATGTATTTACTTAACATTTATCTTCTATGATGGGCTTCTTGTGCTGATAACCACAGTGGTACTCTCTGACAAAACCTAGGTTTATATTTATTCCAAATTTTCAAAATGGCACATCTAACACAGTGATTATTAAATTCTGCATTCACTTTAACTTTATCATACCACATGTAACCATGCCATCCAAATCTCAAATCATATCCCTCTAAGCCTAATAATCGACTATTTTTCAATAGAATCCATTCTTTGATCCATACTAAACAACAAGCAGCAAAATATAACTTCAAATCAGGTAAACCCAGCCCCCCTCTTTCTTTTGCATCCTGTAAAATCTTAAACTTAACCCGTGGTTTTTTCCCTTGCCATATAAATCTGGATATATATCCTTCTGCCATTGTTTAAATGGTATTTGTGATGTCACAATAGGAATAGTCTGAAACAAAAATAACATTCTAGGTAATACAGTCATTTTAATTGTGGCTATTCTCCCCATAAGTAACAATTGAGCTTTATCCCATCTTACTAAATCTTTTTTCGTTTCATTCCAAGACTTTACATAATTGTTTTGAAACAACATACAATTCTTATTTGTTAAAGTGATACCCAGATATTTTACTTTCTTTTCAATCTTAAAACCTGATTTATTTGACAATTTTATTTGGTCTTGAATTTTCATATTTTTTGTTAATATCTTTGTCTTTAATATATTAACCTTAAAACTGGCTACAGCACCAAACTCCTTCAATTTTGCCACTGACGTTTCAGTTCCCTTCTGAGGATCTTCTTCCAGGGTTAACACCAAATCATCCGCGAAAGCTCTCAACTTATAAGACTCTTTTTTAATTTGTATGCCTCCAATTCTATCATCTTGTCTTATATCTCTGTTCAATATTTCAAGCACAAGAATAAACAACAAAGGTGATAATGGGTGATAAACAACAACGGTGATCATTATCTTTCCACGCTCAGACAAGCTGAGCCAGTGTGAGCCACAGGCCTATTATTACTGCCAATCACTTTGGCTGGGTGACCCCACACTTGCCCCAACCATATCCATGCCAGTTAACAATACAATGCCAATTAAAAATATGGCAAGTGAAATAAAGTGACCAAAAAAATGAAATTCCAGGCTGCATGAACAAATTAAAATAGCAGGTCACCAGATCTGGCTGCATCAAACCTGAAGACCCTTAAAGAACTCAAAGACATTAGATCCAATCCTCCAGCAAAAATTTGCCCTAGGAATTTGGAGTCAATACATTTGTTTATGGATTATATGATTTTCTTCAAAATATATCTATATCTATATCATCTATATCTATATCCAGCGGCAGCTGGTGGCCACTGTGGCTGGTGTGGCAAAGGCAAGGCCAAGGGGTGGCAAGAGGCAAAGGGCTGGGTGATGTCTTTGACCCATAGAGCTTCACCAGAAAACATTCCTTTGAGCCCACATTATCCTGCTCCACCAGCAGCAAAACATTGCGCAGCATCCAAAATCCACCTCTTGACATGAGCATCCCCACCACTTGAGTGCAAGGGAGGGGGGAGGAATTCACACAAATATACAAAAGCATTTATTTGGACCCACGTTGTACTGTTCCAGCAGCAACTCCCATTGCTCCGAGAATCAAGTGCCGTTAAGATCATGAGTGCAAATTAAACTGCGGGGGAGAATCCACACAGCCACTCAAAATGACTATGACGATGATATCCTCAGAGAGTCACTCGGAAAAGCAGTCTTTTCAACCCAGGAGCAACTCATTGCAAAAGGGGACACTGAAATGATGATGATAAAATATCCCCAGAACCAAACACAGAAACATCTGGAATGCTGGTAAGCATGGCTAGCAAGTTCTGAGCATCCAAACATACATCTCTTTACAAGAATATCCCCACAGTTACCCCTCCCCAAACTCCTCAGAAGTAAAGCAGCACAGTAAAAAAACAAAAAAACACACACACAAAAATCCCAACCCCAGTTTATGGGTCTCTCACAAGTACAAAGGGCTGGATTACTCAGAAACAAGCATCGCCAGCAAGTTCTAAGCATCTGAAGCAGCCCAGAGAGGTAATTACTCTAGCCCAGTCCCCATATCTTCAAGCCAGAAATTCATCGTTTTGCAGCAGCAAAGGGCCAAGACTTTAAATTAATGCAGTCACAGGGCCGGTTCACACGACCCAGGCTGCCGGCGGGGGAGGAACCATGGGGCCGTCTGCGGGGTCCGGAGGGGCGCCGCACACGACCGGCACCCCGCGCACGTGGGCAGACCCCGTAGTCCCCGCACCGCAGTGTGGGCCTCCCGGCGCTAGGGGGCGGGGCCCCGGGATGCCCAGAGAGGCCGTTCGCCCCTGCAGGCCAGCCGCTCTGGGCTGCCGTCTCTGTGCGGACCCCGCGGGATGGCCGCCCGCTGTTCGGACGGCACGGTGACCACGCACGGTAGGGGCTTACCCCTCTACCGACCATGGACACTTTGCGTGCGTCCCGCCCGCGGCTGTCCCACCCGCGGCTGTCCCACCCGCGGCTGTCCCACCTGCGGCTGTCCCGCGGGGGCACCCCGGTCGGTGTGCACACCACACGGGAACCACGGGGGACTTGCGGTTCCCGTGTCGTGCAAACAAGCCCACAGAGAACAAATCACCCTTTCGAATTACACCCTTTCCTCAGTACCGCTATATTCAAGCCAGAACCCCTCCCCACAGATGGACCATGGACGTGGATATATTTCAATGAAAGTCATTTCCCACCACCACCACCACCAGCAGTAGCAGCAATTGCTCAAAAAAATAAGTAAAGCAATAACTATCATCAGCCAGAGAAAAATCATGTATAAATCTATCTTAAGATAAATAGCAAGAGAACCACAACAAAACCCACCCACCATTTCAGGCAAGTTAATCACTTTTAAAAAATTAGGACTGCAATCCTATACACATTTACTTGGGAGTATGACCCATTGCACTCAATGGGACTTACTTCTGAGTAGACATGCATAGGCATCAAACAGCAGCAATAATAAGTCAAACAGCAGCAATAATCAAACAGAGAGAAATCATGCTTTCAATGTAAAATCCATCTTTAAATAGCAAGAGAACCACAAGGAACACCCCCTGCCCCCAAAACAAGCAAAGACGTTGTTACTGGTAGGATGATTGTGCTGGCCTGGCTAGTTCCAGTCCTCAGGAAAGCATTGAGAGCATAATTCGTTCCGGAAACGTGCTTGTAATCCAAAACACTCTTATATCAAAAAGAAATTCCCCCCAAAAAATGTGTACAGAGATTTTTAATTTAAGCCGTACTACAGTACTTGTATTGCAAGACGTCGCTTGTATATCAAGTCAAAAAAATTTAAATAAATATTTTAAAATGTGCTTGTCTTGCAAAACGCTCTCAAACCAAGTTACTTGCAATCCAAGGTATTACTGTATTATGTTTTATATTGTATTTTAAGGTTGTAATGTTTTGTAAACTTCCCAGAGAGCTTTGGCTATTAGATGGCACAGATATGTATTATTATTATTATTATTATTATTATTATTATTATTATTATTATTATTATTCACTATAGTCAAACTTAATATCACAATACAAGTATTGCACAATATTAGAATGCAACACAAGGTGGGAAAAATTCACCAATATATTCCAATAAAGACAAGAAACCCGGTTAACCAATCCATAGATACATAATTGCACATATAATATACCTGTAGTTATTTATCTATGGATTGATTAACTAGGTTTCTTGTCTTTATGGGAATCTTATTGGTGATTTTTTTCTGTTTTGTGTGGTATTCTAATTTGTGCAATGCTTGTATAATTGACTGAACTAATGCAGTTAATATTGGTGTCATAGGGGGACTGAAAAGAAATTGCAGCCTTTAAGACTATGGCCACAATCTGCCCAATTTAAGCACTTTTCAGTCCCATCCTTTCAATGGAAGAGTTAAGGACATGCTTAATTTTCTCTCATTGGAAAAAAAATGGTTCAACTTTGGCTGGCCTCAGGCCCATTTTATGGTGGGCACCGAGGGCTGGCACTGCTCCGTTTGGTATTTCTAACACTTCCTGTCCTCAGTGGCACTGAGGGGGGGCCCTGGGCAAAAACAAAGAAGAAGAAAGGAATTTCATTTCATAGATCATGGAAGGAGCCTACAAGGCTATCGAGTCCAACCCCCTGCCCTGCTCAATGCAGGAAACTAGGGGAGGGGTCTCCCATCCAAGTAATAACCAGGCCTGACCCTGCTTAGCTTTCCACGCTCAGACAAGCTGAGCCAGCGTGAGCCACAGGCCTGTTCCCCTGATGATGATGCTTGGTAAGGGAATGTGGGAGGGCAAGTGCCAGGCTCAGGCTGCCCTGGTCAGGCTCTGCTCTTCCACTTCCCAGCTGCTTAACAGACGGCATTGGGAAAGGAAGGGGCTCCTTTTCTACTTAAAAAAAAAAAAAAAAAAAAGCAGTTGTGCAATGTTAGACATGCTGGCTGCCCAGCCAAGTGCTGGAGCAAGCTTGCCTGGTGCTTGGCTAAACAGCCCATCTAACACTACACAACTGGTTTGTTTGTTTGTTTGTTTGTTTAAGAAGAAAAAAGAACCACTTTCCATCCCAATTCCACCTGGTATGTTGGAGGGAAGAAATGGTGAGGTGAATGCCTGGGCCACCACCCTGGTCACTTTGTTCTTCTCCCGCTCTAGCACCTGCTCACCAGGCGGCGTGCGGAACAGGAAAGGGTGCCTGCCACCACCTTGATTTCCCAGAGTACAGTAATACCTTGGATTGCAAGTAACTTGGTTTGAGAGCATTTTGCAAGACAAGCTAATTTTTAAATATTTATTTATTTATTTATTTCTTGATATACAAGCGACGTCTTGCAATACAAGTACTGTAGTACAGCTTAAATTAAAAATCTCTGTACAAATTTTTTTGGGGGGGGATTTCGTTTTGATATAAGAGTGTTTTGGATTACAAGCACGTCTCCGGAACGAATTATGCTCTCAATCCAAGGCATGACTGTACCTCCCTGAGCCAGAGGAACTCTGGGAAATGAGAATGGTGGCAGGTGTGGCTGCAGCTGGCTCAACAGGCTCTTCATTCAGCAGTGCATTTGCCGCCATTGAACTGTTGTGTTTTTCCCTCAAGGGGGATGCTACTGCCTGTTTCTGGTGTGTGGGGGGGGGTACTTTGGGAGCCCTCTGGGCTACAGGGCCCCAGATATCTGCCTGGAGGTCTGTCTGAGGCTAACAGTGCCAGTCCTTAAGCCTTAACTGTCAACTTGCTGGTGTTTTCTATCCCAATAAATAGTTTTATAATTTGGACAATGGCAATATTGTAGGTTTTGGACTCTAGTCCTTTGCAATTCATTTTGCACTCTCCTTAATTACCCACATCATAATCAATTCATGATGCAGTCCCATGAATGTCATTGTAATTTAGCATTAGTCAAGTGCTAGTTAATGAACTGTTGTTGCTCTGCATTTAATTTATGTAGATTTTAAGTGGTGTGTGCATGTATAAGTGGAAAAGGAAAGATGGGCTGGCTCTGAAATTTGTATGGTATTGCATAGATGTTCTTCAGTTGACTGCTGTAAGGTTCATCTTGTTTTATAATTTCATGCAATTAAAAAAAGGGGGGGGAATCTGACGAAATAGGTCATATTCTATTCATGGTTGTACAGCAGAGATCACGCCAAATGAGCCTGTGAGGTGCCCCAGCAACCCTGTGATACAATTTTACTCTACAAAATTCAGGACTATATTCAGGCAGTTCCAGAATAAGTGGTAGGACTCATGCTTTTAATACTGCCATTTTAATACACAGGGAGAATAAAGAATCCTCATCCACACTGAAAAATAGGCATATCGAGCACCACCATTGCAGGGAATAAGGAATAGAGAGAAAGAGATGATTGCATCCCAAAAAGGCTTTAAGATGGCGTACACCCAGACGAGGGCCTTGAGTTATTTCAACGTTAAGCCAAGCCAATGATCACCATATTTTTTATTTTTTAAATTCCTGCTCTGTGGCTGCAGCACAAATCACAGCACAGGTCCTCAAGGTTCTTCCCATGCCCATGAAAATTCCTCCTTTGGACCACAGGCGTGACTACCTAAAGTAAGGAGCTTGGTTGCAATGTACTTCAGAATTCATAAAATCCAGAGAACCAAATGCTGAATCAAAGCGGGAGGAATTAAGTAAAAATTGCACAACCCACTTGATTCTGGCGCATATCAATAGCAAAACTGAGAATACCAGTACATGAGAGGCAGGAGCAGCTGCTGAAGGACAGCATTTTGATACAAGCGTTGAAAATCAGGATGGCTGCACAGGTCAAACCAGGCATTCATTACTGAAGAAGACCCATTTGATTAAACCTGTGTCTGCCCCATTCACATATAAAATAGGAGGTGCGCTCTAGCATTGTAGAGGAAAAGGGGCGTACAGCTGGGGAGCTAAACAGGAATGAGCATCCAGAGCTGTAACTGCTGGAGATACTTGAGGATTGGAGGAGAACTTTTGCCATCTTTGACCACCCAGCACCCACCCCATTGCCTAGAGATGAGAAGAGGCAGCCTGGAGCCATGTTAGTTGATGATCCTGATTCCTGCCTTGGATGAGAAACTGCCACCCTTATGGGACCTATGCCAACTGGTTGCTGTGTGGGTGTCCAACAGTGGGACAAGGACTAGCCTGTTTAGAGAGTTGGTGGGCTTTTTCCTCTTCTGTTTCTTCTCTCAGCTAATGTCATACTGATCGCTATGTCACTGGACCTTTGAGACTGTGGGTGTCGGTTTTAAAAACCAGGCCAGTCTGCAAGAAAACAGTTCTCATACTGGATGATCCTTGATGAGTTGGCCAGCCTGGCTTGCATTACCAAGATCTTGTTGGACATGGCAGGTAGCATGAGCCCATATTGCCTGCTTAAATCAACAAGGTAATGTCACCACTAGTTACAGGGCTTGTTCGCACGACACGGGAACCGCAAGTCCTCTGCGGTTCCCGTGTCATGTGCACGCCGACCGGAGGTGCCCCCGCGGAACAGCCACGGCGGGACGCACACAAAGTGACCATGGTCGGTAGAGGGGTAAGCCCCTACCGCGTGTGGCCACCGTGCCGTGCAAACAGCGGGCGGCAGTCCCGCGGGGTCCGCACAGAGGCGGCAGCCCAAAGCAGCTGGAGCTGCCGCCGCTCCAGCCTGTAGGGGCAAACGGCCCCTCTGGGCATCCTGGGGCCCCGCCCCCTAGCGCCAGGAGGCCCGCACTGCGGTGCGGGGACTGCGGGCTCCGCCCACACGCGCGGGGCGCAGGTCGTCTGAGGCGCCCCGCCGGACCCCGCAGACGGCCCCGTGGTGCCTCCCCCGCCCGCAGCCTGGGTCGTGCAAACTGGCCCACAGTGAGAGGAAAGGGTTAATTGAACAATTCCCAGGGTGCATGTTTTTTAACCCCTCTCCCTACTTCCAGCCTCTCTGTGGCCTGCTCTCTCTCTCTACCTCTCCAACCTGATGGACACACGGTCTGAGCTGGCTTCCAATGAAGCGGACTCTTAACACCCAAGACTCTAATCTGCCTATATGCATCCTGCATAGATGAATAAACGGACTGTAAGTAAAACTAATAAATGACTTTATTAGTTTTAAACCTTGTATGAACAATCAGTTCCTTTTAAGAGCCTTTTAGCAGGGTTTAGCAACCCACATGGTGATAACCAATTTCATAACCAGGCTGCGCATAAGGGGGAAAACTCTGCTTCATCCTAACCAGTATAGGACCGACTCCTTTCCAATATTATTGGAACCGCCCAGAGAGCTTCGGCTGTGGAGCGGTATAGAAATGAAATAAATGAAATGAAATATTCTCCAATAGTTCTCAGTAAAGCGGAAGCATAGGCTGAAAGGTTAGGGAGTTGCAGTGGTTTATAACAGAGACGGACAGACTCCAGGCTTGCAGAATCTACTTTGTTTTTCACTAACCAGAGCCAGGTGAAAAATAGTGGTTCAGGCAGGTGGACATACACTAAGAATTCAGGAGGGGTGTTCTTCCTATTTACAATCCATGAACTGTTCTCTGATGCTCCACAGCCGCCTCAGCTGCTTGCACTTCCTGGAAAACTCATCAGCAGGGCCTGTGATGAAGGTATGTAAAGGGGCATCTGTCAATCACCCTGTGGTACACCTTCCCTTCAAAGAACTCTGAGGCTGCCCATGGAGTGCCTGAGAGCAGCATAATTGTTGTTTTTAACTAAAAAGGAAGTCTTTTAACTTAAAAAAAAAATTACAACCCCAATCTGCTTTCAGGCGCTCTGCAGACAGCCTCCACAGCAGTGCCGGAAAGCCCATGGGAGGAAATAATGACATAATGTCCTCCCATGAGCTTCCCAGGAAGCATAGGCAGCTGGGAGGCTGCAGAGCACTGAAGAGAAGATCATGAACTGTAAAAAGAAATACACACATATGCCTGTGCCACCTCATAATGGTAAGGAAAGTGCCAAAGCCCTGCATAATGATGTGAAGCCCAGGGACACACACACACACACACCACACACAGTTGGAGGGAAACTTTTCCTGGATAACCTTTTAAAAACATGGTGTTACCTATATCCCCTAAGAGAGGCAGAGTAAAGTACAAAACCCTTTATTTAAAAGTATAAATAACAAAGGTAGCAGAACTAGCAGCTATGCCTAGGACTATGCAGACTCCATTACTGCTTCCTGTTTCCTTTTATAGGCTGCCTTCAGGATAATTCCAGCTCTCTTAAAGGTACAATGCCTGCAGACTCACCGCACATGGTTTCCTAACCTGATATGCTACTGCTGCCACCACACTCCCAACAGAAGTTCTTTGGAAACTCCCCATGAAGGAACTCTTCCCCTTTTGGTACTGGGATTCCATTTTGATGTATAATTTACATATAATATACAGAAGAACATTTTGGAGTTCTCAGTCTGTTTGACTGAGGCAAAGTCAACCTGGCCTAATCCCAGATGTATTTCTGCACCTAGAGGGTGTTGCCATCTTCATGAGAGAAGCGTGCAGGGCCTTAGTTGCTTGTGAATTACTGCTTGCCTTCTTCTGGTGATCTTTGGTTTCATTTGGGGATAGTAGAATCCAGTATCCTGCATCTGCTGTCCTTTTCTTTGTACAAAAATATAGCTTCAATTGTATACACCAGGAGTGGGTAACACTTGGGTGGCATGCAGCCCTCGTGGCCTTTTTGGAGACCCCCACCACCACTGCCACCAAATTTGCCACTGAAATTTGGTGGTGCAGCAGCAAAAAGATAACATTTCCCCTTTAAAACAAGGCATTCAGGGAGCATGTGCCTTGTTTCAACAGGGGTAGGCAATGTGGTGCCCACACACAGCAATTCATCCCCCAGATACCTTTCATGGTGCCCACTAAGGTTTTCTACCTATCTCACTTTTATATATATATATATATATATATATATTGAAAAGCATTTTCTTACCCTCAGCTGGGATTGCTGTAAAATAGGTTTCTGTTGCCACTGAAAAGTGTGGATTCAAAGGAGTTGTTTAGTGTATTGGGCTCAGGCCCTACCTCTGCCTTGTACTCAGTCTTTTGGGCAGGTTACGGGTTCTTTGCCACACCTACCCTGGCAGCCATTTTGTGGGGATGCCCAGGACAGTTTTTCAAATTGCCAAATATGCACACATTTGCCTACCTGTTTTAGAGCAAAATCAGGCCTTCCAAAGCCTTGGGGAGAACAATTTTGCTTTAAAACAAAAATGGTCGCTGCATGCCTTGCTTTAAATGAAAAAAAGTTGGTTTTTGTCACTGCTCCACTAAATTTTGGTAGTAACTTTGGTGGTGTGGCAGCAGTGGTGGGGGAATGCAGTCCCCGGACACCTGGAAGCTGTCCACCTCTGGTATACTCACTTACCTGGGAGTGAGTTCCACTGAACTCGGATGGGCTTACTTCTGAGTAGACAGGCATAACATTGTACCATATGACATTTATAATTTTAAGGCTGCAATCCTATTCATCCTTACCTGGAAGTAAGCTCTACTGAAGAGAGTGGGTCTTACTACTGAGTAAACATGCATAGGATTGCTCTGTAAATTTCATAAATATGCCAAATAGGACCATTTTGTATGCTAAGTTATAAAATATGCATTTTATATTGCTAAAGAAATAAAATACATTTAGGTTTGATAAAAAGTATTGCATATTTTTCTTTCCCCCCCCCCCATGGTGTCAAAAATTTCTGGAAATGTTACATCTCTGTCCCTGCACCTTCTTCTAGGTTTCTGGCTGAAATCACAGAGCTACAGATAAAAGGAGCTAAAAGAATCATTAGGCTAAGAAGTTGATCACTCTTCAGGGAAGAGTGCCGGTCAATTTTTCAAAGAGCCAGCTGCAGCAGCTGAGTAAATTAGCTGCAGAGAGAGGACAACAAAGGCAGGATAGCTCATGTGGAACTATCTCTTTGCTAAACTACAGAAGAGCAAGCTGAAATCCTGATCCTACAGTGACTTTAAAGTCACAGATTGCAACCCCAGGCTGTGCTCTCAAGCACGTTCCAGATTGGCTGACCTACTACTTGGAGGGTAAAAGCACCCTGGCTGCTGAGCTGCCATCTGGATGGCCGCTGCTCACTTGTAAGCAGACTCTGGTGCACCTGGGAGAAAAAGGAATTGTTCATACTATTCTAACTAGAATAGTAAATATAAATGACATTATACGTGCCTGGTGTGCAAGTGATGTTGCAAGCCACCCAGTAAGTATGGGCTCCCAGGTTTTATGAGCTCAGATAAGGGGGGGGGGGGTCTTAGTTTATTAACCCAGCTCTTTGATGGCCTAAAGGTTGTAACCCTTATGGAAAGATGCTATACCTGAGATATTCTGATCAGGGCCAACCTGGGGATAAATAGCATCCCTGCCAAGGAGCACCTTCTGTTGAAAGCTATATCAACTTCTTTCTTTCTTTCTATCTATCTATCTATCTATCTATATTGCTCATAGTGTTTATAGTATTTGCAGGGGAGGCTGTTGACTCCTGTGTCAGTGGGGCTTCTCATCCATTGCAACTTCTATTCTGAGCTCTATGGGAGCTATCCATGGTTCTGTTCTCCATCCCCAAAATGGGTTCATCACCACAGAGCACCATGGATAGCTCATATAAAGCTCAGAATAAAATCTGCAATGGATAAGGAGCCCCACTGACATAGGAGTCACCAGACTCCTCCCCGTATTTGTAGTGCTTATAGTGCAGCAGTGGGCAACTTGTAGGCCAAAACATCTGAAGGGTTACAACTCCCATCAGCCCTAGCCAGCATAGCCAATGGTGAGAGATGATGGGAGTTATAGGCCAAAACATCCGAGGGCCATAAGTTGCCCACTCCTGCTATGTTGCTTGGTAATGTTGCCTCAAAGTAAAGCCGTGTTCTGCTGATTTTTATCTAGAATGAATGACATCAAACTGGAAATGGGGGGGGGGGGATACTTTAAAGTTAAGTGAGGAAAGTTCTTTTTTGCAGTCTGTACACTAAAATAACACTGTCACCACACTCAGCTCGTTGCCTCCTTCAGCTTGGTGCCCAGGTCCAGCTTCTCCAGGGAAGGGCATGGCTAACACACAAACCAAAGCTGGTAAAAGGCTAAACACTGCTGCCACCTAGCCATCCAGGAGCAAGGCTGGCTCCAGGAGCACCCCCGAGCCGTGAACCTGAATTTTAAGGGGACCATAACTCCATACAAAACAAGTTGTATACCTATCCTTAGAGCACCAGAATAACCATCTCATCTGGATTATGTTTCAGTTCGTTTACCACAGTGCCACTGTTCTCCAACCTTGTAGGCCAAAAACATCTGGGCACCCAACTCCTAGCATACCCAAGCCAGCATAGCTGTGGGGAGGCTTTTTTAAAGAGGGGAGCGGAGCTTTATTCCTTCACTTTTCTAGGCGGTGCACTGGATGGCAAGAAATCTGCTTTCATGCAAGAGGTGTTGGGGCTCAATGGTTTGCAAGACACTCTGTCTAGTACTCTGGTAAAGAGGCTGATCTTAGGGACATGTTACATATTTTTGTCAGAAAGTCAGTAATTTCACATTTGAGTTCTCTAAGAACTCTAGGATGGATAGTATCTGGGCTGGTGATTTATTAGCTTTCAATTTGTCAATAACCTTTGTCACCACTATTTGCCTCAGTTCTTTAGATTCCCTTCCTGAAAACATTAGTTCAGGCCCAGGTATCTATCTTACATCTTCTGCAGTGAAGACAGATTAAAATAATTTATTCATCTTCTCCACCATCTTCTTATCCTCCTTTAATACTCCTTTAGCTCTGTTGTCATCCAACAGTCCAACTGCCTCTCAAGCTGGTTACCTCTGCTTCTGATATGTTTAAAGAATTCTTTATTGTTGGCATTGATGTTGTTAGTCATATGCTCCTCAAACTGCTTTTTTGCAGCTCTTATTGTCTGCTTGCATTTCCTTTCTGCAAGTTTGTGTTCATTTTTGTTCTCATTTGGGCAAAAGCTCCATTCTTTTCTCTCATAGCTCCCTTGACACTGCTCATTAACCATGCTGGTGACCTCTTAGGCATGGTGCTACCTTTCTAATCTGTGGTATACATTCATAGAACTTCCTTCTATGTAAGCCTATCCCCCCATGCATACTTTACATTATGAGAGTCAAGCCAGGGGGAACATATAGTGAAAATGGTCCTACATTAAAAAAAAAAAAATCCTTATTGCTTTTATTGAGAGTAATGACAATCCAACAATGGAGAGATGTGCACCCAAATTGTGATCCAGAAGGTGGACAGAGAAATGAGAATGGAAAAATCTTTCCTAGCAAATATTGTTCCAATGTGGGCAGTCTGTGTTACAGAATTCTGTTGTAATGGGAGTTTTGCTTGCTGTGAACTATGGCTTCCAGAGCAATAGCGGATTGCGGTTTACAAAGAAGGCAGACAACAGTTTGAGGACTGGGAAGGTGTTCTTGAATGGTCCAATTTGAAAGGCAAGGGCAAAAGTTAACAGTAAAGAGTACAATTTTTGAGACTATCAATGGAAATAACCCCTATATCCACCAAATACCCACCTATGTACACACACACACTGACCTGGTTCGCATGTAATGACTTCCCGTGGGTTAAACAACCCATGGGCTGTCATGCACACAAGATGCTTCCTGCAGGCCCATCACATCTGCTTTTACTCAGCAACCCATGAGCAGCTCCTTCATAGTTTGCCGAGTGTGGCATACAAACCTGGGCCGCTGAGTTGTTTAGGGGCTTAAAACAACCCAACAACAAATCATAAGTTAACTGCTGTGCTGTTCAGGCCTTAAACAACCCAGCAGCCTGGGTTCACACATCACACTCAGCAACCTATGAAGGAGCCATTTGTGGGTTGCTGAGTAAAAGCAGAAGTGGTGGGAGCACTGCAGGCAGCGTGCCTGCTCTCTCCCACTCATCCCCGAGAACCTATGGGCTGTCATTACGTGCAAACGGGCCCTCTAAAATGTACTTGGATGACAGCATCAGGTGAGACGAGAAGACGGTGTTGGTTTTGGGAAGTTTATTATGCTACTTTGACTTGAATTGCCAGATTAGAAAAACAAAAGGGGCTAGCAAAAGTTACATTAAACAAGATTACAATTTCTGTACATTGTATATAGAAGGGGTGTTTACACATTACATTCATGTACAGCAGGGGTCAACAACACAGCACCCAGGAACTCTCAAAGGTTGCCTACTCCTGACGTACTATCTATGCATGTGTACATAGATATTAGATCTGAACACAGGTACTGTCAGGTCTGGGCCGTGGGTGGCAGGGGTTCTTGCCTAGAACACCAGGGCTGGGGCAGATGGAGGCACGGGAAGAGCCAGAGGCAGAAGTGTAGTCCAAGAGCAAGCGAGGGTCAGGTTCATGCCAGGTACAGCGGGGCCAAAGGCAAGAGCATAGCCCAGAGGCAGGCAAAGGTTGGATACATACAAGACATAGTGGTCCAGAGGCGTAGTCCAAAGATAGGCAAAGGTTAGATATGGGCAAGGTAAAGATCAGCATTGGTCGCAGAGAGTCAGGAACTGGCTGCAGGCACAAGGAATCATGTTGCTGTGGTGAAGGCACATAGAAACCCTTATGTAGGGCTTCCTGCAGCTCCCAGATGGTCTGTATTAGCGAGCCTGGGAGTGCCTGGAGGTGTGGGGCCAAACCCTGCGAGCATAGCAGTGTTGGCCAGGTGGCATTCTGAACAGCGGCCACCAGATGGAGCTGTGGCACTGTGTGCTGGCTGAGCAGATCCTTGCAGGTACACACACATAACGTGTACAGTCTGGGTGCAATGTACACTGGTTGCTGATCTCCACGCACATACAGTTACTCAATGCTAACAGAGCATACATGTGAAAGCATGCATAGGATTAGGATATAAATAGGATTGGGCTATAAATCTCATATGAGAACTTGTGGAACCAGTGAAAGGAGAGAGGGGTCTGCCCAAACTCCCTGCAGTGTAGGTAGGGACAAACAGTTCTTAGGGAGACTGCCACCACCCCTTACATCCACCTCAGTCTGAGCCAGGGGACTCTCAGATCTTTCAGGCAGGACACACTTAGGGTGCAGAAATAAGGGTCCAAGCCAGCACCCTCTATTTCAACAAGCCCCCAAGCCTGAAACTTTACACAGTAGCAATTAGCCATGCAGAAGGCTCTGATTTCAGTACTGGGGTTGACCTGGAAGAAACACACACAGCTCTCGTGGTAGAGATTAAGTTTATTTACATAGGGAAAGGGGGAAGGAATAAAATGTGTGTAGAAATCAGAGAAAACCTTTGGAACAGTGCTCCAGGCAAAAAAAAAAAAATAACAAAGCAATACCTAACCCTATCCTATATGTTACTTAAGCATACCGGTAAGTCTCCCAATAGGAAAGGGCCCAATACAGGATCCAAGAGCTCACAAGCCCAAAAGCAAGTTAGCACAGGTAGACGAAGACAAAAGTGAAGACCAGAATGAAGACAAAGACCAGCCCTACCCACTCTAGCTTTATACCCACAGGCCCTTGACAAAACAAATGTGGGGTGAGCCTCCTTAGCCAATCCCTGGCTGGCTGAATAATTTTTCAAGTATGAATATATATGAAAAACCAAATCATAAAGTGTTAAACACAAATTAACATAGGTGAGTAATATATATAGTCAAGATCATGTATCATAAGTCAAACTATTGACTTCAATGTTTACTAGGAAACATTAGAATCAATACCACACAGAAGGAAATGTTGTACACAATGATAGTTGACCCAATACAGTGATTAAATTGACATTCTAAGTATAATCAGGTGCTGATAATAAAGAAGCATGTTATAGCGAACGGCATGTAAGGTGGTAACAGGTAACAAGTTATAATGATGACACCTGAATACCAGCGGCAAATTCCAAATTATATAATGTGATAATGGTACCAAAAAAGTAACAACAAGAGCCAAATAACAAACAGGGTACTGGGCAGTGAAGAAAACTGCCAATAACAGACAGAGTATAATGTGGTGACAGCTACATTCTATTCAGTTGTGCTTCTTTTGTCCCACGTTCTGTGGTACTCTGTTTGTTACTGTCATTATAGTAAGCTGTATTGTTATTCACCCTTAGGATAAAGAGGGGTTCTCCCCTCCAGTAGGGATGGCCAGGGAGGAGGATTTAAATGGAAAAACCCAGATCCTCTTTGCCACAAGGTGCGGTACGTGAGAGCAGGGAGCTGTAGGGTTAAGGACTTGATCTTCTTTCTTATTGGAACTTCTGGTTTTAGGCCAGCAGACAGACAGCATTCAGAAGTGTGGGAGGAAAGCTGGTAGTAGCAGATCTTGTTAAGTTATCTTACATATTATTATTTTTTCTTTAAGATCATTTGTTGTTGGCTTGCGGTAGGGTACATTTCGTCTCTCTCATCAGAGGCAAAGCTTTATTTCTCTGGTGCCTGCCCAGGCAAGCAGCTTTGTTGCACATTGTATTGACTCTAACCTTGACAACTGAACTGAACTTTTCATACCCTCCAATTGCCCTGAAGAATTTACCCGCCAAACACTTAAGCTTCTTACTCTGTTATGCAGATTCCTGATTTGTTATGCAGATCCCGGAATTCCCCTGCCTCCTCCAGCATAGGTCCAGCAAGTTATTTAGCTTAGCTGCGATTTTGCAAACAGAGAGGGTGCGTGTGCGTCAACCTGCACTCACTCAGTCACTCAACCTGCTGCCTCTGACCACCCCCACCCCTGGGGTAAGTAAGACCCATTGAAGATATTTGTATTTACTCCTGAGTGTGCATAGGATTGCACTGTTTGTTTTAACTTAATTCAAGTTAGTTAAATTCTGTAAGATTATTCCAGTTTAAGTGTTTCTTTAAATCTAAATTGTGTGAGTAGAACACAAAAAGTGCTTTAAACTGGGGCCTTTCCACAATAACAAGCAACATCAAAGCTGTTCAGCCCCTCAAAGTTACTCCTTGTGATTAAAAACCAGAGCTCAGTAGAGGTGTTGGAGGAGCAAAATGCTGAAGGGTCTCAAAACCCCAATGTATCTTTTTGTATTTCCCCCCACCCAAAAGCTCCCCCTCCTCCACATCGCCCTCTTTTCTTCTCCTCCTCCAACTGCCCTGAAAATGCGGGACCAATCCTGACAATTTTAAAACAAAAAGAGAGATTGCACTGCAAGCACTGACTCCCCTCCCATGAAAAACACTAGATATCAACAATTAAGGGTTTAAGTAAGGTTAAAAAAAAAAATACAAAAGCCACTAATAAAACATTAAAATAATATATAATGTAATAATTATAATATATAAGATTTTGTGTGTTTCCTCTAATAACTTTTGTACCTGACCATGCCCTTTGGTTGCCTGGCCATACCCTTGGCCACGCCCTCATGTTGCCTGGCCACACCCTCTTGATCACACCTTCATGTTGCTTAACCATACCTCCTACAAATTCACATGTGTGTCCTTATTTTCATCTGTGAAATGTTGGAGGGTATGACTTTTATTTTGTGCATTATTCAGTTCACATTGTAGTTCAAGAATTTTTTGAATCCTATAAAATTCCTGTCTCCCATTTGGGTTTTCTATCAGATTTTGTATGGGTCCATTTTCTCCGAGATTCAATTTATAGTCACCCTTCGGCAGCTTTTCTTCTATGGAATAATATATTTCAAAAGTTCTGTTTCCCATTTGGGATTTTCTGTCAGGTTTGGGTGGTGGCTCAGTTCTGCTCTCTTTCTTTGGGGCACACATTATAGTCAGGATGTCCTGATTCATAGCTCTGTCAGCCACTACTGTGAACCATATTTTAATGGAGTTCATAGGAATCAAGGGTTAATGGAAGCATTTAGTGTAAGAAAGCATGTTGAACACAGAATAATTAATTCCAATTCTATGATAAAACTGCTGCCTATTGATTTACAACCCCTTCTGGATAGAAAGCCCTTTGGAGGAAACCTGATTCTTAATTATTGTCACAGGAATCCTCAGCTTGTCAGGAAACGATTTCCATCAAGCTGATTAGCCCTTTCACTGCTTGGAGCATTTTTTGTGTGCCTTATTTAGCAGCTGCTTCATTGTTCATTACCTTTTCCATTCAGCAGGGTATTCCTGCACTGCCCAGAAGAGAAACACACACTTACCGGTAACTGCCACCTAACAGTGAACATGCAAATGCTATTTCTCTTAAGCTAATTGAAAAACAAACAAACAAAATAGGCATTATACTAAAAAAAATGGATCTAATAAATACACTACCCAAGATAAGATATTTTTCTAAAAACTAGGTTCCTCTATTCATATTTATTTTATGTAAAAACAATATTTTTAACCTCCTCCTCTGGTTCGTTCCCTCTCTGCTGTCCTTCTGGCAGGCAAAGACTGTTTTATTTAAGCAGGCCTTTGGCATGTAAGCGGGTCTGTTGGGTTGGATGCTTTTTTCTGTTATTGTTGTGTTTTTAATTGTGTTTTAATGTAATTTGTTTTATTATTGTTTTAATCAAGTTTTATTCATGATTGTAAGCCACCTTGAGTGCCATTTTTCTTGGTAGAAAGGCAAGGTACAAATCAAACCCAGAGGCTTATAGGCATCCAGTGCAGAACAGGAGGAGCGTTGGAGGTGATCTTCTCTTCCCTGCTCATTCCACTCTGAATTTTCGCTGTTTTCAGCCGTCTAGCAA
Source organism: Shinisaurus crocodilurus (assembly GCA_021292165.1). Lineage (NCBI taxonomy): Eukaryota > Metazoa > Chordata > Lepidosauria > Squamata > Shinisauridae > Shinisaurus > Shinisaurus crocodilurus. The sequence goes on from CM037876.1 coordinate 107,949,604, forward strand.
TGACATTTCAGAGGGGGTGGGAAGGAGGCTGCAGAAGCTTCAGGATACCTTGTATGCTGGCCACTCCAGTCTCCTCCCCTTCCTGCCCCCCCTTTCCCCCTCTCCAAGGTCGCTTTCTCAACCTCAGAGAGCAGCCAGTGTGGTTCTTTCCATGCAGGCTATGAGGGGGCAGGGGAGGGGGATTGGAGCTCCAATTCCCAGCTCCGAGGTTGGAGTGCTGTTTCTGACCTCAGAGCTGGGCACCCGAACCATCCAATGGCCCCCTAAAAATACAATGTTACTTGATGAAGACTGTGATCTTATTAATAGTATTCATATTTATCAAGCAAGAATTTCAAATTGTCAAACTGTATGAGAGCCAGTGTGGCGTAGTGGTGAGAGTGTTGGACTCGGCAGATGCAGGTTCTAGTCCCCGCTCGGCCATGAAACTCACTGGGTGACTTTGGGCCAGTCACTGACTCTCAGCCTAACCTACCTCACAGGGTTGTTGTGAGGATAAAATGGAGAGGAGGAGGAGGATTATGTAGGCCCCCTTGGGTTCCTTGCAGGAAAAAGGCGGGGTATAGGTAAATATAATAAACAAACAAAATCAGTGTCTGCTGCAAGCTGTTCAAACCATTGTACTTCTTTGCTTAGGATCCTGTATCTGAACAGTAGCCTCTGTAAAGTATTGTCATGTGTTTGGGGTCAGTCTTTGTTTTTGTTTTTGCTCATCTTTGCTGGCTTCCTTTTATACTGCAGAAATAATGGTTGTTTTAGGCAAATTTCAGAGATGAAATAGTTGTGTTAATTTAAAAAAAAAAATGTCCTGGGAGAAGTATATGTGACAAAACAGCACTTTAGACACAGAGCAGAAGCCACATGTTGGAAATTGACTGAACATATTCTGTAAAATCAATAGCACACACTATGGGAAAATAGAAATGTGATCCTAATCGACAAAGAATTCAGATGCCAAACCAAAGGGTGAAAGATCATACTAGTATGACCAGGGAGGGTCAAGCCATTTCACAAGAGGCAGAAATGTTAATGGATATAGGTTGATTAACTATGCAAAACCATAGTTAATGCCTGTATACTATTTTATAGCCTGGAATAAATGGTTATTGTTATATCTATAGTGCTATCAAAGAACATTGATATAATTAAAAAAGTGTAACTTTGAAGTAAATATATTTGTGGCATGGCTGAATGCTCTCTGCCAGAGTGCTTCAGAGGGGGAAGGAAGGAGGCTGAGGTGCCACCACGATACCTTGTATCTTGGCGCTGCCTGTCTCCTCCCAGACCCAACCCCCAGAATGTCCCCTAAACCCCATCTCCAAGGTCGCTCTTGTGACCTCAGAGACACAGCCAGCACTGTTCTTTCCACGCCGGCTGCAAAGTGCAAAGCCGGCACTCTGAGTGCAAAGACCCAGCTACGAGTTTGCAGTGATTTTCTGACCTTGTAGCTAGGTCTCCAAAAGAATCCTATGGCCGTCTAGATCAGGGCTCTCCAACCTTGGGTCCCTAGATGTTGCTGGCCTACAGCTCCCAGCATACCCAGCCAGTATGGCTAATGGCAAGGGATTCTGGGTGCTGTAGTCCAGCAACATCTGGGGGACCCAAGGTTGGAGAGCCCTGCTCTAGATGCTGTCTAGAGGCCATTGGATTGCACTGTCCACTATTTTAATCTGAAAGTTGTGGCATGGGAAAGCGTTACAGGTGTTTCTAAAGAAGCCCACATTTTCTGAAGTACTCCACTGTGGTGAGTTGTCCATTGTCACCAGCCACTCCACCATTCGTCAATGTCTAAGTTATGTAAAGAAAACAAGCCCTCCAAGAAACCTCCCTGAAATGTTGACATGCAAAGATTGAAATTTTATTGTATTTAGTTACTAGCAAATGGAACCGGCTCGCATGGGTTGGAGTAGTTTTTAGTTTGATATAGCATAGCCTTCAAGCAAACTTATGCAGCTGTCAAAGTTGGACCCATTGTGCCTGCCTCGTCTGAGTGAAGTCAAGTCATGTTCACTGCTAGCTCTAGGCATTGCCCCTGCCATGGTAAAAAAAAAACCCGCCCGAGGGAGGGGGTCTGTCCATTCCATTCCCTTGAGGGGGGGCTTTGTCACAGCAGGGGGGAGGGGACAGCTGTATAATTCTGTCCCTCAGACGAATCCCCCCTGGCTTCCAACTTGATTGACTGCAAAGCTATGTACTGGCTAGGGAAGTCTGCCACCTAGTGACTGAAGATGGTACTGCAGAGTTCAAACACATGGACATACAGTATTTAAATTAATTAAAACTAAATAATGCATTTAAAAAATAAATAACAAATAACCTTGAGGTGCACACTACTAGGGACGCTTTAGTATGCATGCCAAGTTTTAGGTGTCTATGTTTCACCGTCTTGGCACTACAGCACTGACAGGCACACATCCTCTTTTTATTATAGAAATATTTATTTATTTATTTATTATACTCATATCTTGCCATTCCACCTGAAGAGATGGAGGTACTCAAGGAGGCATACAATAAACTAATAAAACAACAGTATTAAGCAAAAAAGAACTGATGAAAATACAAATGCAACAGTTAAAAAAAATGTAAACACACACCAGAAAGAACCAAGACTAAAACAAGAAAATTATGGAGGAGAAAAATTTAAAAACTTGCTTGGAGAAAGTGTTAACAGCTAGTAGCAGAACACCAATCAAGTGGGGGACAGCTTGGACTAATGGGACAATTTTATGATAATTGAGTCCAGTTATTTCAGTCCAGCAAATGAACCAAACTCTGAATGTTTGAGCTTGAATCAGCTGGATACTTGAGGATGGAACTTACTGCAGCATATTCCAGGTAGATTGCAAATGGTTAATCAGTTTCAGTGCAAAAAGCACCAGCGAGGTCTCTCAAATATGTCATTCTGAGGTCAACAGTACACACAGGAGTGTACACTTTAACAAGAGTTACTGGCACTTACCCTAGACAACTGGCAACACTCCTGTTCTCTTACAGCCCAATCCTAAGGGGCCACTTAATTTGCAGTAGTACATAGACAGTCAGAGCCATTGCAGCTAAAGCATCTTCATCACCACCATCTATGGGGACAGAGCTGTGTAGCTCTGTTCTGCTTGCCATTTGAAAGTCCCCAACGCCCTATTAGTCACATCCTTCTGGACCCAGGGGATCCAGCATCAGGCTTACAGAATTCTTTCCATTTAAGATAGCATTACTGCACTTGTAGAGTGGCTCATAGGACTCATTCATTAAATGAACCTAAGGTCCACACCCCCACCCCATTCTTTCTATTTACCCAACCATTATTCATCATTAGAAAAGGTACAAACACTGATCCCTGAGAAACTGAAGATCTTTCAAGATCCCTCAAAAGCCCTGCAAATGTTTTGCTTGCAAAAGGTGCTCCAAGTTCATTCTGTGGGCCATCAACTTTTTCTTTCTTTTCCCATGTGATGATGAACATGGCAAGCAGGGGTGGGCGATGCACATATAGAATGTGAGTGGTATGACTGCCCTTACTCTTGGGGGACGATGGGTCCAGAGAGAAAGGGATGAATCCCAGTACTCTGATCATAGCTGCTGTGAACAAAGGGCAAATAGGAAAGTGACCTAATCAGCCAAAAGTATTACTTTTCAAGATCCAATTTTTGAATGAAACAAGAATGAAAAGTGACAATAAAATAGGCAGAGGAGAAGGGGGGGGGGGAATGTCTTAATTTAGTATTATTTCTTGGTTTTTAAGCCATATAAATCACCAGCAAATGATCAGTTATTACATGTGTGGGCAATAATTATGTAGGACAGAAGAGTCTTCAATAATAGATAACCATCATCAATAATTTAAAAAGGCCATCTACGAAATGATGCAGCTCAGCACCTGGGATGACTGAACTAAAAAATGATGGCAGCAAGCATGAGCCCTATTGGCTCTTGTACATCACATGACCAGGACATATTGAGCAATTTGCAAGAGCAAAGACTCGCAAGCCTCTCTAAGGGGTAAAATAGCTTTAAGACATCCACAGCAAAAGGGCTGCTCACTCTCCCCTTTCCAAGTAACAAGTACGGTTTTTCTATGCTGCTTTTCAGCCCCAGCAAAGGGGTGCCCTGAGCAACTCACAAGAAATATATATATATTCATATATGCATATAATATCAAATAAAAACCACTAATTAAAAACAATTAACCACAAATTACTAAAAACAGCATCATCATAAAAAATAATGTTAGGCTATCAGCTCAGGGGGTCATGCAACATTTAAAGTATACCCCCCCCAAAAGGTAGTTTATATCATTTTTCTCAAGTTTGGGAAGGAAGAGGCCAGTTGGATCTCTTGTGGAAGAAAGCGCCTAAGCACCACTACCACAAAGGCCCTGTCTACTGTATTCACCAATCACATTGCAGATGGTGGTGGGATGTGGATCAGTTCAGTTCATTATTTATAGCCTGCTTTTCTACTGTAGTATCCAAAGTAGCTTCAAGGTGAATACAGTTACTTAGGAGTAAGTCCCATTTAATGCAATGGGGTTTGCTCCTGAGTAGATCTGTTTAGGATTGCAAAGTAACTGTCTGGAAAGTTGATATGGAGCATCTAGTTGTTGAGAGCCATAATCAGACCAAATTTCAGACCCTTGTGTTAAGAAATGGCTGTGATATAGTGTGTATCTTAATAAGTAAGTGTTGAAGTCTTTGTAATTTTAGCCAATTACTAAAAAAATTCTTAGTAATTTTTAGAAACATCACTCTAGCAACTCTTTTATTGAGGGGTCTACAAGTTTTGGTGGGTCTTCCTTGACAAAGAAACAGTTCTAGTAGCCAGTCCCCTCTGCAGGCAAGTCCCCCCCAACACCCCCAAAGCCTGGTGAGTGGCCAGTTGTGTGATGCTGGTTGGAGGTGTCCAGTTCAACCAGCATCACACAACAACACCCTTTCCTGCCTGCCTTTCATGTCGGAGAAGGCCTGTAGGTGAGCGGCTGGTTGCATGATTTTGGTCAGAGTCACCCCAAACACTTCTGACTAGTGTTGCACAACATTCTCCTCCCCCCATTTTTCCTTTTCTAAACACAAGGAAATCCCTTGTTAAAACCAACAACAACATTGGTTTAAGATGTTACAGCATTTATAATTTTCAGCCATGCTCCAAAAAGCCTACTCATGATGTCTACGCAATCCCCCCCCCCCCCCGATTCTAAACCATGTCTTCTATGTAATCCAAGTGGAAATTTAGATAATTCCTACTCAAGTCAATTCCAGGGACAGGACTACAGAGAACATTTTTAATTGACTTGAGTCATAATAACTTGAGGACTTGAGGAGGTACATGTCACGAACAGAGATAAAGCCAAGCACCCGTTTTAAATATTCATTAAACAAGTTGGATGAAATAAAATAACAAATACAATGAATATACCAAATCCATCGTGAATTCTGATTTATAACGTGACATAACCAGAGTATGTTATTTCATGCCACAGTTCATCAGGCAATTGTTTAGGCAAGGGAGATCAACACAACATCAAGATGATACTCTTAAGAAGGATCAGAATAAATCTAATGATTCATCAGATGCCAACATTACCCACGATCATTATACATCTCTTTCCTTGACTAGTTCTTGCTATTTCTTACAGGATGGCTATTCCATTGGATAATATTTACTTGTTTGTTTTTCCTATTTATATTCCACATTTCTCCCAGAAGGAACTCAAATGAAATGAAGCACTGGTAGCTCCCATAGCTTGTTGCTGCTTCTCTTCAATCTCTTCATAACTGCAGTAGGAATGAATGACCAGTTCCTTCTCCTTCTTGCCCCACCCATCTGGTCAGGGCATCTGCATGCCATCCTGGAGCAGAAAAACATGGCAAGCAGAAGATGTAACAACTCTCGACAACACCATGTGAAGCCAACAAGCTCATCCTGGTGGCATTGCACCCCAGCCCAAGGGCTACATAAGATCCCTCTCCCTTTAGAATCTTTTTGGCATGCAATGAAGCTGAGGTGGGACACCAGCCAAGAATCTACTCAGAGATGCTGTCATGAACAGGAATTGGTCACTGAACCCTGTCTTGGTCTAGGGCAGTGTTCTCCTACCTTGGGTCCCCAGATTTTTTTGGCCTACAACTCCCAGCATGTAGCATGTAGGCCAAAAAAATCTGGGGACCCAAGGTTGGAGAACACTCTTGGCCATCACATTTTCCTGGAATGGGACAGCAGCAATGTGGAGTGTAGCTGCCACTGATATTTCTTGGCCTGGACAGGGATCAATAGCCCTATTAGCTGGGAATTCTGGCTGCCAAACTTGGATGGAAACTAAGCAAGTGATTTGGGTTGCTGCAACCACCTCCACTTTCTCTGCCTCCTATCTATCCAGGCTTTGACTGAGGGGAGCTAGTGCCAGGTCCTGCTTTTGCTGCTGCTCTGTGATCCCTATACTGTTCTATTCCATTCTGGAATGGGTAGTGCCTGCAGCCTTCGGTTTATGAAAGTGTCCAGATAGTTCCCTTTAATGGTTAGCTTTTACCTGGAAGAGTCTGGAGAGTGGAGGATGCCTCCTAATACTTCCTTGACTGGGCAACAGCTACCAAATTTGTTCTCTGCAGTGTAGAAGATGTATTCATTCCTCAGTTTTCAGTATTTTAAAATATATTTGTGTGTCGCCCCACCACCTTAAATTATATACCTCTCTGAACATGTACATTCTCCAAGCTTTCCTTTGAGCCACCCACTAGCTGTATAAGATACTGGAAAGCTCCCTAACCTCTCTGCCACACACTGGAGTACCATTTGCTATTATAATACGTGATTATTTGTTTTTATTGGCAACATGACTATTTCCAAAGCTGGGTGGGCAGAAGGTCTACTGGTAGATCCCTGGGTGATTTGCAGTAGATAAGCAAGGATTTCCAACTCCAAATTGTTTAACAACAGGAGCAAAAAAAGGACTTCCCCCCCCCCCTTACCTGGCACCAGGGTTGCAAAAACTCATGATTTTTTGCAAAAAATAAAATAAAAAATCATTTTTTAAACATTTAAGTCAATGTGGGTTTTTTTTTACTCTCAGACTCTCAGCCTAACCTACCTCACAGGATTGTTGTGAGGATAAAGTGGAGGAGGAGGATTATGTAAGCCGCCTTGAGTTCCTTGCAGGAAAAAAGGTGGGGTATAAATATAATAAATAAATAAACACCAAATTATACAGAAAGCACTTTCCTCATTTTTTAATGTTACCAGTATTATCGGTTACTAGGCTATCTACACAACAGGGTTGCAAAAAATCATGATATATTTTTTTTGCAAAAAATCAAAAAAATCAATTTTTATTGATGATTTAATCAATGATTTAATCATTGATTTAAATCATTCTGACTTAAATCATTGCAACCCTGCCTGGCATCTGAAATTATACTGCTGAAATGAAGAAAGCTTTGAGTAAGTAGGAATGGATTTTTGTATGGAAGGACTGTGAGGTTCTGTCCAGTCCTGATACCCAGAACAAATTCCTTAGCTCAGAATCCTACAATTTATTGGCTGTGTTCTCTGTGCCAGGCTCTGCTTGGTGGAACTTGGGGTTCTACTAAAAAACAAAATAGATCCTTCAAGTCTGCCCACCCCTGTTCTAGAGGTATCACCACTGCTACATTATTGTAAGCAAGAAAGGGCTAGGATCAACAACAAAGTCTACCAGAGCCACAAATTATTATTGCTGTGACACTTAGCATATTGGTAACTTTGTGTACATTCTATGCAACCAATTCTTGTCGTTAAAGGCTTTGTGAAGACCCAAAGGGAAACAGTATACATATGTTAGGTTTGAAAACAAGTTCTGAGGAATGCTCATAAAAATTACAGATAAAAGCCTGTAAAAGACATTTCCCATGGACCTTTTAACTAATAAAATAACATGAGGTCTACAGGTAGTACTTAATTAAACAGGATCAGCTCAAATCATGCATGTCACAGGCACCAGAAATAAACAACAAGCCCTTTAAAGGAGTACTTTGAGGAGATGCAAAGATATAGCAGTTGTAGCTAAATGGACAGTTTATAACATTCTGCTGAAGAAATGTGTGAAATGGAAGAATTCAAGAGAAATTGGATTATAGGAAGAGTCTCTTGGGTCACTTTTGGAAAAGTGCCAAGTTTTATTTAGGTTTTGGAACAGAATAATGTTAAATACATTTTGGCAATGTATGTTGCAATATTATACTGAACTTCACTGCATTTTTTAATTAGGTGTGCTTTGTTGAGTGAGTATAGAAGCTTTCTCTGGAAATTTATAGAAGCAAATGAAAGGACACAGTCTTGATTAGTTGTGTTTAGGATGACATTTTACAATATCTTCTTTCTTTCTGTTTATATGTACTTGTCACTTTGTGTTTTTCGTTTCCTTTTATTTTAGTTCTCAATATATATTTAAAAGAGACACTGAATCTTTCTTAATATATCATAATGTTTTTAGAGGGTAACATAAATTTATTCAGTTACTTGATTCGTCTATAAAGTTCAATGACAGCTTAGGAGAGCAACATATACTTCTGATTTGGACTTCAGAAACTTTGGTTCTTTTTACATTTTCCTGAGAAAATACTAATACAATATTTTTAAAAAAATATCTCCAGTACAACTACTTTGGTGCTCTGTGCATTCTGTGGAGAGACTTGGGCTGTGGCCATTATGTTCCATTGATATTATCAAGATTTATTTCATATAAAGTGTCCAGGATTTACACTGAAGTGAAGTGGTTGTATACTGACCTAATGGTTTAAGGATCATGCCCTCAGGAACATCATACTGCTTGTGGCTGACTACTTATATGCCAGGAATACAGATGTGTAAAATAAAATGACGAAGGCAGTGACTTTTGGATGCATCCAACACTTTCCATCCATGCTCTAGTTTTAGAGCACTTCACAATGAGATTCTGGAATGAAAATGCAACAGTGCACATTAAACTATTTTCAGCACTTTAAAGGAAACTTGATTGAATGCCTTTTAAGCTATTGCCCATCTCAAGGGGCTATTGAAGAAAAGGGGAAAAACAAAAAGTACTTAGAGATTGCAAATGGGAAATAGGATGCTTAGATTTCAAAGCGAACAGTATCCGGTGTCTATAATTGCTATAAATGAAGCCAATCAATAGTATGTACAAAATACCATTATAATGGTTCATTGTCTAAGCTATCTCTAAATGATTACAGATGGTGTGTCTTCATCAAGAGTACTTTGATCAGATGGAATATTACATAGATTTTTGTCCCTAACATAGCTCAACTCAAAACAAGGCACAAAATGGACTGGGCAAGAAGGTCGTGTTAACCTTGTGGTTTTATAGCAAAGTGCAGTTGGAGACAAAAAAGGTCCCATGTTTAGAACTTTGTTCATGGGCAGAGCCAGAAAGTCTGGCCACTATCTGTTATCCCAGCATTAGCAGCCAAAGGAAGAAGCGTTAATGGGAGTTTAAGGGGGAAAATAGTAACCTAATATTAATGAACTGGCATGTCTGTCACTTCTGTGTTCATTAGTTTGATCAAACTGTCAAAACTTCTGGAGCCTGAGTAATGGAAATAAACCTTGGAGATCCCATTTAAGAACAATCTTAAGTCTATTTGTACATGCATCGTCTCAGAATTATTCATTAATGTTTCATTTTACACTGCTAGTTCAGGAGCTGCTGTGTTGAAAGTTGATAATGAGTTAGAATAAAGCAAATTAAATAATTAATGCATTAAATATTTGTGAAAGAAAATACTTAGGAATCTTATTTGTTGTCCTTGGAAGTACTCTTGATAGACATAAGATGCCAGAGCACCTTTCTGCTGTTGTCACAGACGTGCTTCCAGACAAGGCTTTTATTGTGCAATCGCCCTGCCTCTTTCATGGGTGTGTATGCATTCTGATTTGTTCATTTTGCATTTAAAACCCTCCCATGTTTTCCTGCCACTTCTTCCATCTGTTTTCATTCCAAAGAAAATCTGTTAAGAAGGGAAAGTTGGAATAGCTCCATAATGTTTTTTGACAGGGTGCTTCGAGGGCACCTAATGCTACCAAAGTCTTTTGCACCCATTCATTAATCTTGGTAACCCAGGGCCAAACTACGGTACAATAAACATGTCATTTGGCCTTATGTGAATATTTTTTTTCTACTTTAAATAGCATTGGGTAATTAGGATTGGGGCCATGGTGAACAGGGAGACGGTCTGGCACCAGTGGCAGCTTCCCTCCAATGCAAATAGCAGCTAGGCAGGGGCAGTCTTCATCAGGATCAGGCACTAGGGTGAAAGGTTCTTCTTTTTTTAATCTTGCCATAGTCTGATCCTGATCTCTCCCCCCCCCCATACACACACACCTGATGTTTAAAGTAGAAAACTAAGCATAGAAGGCTAAACTACATGTTCAATATAATATGCAGTTTGGCCTACAGCACTACAGCAGGGCTCTCCAACCTTGGTTCCCCGGACGTTGCCAGACTACAGCTCCCAGAATCCCTTGCCATTAGCCATGCTGGCTGGGTATGCTGGGAGCTGTAGGCCAGCAACATCTGGGGACCCAAGGTTGGAGAGCCCTGGCCTACAGTCTTCAAACATGCTGTTATTATTTCAGGTTCTTCGATGAAAAGGCAGGGCTTTTTTTCTGGTGGAACTCACCGGAACTGAGTTCCAGCACCTTTTCTTCTATTAATTGCATTACAATTTAATCGCCATCTACTCCCGAGGAAATGTAATGCAAGAGTTCCGGTACCTTTTTCTCCAGAAAAAAAGCACTGTGAAAAGGAATATAAGTAAGGTGCTGAGCAGAGACCAAGACTGAGTCTGCACACTAAGAATGAATCAAAGCACCTGTGCAATAGTCACGGGACTTCGGTAGATTACCTTAAACTCCAAGTGGCGGGATAAGACACAGGCTGAAGTGAGCAGGTTCCCATCCCATCCCTGCTTCACTTTAAACGTTCTTTCTGAACTCACACATACTCTCTCTCTCACACGCACACACATCCATTCACACGCACATTTTTAAAGTGGGTTAAATGTGGCTTCTCAGAATGGCTTGAGAACTATGAGTTACTGGAAGATGGTGTCTCACTTCTGCCAGTTAAGTGGGTGGCTGACACCAAGATCCCTGATCAAGCCATTGAACAACTTGAATAGCTTTAAGTTGCTCAACCAGCCTCTTGGCAGGTATGAAAGGTTCCACCAAGAGACTTCCCATGCCTTGAATGAGACTGTGCCGGGGGGGGGGGATATTTACCGGGGGGGGGGAATCCATTAAGCAAGAAAAGATGGAATAGCTACAGCAGTGTTCTCCAACCTTGGGTCCCCAGATGTTTTTGGCCTGCTGGCTGGGGCATGCTGGGAGTTGTAGGCCAAAAACATTTGGGGACCCAAGGTTGGAGAACACTGAGCTACACAATGGCTTTTGATTGTTAGCGCTCCCCTGACATGCTCCCTGCATGGCTCATTTTGGCCTCTGCCCCTGTGATTTTGCAGTGCGGTCATTATCAAATGCCGGAATACTGTTACACTGGCCTATACATGATATTACACTGGCAGTGCCATCATGCCACTGGCCACCACCACTTCACCAGCACAGAGAGAGCTGACATAGCTGAGCCACAGGGACTGTGCTGTAAATAATCATACATATTTTGTGATAATTACTAGAATTTGGTTTCTTTCTCTCCCCCCCCCCTTTACAATAGATCTAAGAGAATGAGGGCTAATCTTGATTCCTCTACATTTGGCCACCAATAAATATTGGCCAGACTGGTCAATTAGAGGAGGAATGAAAAGGAAAGTGGGGAGGGAGAAATAAAACAAAACAAAACAAATTAAAAAGTGGCTGCAAAGATTAGATGGATGAGTTATGGTAAGGAAACTACAAAGAATGGGGTAGAGGAACCTCAAGGTCATTCAGAAGCACACTTGGAGAACGGATGAGGAACAAGAGAAAGCAGACTGCAGGTCCTCCAACATGTCACAGATGAGAATTGGGACACTCCTGTTCACAAGTACGTATGTGGGGCCAAGGGAGGAGTCTGGCAACTGCCCAGGAAGTGGACCTGGACATATGGGGAGGGGAAACTGAGGCAAAGGAGAACAGGCAGATGAGGGAGCAAGAGGCTGAGCATCTGCAGCAGAGTGCCTTCCCCTCACATTATCACTGGGATTGGGAAACTGCAACTTGCCCTCTTTCCACTAAATTAAGGAATAGGATTTTCAGGGTGATCAAACATCGTCCATCCCAATCAGTGGAATGTAAAGTGCTTAACGTCGGATGGATTGTACACAATATGTTTAATTGGAAGAAACCCAGATGGCACAGCTGAAACATAAGAGGGAGTGAAAAGAAGCCCCAGCCCTTCTGAGCTGAGGAAAAACTCTTCACAGACTCAGACATTTCAGGAGAGAAACTCTCCCTCATGTGGAAAAGTTATTTGCTTTCTAGTTCAACTCCACCAAAAATATACTACCACAATCACTTAATGCAATTTTTAAACAAAGAGTATTTGGTGTTAATGCCCAATCTGATATTGAGTCACTTGCAAACACTAGGTCACTGAAATGGTTGGCAGACAACAAAATGACTTTTCAGACAGAAAAATATTTGACAATGGGTCTGAATCAATATCTTAGGATAGCCTTCGTCAGAGCAAGATTTGAGCAGCTCGATTCTATGGTCAAGTACAGCCGCTTCCATTAAGTACCATATCCTGAGAGAACATGCGTCTGTGGGGTACCAGAAATAGAAGATATTGTGCATGTCCTATTTAATTGTTGTGGGATACTTAAGTTGCAGTCAAAACCTATGGCTCATGTTTCACCAGATAGTTGGGTGAAATGGTTAAGATCACTGGTATCTTCTAGGGTGGATTCCCTGGAAGATACTAATTGAATATTTAGAAGAGCCTCAACAGGAAGTGGGCGTAGCTTTCAGCTCTTCCTCTTTTCTGCTGGGACTCTGTGTGGTTACCTGAGTTGTTGCCTCCACGTTGTGCTAGTAGCAGCATGTAACCGGAGTTGCTGGTCTGAACTCCACATGTTCAGACCCCAAGTATTTCCAAATGAACTGTAACCAACTGTAAGAAACGCTTTTAAGCCTGCCTGAATGAAACTGCATAATCTGAGTGAGTAAATGTTACTTTTAACTTTTACAAGACTGTGTCTCTGATTACTGTTCTGAGGGAGAGAAAAGGGGGCACAACCAGGGAAATCCAGTCTGCCTTAAAGCATCCTGGATTACCAAATGCTAGCTGGCTAACACTAGCCAAATCTAAGCTTCTTTTAAGCTGGAAAGGGACTCTACTCTGCTGATCTCACTAACGTGAGATAGGAAAGATATTACTCCACAATATATCCTCTCCTAGCATCTTTTTCAAGTCCCAACAATTGTCAACTCTACGCCTCAGCAAGGACACAGTTCTTACATACACTTCTCGATAAAACCAAATACTGGGACTGTAACATATAACTAGCTTATTTCCTTCAGGGTACAAACTCATATCTAGTGTCAAGTACTGCTAAATTTATAGCTAGGGCTGTCCAACTGAGATTACAATTCATTGAACAAGTCGGAGTTGCATGTAAAGGAGATGAATTTATTTCAACTTATATTGTTGTTGTAACCCAGTAATTGCAAGCTTTGTTTTAGCTTATATATTTATTAATCTACGCATTTTATCTATTCTATGTATTTTACCTAAATCTGATTTTATTGACTGTAGCTTTGATATGGTCAAATTGACTAATCAATAAAGATACTACTACTACACAATCACCTCAGTTGTGCTCATCTCTGATGTTTCAGGAAAAGGGAAAGAAAAAAAGAAATCTCACACATAAAGAATTTTCTAGTAATGTAGTAGTTGGACTACTAGATTAAAGCTCACCAGACAACACAATTTAGCCATTTTATCCTATAGGAGCTCCTGGGCAAACTCCCATCCAGGCACTAACCAGGCAAAGGCCTACATAGTTTAACAGTGCAACACTATCATGTGTGTTATTGCTGTTTTACTAGTTGTGTTATTTGATATATTTTTTTTATTGTTCTTTTGCTGTATAATTTATTTGAATATGCTGTAATGCTGCCCTGGAAGTCTTCTTTATTACTGAAGGTGTGAGGTACAAATAATACTCATAATGATATAAACAAACACCATGTGCACTCAGATCATCCCCTGGGCTCTTTACAACACTTCCAAAAGAGGTGCAGGCTTTGGTTAGTCTCTGTGAGCCAAGAGGAAGAGTTTGCGGGGAGCTCTGCAAGCAAACAGCATCAGGAACACAGTGGAGTCTCTCTTTGGAGATCTGATGAGGAGGCACAGTGGAATTTGCTGTTGGAGTGTTTAAGCTGTGCTTCCTCCTGTGCTCAACCTGGATATTGTAAATAACCTCAAACAGTATGAAAGATTATGAAACTTAAGCATCCAGTTGCAAACATATCAGAGCATGCTACTAAGGGTTCCTACCTTAACATCTCCAACCAGGCCAGAATGCAAGAGTCCTTCAACCTCCCAGAAAAGCTCCCGCTGCACAGCACTGCCAGGACCCAATGGTGGTGGAGAAGAATTGCTTTATGCTGCCATCACTGCCAGCAGCAATAACGAGTTCTCACTTGTGTGTGCACTCAATGTGGCACCTATCCAGGGCCCATTTTCAACCTGCATTTTCAAAGCAGCCCTTTGCAGTGGTAGCAGCAGTACTACCAAACACACTTAATTGCTGCTTGGAATGACATGAGCCTTGTGGTTTTAAAAAGCAAGAAATGGGGGGGGGGGGTGAACTACCCTTGGACACTTTGTAAATCATGGGTGGGGAACCAGCTGAGTTCCGAGCTGGCTTTGCTGCCCCCTCACAGGTCCCAATGATATGAGCAATGCATTTACTTTATTTTTATTGATGTTAAATTATTTCTAGGCTGCTTTTAAGGGTATAACCCTTGCAGCCATGAAAATGACATTCTGATCTCAGTAGACTTGGGAAGATGGTGCTGGAAAAGCTGGAAAAATGTATTTTTGTCTATAGATAATCCTGACACAGAGTTAAGGTGACCATATGTACTGGTTTTACCAGTACAGTACTGATTTTGGGACATTGTCCTGGTTAGTCGTGAGATGTAACCAGTACAGTTTAGGACTAGAAAATCAAAAATTATTAATTTATCAAAAGATTGAGTACATCAAATCAATCCTTGATAAACCAGCCTAAATCAATTTTATTACTTTATCCTAGTTTTAGTTTTATTTTACATGACGGTTCTCGTTGTTGGATCTCGGCAATACTCAGCATTCAGCACACGCACTCTCACCATATTGTGGCCGCGGCGACTCTTCAATAATACTCCCACGCAGTACATACAGCCCGACCGTGGGGGAACTCGATGATGACGTCATCACACAGAGCCCGCCAAAATCGACCAATTCGGTGTTAGCTTCGGACTATAAAAGGCCCTCCGCAGCACATGACAGGCACCAGTGATCTGGCATCTTCGGACCGTGACACTGGCCCTCAGAGCTCCACGCTCTCTCGGTTACTCTAGCTTTTTGCTCCACCGTTTTCATGGCACACCTCGCTGCTTCGCCAGGACTAGGCTGACCATACATACCGTTTTAAAAGGGACAGTCCCGTTTTTTTTCATATTTCCTGACCATCCCTTCTTTTTAATATAAATGTCAATTTTGTCCCATTTTTAGTAAACTATATATAGTTGTTAAATTTTTGTAAAAAACTGGACGCGGCTTGTTTATTTCTCATAAGACTCTCCGCGTTAAGAAACCTCGGGGGGGGGGTTGAGCCAAGCCCCATGCGGAGCTGCTCCTGCGCTCTCCTTAGCCCTTAGACAGGGAGACTACTGATGTAGTCTAGAGCACCGTGTGAGCCACACCAAAGAAAGGGAACACTGCTATTTGTTGCTCAGTGCCCTTGGTGGGGGGGATTGTTTTTCCTTGTCTAGGGCCTGAACATGTGCCTTGGAGGCAGGGCCGGATTAAGATAGGGGCTATTGGAGCTGCAGCTCCAGGCCCCTACCACAAAATAGGCCCACAGGCCTGGCAGCGCCCACTCACCCGAGCCGCGCTGCCGCCTGCTGCCGCTGCCGCACTTGCCCTTGAGTCTCAGCTACTGTCCGTCTGCAAACCTGCAAAGCCCAATTCTTGGCACCCTTGAAACCGCAGCGACACTTCCAGTTCCTCAGCGAACGCGGCCTCTTTGGAGAGCGCCCCGAGCAAAGAGTTGGGACCAGGGCATCTATGGCTGTAGAGCAGCTCCTCTCGCTCTGTGCTAGGCGGCTGCCTGATGCTCAAAGGGAGCCGGAAGTCTAGGCTGTGTGTGTTTCATTCAAACCCCCTTTCCTATCTCTATGAGGGTGTGCTTGGAAATTGGCCTCCTCGCGAGTTTTCCCGGGCGAAGAGCTGAAGCGCGGCAGGGATTCCGGGTGCAGCACTTGGGTGAGAGCAGGAGCAAGGTTGGGGGGGGGGACGACCGCTTCCCGGAGGGGCTTCTCGGTGCAAGCTGCTGCAAAAGGCTCCCGGACCTGCAGTGTTTGCAGTGCCTGCCGCTCCTCCTGCCTTCCAAATTGAGGAATTTGCAAGTAAAAAAGGAAGAAAAGTTAATGTGTAATTTTATTTTAATCTACCAGCTTGATTCATTTAGTTTAAATGCAGGTTAGAGTTCAGTGAATAACCTGTTTGTGTGTTTAAAACTAGTGGTTGCTATTTATTTCAAGAGTTACTATCTGCACCACAATCATAACGCAGGCTGTATTGATTATGATGCTTTAATAATAATAATAATAATAATAATAATAATAATAATAATAATACTTTAAGGAACAAATTTTTATGAGCCAAACATCATACACTTATATTTAGATTGTTTATATGGTTTATGTTTATTTAAAAATGGTTGTTGTGAATGTTCTATTTATAACGGTTTTATTGAGTTAACAAGCTTATTGTTTACAAAAAAAGAAATATTTTCAATATGTTTCTGTTTTGGCACTTTAATGGTAATTAAAATATTTAATTTGTTTTAATATAAAATTGCGTCTTCATTTTATTTATTTCCATAAAAAGGCTCACCAAAATCCTCAGCACCAGGCCCATAATGCTCTTAATCCGGCCCTGCTTGGAGGGGAGTCATGGGGCCAAGTGGGGGGTTCTGTGGGGGCCCCAATTAGTGTAGTGACGGGTAAAGGGAGATATGGCGTTGGGAGGAGGACTAGCCAGGTAAGGGGAACACGGCCCAGACATTTAATGGCTGTGCCATGTTCCGGCCTTCCTCGCACCCGCAGGTTTGGTGGTTGCCCTATCAGCCTGCCCTCGTGTCTCCGGATGCTGCTTCTAAATGCCAGATTGGTGCAAAATAAATCCTCCCTCATCCACGATTTAATAGTGGATGAGGCAGCCGATCTGGCATGCATTACTGAGACCTGGGTGGGGGAACAGGGAGGAGTTAATCTCTCCCAGCTTTGCCCACCGGGGTACGTGGTGCAGCATCAGGGTAGACCTGAGGGCCGGGGAGGGGGGGTTGCCGTGGTCTATAGGAATTCTCTCTCTCTCCCCCAGGCTCCCTGTCCGTCTGACTACTGGTCTGGAATGTTTGCACCTTTTGTTGGTCCAGCGGGGCAGATTATGGATTCTGTTGGTGTACTGCCCACCCCACTGCTCAACAGACTCCCTGGCTGAGCTGACGGAGGTGGTCTCGCTGGCGATGCTGAGGTCCCCCAGGCTGTTGGTCCTGGGGGATGTTAACATCCATGCTGAGGGCACCTTGTCTGGTGTGGCTCAGGAATTCATGGACTCCATGACAACCATGGGACTGTCCCAACATGTCATCGGCCCAGCACACTCCAGACCTGGTTTTTTCAGCTGAGCATGGAGATGGTGATCTGAAGGTGGGGGACTTTGAATCGGTCCCCTTGTCATGGTCAGATCACTACCTGCTGAGATTTAGGGCTAACAGCAGCTTTCCCCCTCTGCAAGGGTGGGGAACCTATTAAGATGGTCCGCCCCCGGAGGCTGATGGATCCGGATGGTTTCCAGAGGGCCCTTGGGGGGTTTCCGGCTGATATGGCTGGCGGTCCTGTCGAATCCCTGGATGATCTCTGAAATAGAGAGATGACCTGGGCGGTTGACACGATCGCTCCTGAGCTCCCTCTCTGTAGTAGAGTTCATACGGCTCCGTGGTATACCCCAGAGCTGAGAGTGATGAAGCAAAACAGGAGACGGCTTGAGTGCAGGTGGAAGAAAACTCCTAGTGGATGCAATCGAGCCCTGGTATGTGCCTATAGCCAAGTATACCTAGAGGCAGTGAGGGTGGCAAAGAGACAACATATCACTGTCTCTATCCAATCATCTCTTTGCTGCCCAGCAGAGCTCTTTAGGGTTGTCCGGGGCCTGTTATACATTGGCCCCAGGGACATCATTGACCCATCTGATGCCCGCTGCAATATATTCGCTAGGCACTTCCAGGAAAAAATCTCTTGCATCCGCAGGGACTTAGACTCCAATGTTATAGCAGTAGAATCAGGAGAGGTACCCAGAGCACAGCCTGGTCTAGTTATTTTGGATGAGTTTCAGTTGGTACAGCTCAAGGATGTTGACAAGGTGCTTGGACGGGTTTGTGCAACCACGTCTGTTCTGGATCCTTGCCCCTCTTGGCTTATAAAAACTAGCAGGGAGGGAACGGCCGGCTGGGCCAGAGAGGTGATCAATGCCTCCTTGCGAGAGGGAGTGGTCCCATGCCACCTGAAACAGGCGGTGGTGAGACCACTCCTGAAGAAACCCTCTCTGGACCCGGAAGATCTTAACAACTTTAGGCCGGTGGCGAATGTTCCTTTCCTGGGCAAGGTCCTTGAGCGGGTGGTGGCCAACCAGCTCCAGGTGCTCTTGGATGAGACTGATTATCTGGATCCAGGCCTGGTTTTGGCACGGAAACGGCTTTGGTCGCCCTGTATGATGACCTATGTCGGAGAGAGACAGGGGGAGTGTGACCCTGTTGATACTCCTGGATCTCTCAGCGGCTTTCGATACCATCGACCATGGTATCCTTCTGGAGCGGCTGTCTGAGTTGGGGGTGGGGGGCACTGCATTGCAGTGGTTCCGCTCCTACTTGGATGGCCGGCTCCAGAGGGTGGTGCTTGGGGAATGTTGCTTGGCCCCATGGACTCTCCAATACGGGGTTCCTCAGGGGTCGGTCTTATCCCCCATGCTATTTAATATCTACATGAAACCACTGAGTGGGGTCATCCAGAGTTTTGGAGTGCGTTGCCATCAGTACGCTGATGACACACAGCTCTATTTCTCCTTTTCATCTTCAGCAGGTGAGGCTGTGGATGTGCTGAACCGGTGCCTGGCTGCGACAATGGACTGGATGAGGGCTAACAAACTGAGGCTCAATCCAGACAAGACTGAGATGCTGTTAGTGGGTGGTTCCTTTGACCGGATGGAGGGTGTTCACCCTGTTCTGGATGGGGTTGCACTCCCCTTGAAGGAGAAGGTTCGTAGCTTGGGGGTGCTCCTGGAGCCATCTTTGTCACTTGCGGCTAAGGTGGCCTCAGTGGCAATGAGTGCCTTCTACCAGCTTCGGCTGGTGGCCCAGCTATGCCCCTATCTGGACAGGGATAGCCTGGTCTCAGTAATCTACGCTCTGGTGAACTCTAAACTAGACTACTGCAATGCACTCTACGTGGGGCTGCCTTTGAAGACTGTTCGGAAGCTGCAGCTTGTGCAAAATGCGGCAGCCAGGCTTATTGCGGGGACTGGAAGGTCCAAGCACATTACACCTGTTCTGGCCCGTTTGCACTGGATGCCAATATGCTTCTGAGCCGAATTCAAGGTGCTGGTTCTAACATATAAAGCCCTAGCCAGTGTGGCGTAGTGGTTAGAGTGTTGGACTGTGACTTGGGAGATCCAGGTTCTAGTCCCCGCTCGGCCATGAAACTCACTGGGTGACTTTGGGCCAGTCACTGACTCTCAGCCTAACCTACCTCACAGGGTTGTTGTGAGGATAAAATGGAGAGGAGGAGGATTATGTAAGCCGCTTTGGGTTCCTTGCAGGAAAAAAGTCGGGGTATAAATATAATAAATAAATAAATACACTGCTTAGGACCACAATACCTGACGGAACGTCTTGTCTCTCCCAACTGCAATCTACCTGGACACTATGCTCAACATCTGGGGCCCTTCTCCAAGTGCCACCTCCAAGAGAGGCTCGGTTGGTAGCAACAAGGAGGAGGGCCTTCTCAGTGGTAGCCCCCCAATTATGGAATAAGCTCCCCACTGAGACCCGCCTGGCGCCAACCTTACTATCATTTCGGCGCCAGGTTAAAACTTCCCTCTATGCCAAAGCATTCAATAGTTAAGAGCTCAAAATAGCACGGGGGGGGGGGGATTGTCACCTGTAGACTTAGTTTTATTAACTTTTGGATTGTATTTTAAACTGTGCTTTTTAATTTGGTTTTTAATCTTTTTTTGTATGTTTTTATTGCTGTTTTTATGTACAAACTGTTGTGAACCACCCAGAGAGCTTCGGCTGTGGGGCAGTATAGAAAATAAATAAATAAATAAATGTCCAGGTTTTAAATTTGAAAAAAATTGTCACCTTATCCAGAGTCAATGTCCATTTTGCACTTCCTCTGACCACTTATTTCTACAAATCGTTCGTGGCTGCAAGTCATTTCTGGACATTGACTCTCCACAGCATGAACATTTTGAGTGGGCCTCAATGTTTGTGCTTCTTGCTCAAACAATGGCTCTAATTTATGGGTGGGTTGAGGTTACATACTTTCCCCTCAGTTTTTCTGCTTCCTGGAGTTAGCCACTGACAGGCTCTCTCCCTATGTGACCCCTTCTTTTTGAAGATATGACACTTGCTCCCCCCCCCCCCCCCCCCAATGTAAGCATGCACGTGAATTACTCGGCAGACATAATGCTGTTGAAGGTGTGAGTCCCTGGATTTGCTGCTGTTCTGGTTCTTGATTTTCTTGGGGCAAATGGTCATTAGTAGGTATACATGGAAAATTACAGGGCATTACAGAAGGCTGCTTCAGCCACTAATGCTAATCGCTGCACAGCAGCAAAGGTCAGATTTTTCAGACTCAGAGACATGGCAGTGCTGCTGAATTGCTTCATCTTGAACTCATGGAGCAGGCCATTCAGGAGTTCACCAAACTTACAGAATTAAGCAAGGCAGTGGAGCTCTGCCACAATGCCACATAGTCTGTTATACTTTGACTGGTATGCTAATCACGCTTTTTTTTTTTTTTTTTTTTTTAAGAAACCTCTGGAGGGTAGCAGTTGTTCCTCTGGAGGATAACAGATGTTCCCTATCCAGACATTGAGGCAACTCACACTCACAACTTTCTTACCTCTATACCCTCAATATTCTGTAGGTCTGGAAGGTGCTTGTCAGGCCATTTGTGTTTGTTTTGGTTTTTAATTCTTTTAATTTCCAAACATCTATACTAGTTCTGCATACCTTGTGAGTCTCCAGAGTATGTAGGAAACATTCCTTTATTTTTGGAGAGCCCTGTTTCTCTTCCGAGCTGATAGGCACACAATCTAAGTTCGCTATTGGAGGACAGAACAAGTGGGACCTACAACAAAAGGTTGCCGCGTAGAGTGTCCCTGTCAGGGAGCCGTGTCCTCCTCCATCCATGATTCTCCATTCCAATTCTCCCTCCCAGTTTTCCATTACTCCCCAGTCAACCAGCATTCTGTGGCCACCAAGCAGAGGGGGGGGGGGTGTCCACTAGGATTGGGGCCCCACATATTTGGGGCCTCGGATCTCTGGGAGGCCATCTGCCCACCCCGCCACCCCGCGTGCTGTGGCCACCACACCACCGCCACCACTTTCCTTCCCAGCAGCCTCGCAAGTTTTGGGGTGAGAGATCTCGCAAGACTTCCAGAGGAGATCGAGACTTCTGAATGAGATCTCTCAAGATGTCAGGCAAGATCCCCAGAGCCAGGAAGGAAGAAGGTGGCAGCGGCACCTGCTCCAGAGAGCCCCGTTGGCTGCGCTCTCACTGTAGCAAATGCCGTGGTAGGAAAGTGGCTGGCAGGTCTTTCAAGAGCATTTTCTGGAGCAGCAGCAGCCTTATTTATTATCTTCATATTGCAGGGTTGCAATTGCAGGGTTGCAATTTTTTTCCTTTTTACCAGTCTCTGTTCTTGCGCCTTTAACAGCTGCTAGATCTGTAACATTTATTGTTGTGCACTGAAAAGCTTCACCTGCTGATTTCTGAAGATCAAACTGCTGTTAAAGCCACAGAAGCATGCCAGACAGCTTTTTCCTAGGCAATAACAACCTCAGTTACAGGTGGGGTGGGGGCTGAGACCTCAGGATAGTGGTTTGCATATGGCCACTTTATGGGAGAAGTAAGAATTGAAATGGAAACATGGCTTGTACTCTTCACACTCAGCTCATTAATTACATCGGAAGCCACCACACTTACCAAATAGCAAAATTAAAAGGGAATGTTATCCAGAAATATCATCCTTGCTATTTTTACAGACAGTAAAATCATCCTTGATTAATTTGCAATACATATGTGAACGACTGTGTTTGGACTGGAAGCCTCTGTGTTACAGTATGAATAACTGAATAAAAAACAATGGAGTTGGTGGATTAGATCTTACAGTGTTTACTGGTCTGAAGCAATGGCCCTTACCAAAGATAAAAAGGTTTAAAAAAAAAAAAACCTGCCAAAAGCATGAAAGTATAAATACTTGAGAATGAGTAAAATGCAAAGCAAAAACCCAAGATACGTAAGTCAGAAGCAAGCTACATTAAAAGAGATGACATATAAAGCTGAGAACTGACAACTGTTCCCTGTGGAGGAATTTAAAGTACTTTAAAGGGGCTGGTGCAACTCCCCTATCAGGCAAGTTTCAACTTCTGGGTCTGTTTAGCATAGAGAAAAGGCAAGTGAGGTGAGACATGTCATAGAGGTGTACAAAATTATGCATGGTGTGGTGCAAGTAGATAGGGAGATATTTTTGTTTTTCTCCCTCTCTCATATTACTAGAACCCAATGCGGACATCTTATCTGAATATCTAAACAGCCCCGAACAGCCTGATCTTGTCTGATCTCGGAAGCTAAGCAGGGTCGGGCCTGGTTAGTACTTGGCTGGGTGACTGCCTTGGAATACCAGGTGCTGTAGGGAGGCACCAGACCTCAGTGTGATAGAGCACATGCTTTGCATGCAGAAGGTCCCAGGTTCGATCCCTGGCTTCTCCAGGTAGGGCTAGGAAAGAATCCTGCCTGAAACCCTGGAGAGCCGCTGCCAGTCAGTGTCGACAATACTGGGCTAGATGGACCAATGGCCTGACTCAGTATAAGGCAGCTTCCCATGTTCCTTATGAAGCTGATTGGTGGGAGATTCAGGACAGATAAAAGGAAGTACTCTTCACACTGTGCATAGTTAATCTATGGAATTCACTTCTACAAGATATAGTGATGACCACAAATTTGGATGGCTTTAAATGGGGATTGGACAAATTCATAGAGGATAAGGCTATCAACGGCTACTAGTCCTGATGGCTATATGCTACCTCCAGTCTCAGAGGCAGTGTGCCTATCTATGTACACCAGTTGCTGGGGAACATGGATGGGAGGGTGCTGTTGCACTCATGTCCTGCTCGTGGGTTTCCTGTGGGCAGCTGGTTGGCCACTGTCTGAAGCAAATGCTGGAATAGATGGATCCTTGGTCTGATCCAGCATGGCTCTTCTTACGTTCTTACGTGACTGCGCTGTAATGTAGCCCAGTCACTAATTCATGTGTGCATTATAGATATACTGCTCACCTACTCTTATCACTCTCACGGAAGTATTAAAAGGTAGTAAATGCATAAGGGATATGCCCTTTAGTGAGTATGGCTGACACATAAGACATTGCATACATGTAGTCAAATAAGATTAAGGGCAGAATCCAATGGGACACTTACGCCTCTGCCAATTCTCTTACGCCCTGCCAATTCCCATCTGCAAGTGCCACCACTTGCGGAACAAAGATTTAGCACTTCTGGGGCAACTGGAAAGCTCTGCAGACCTGTCCCAAACAAGAAACCACTCATTTCCACTCATTTCAGGGCTTCCTCTGGGAAGCACTAACGCTCTTGCTGCGCAAGCAGTGGGTCCTGCTCACGCAATGGAATCAGCAGGACCCACTGCTTGTGCAACAGAATCTGCAGTGTGTGAGAGAATCAGTGAGAATCAGCAGGGGTGTAAGTGCCCCACTGGATTCCGCCCATAGACAAGTTCTCTTGTCTCTAGAGATGGAGAAGATTACTTATCAAGCAGATTTTTCTTTATTTTCGTCTCTGGTTTCACTTGGATGAGTTTGAGCAAGTTTTGGTACATAAGAGCTGTGAATCTTGCAGAAAGGAAAGCTTAAACATTGAGCACTTTGATTACCTTTCTTCTCTCCTTGTTAATTTTATGTAAGCAGTAATCCACAGCTAGAAGAGTCAAATTAGCAAAACCAGAATCTCTGGTAGCATGGCTTTGGAAGCATTTGCAACAACTGTATGCAACTTAAATTTGCAGTGCAATCCTATGCACATCTACTTTGAAGTAAGCCACATTGGATTCAATAGACCTTACTCTTAGGGATGTGTGTATATGCATCTTTATTTGCTTTTATTGGGGTGGGAGGGTTGTCTTCCTTATTTGCTTTTTATTTTATTCAGGGTTGGGGGTCTTGCTGTTGTATTGCTGTGTTAAAGATAATCCGAAGCCATTTCTGCAGCTAGGGAGGATTATTCTTTCCCCCCAAGCCTGTTTGTGCTGGTTGATGGGAGTTGTAGCCCAGAACATATGCCACCCCTCTTTTTAAACCTGCTTGAGTTGTCAATTGTGATACTTCTTTTTCTTTAAAAGAAAAAAAAATCTGCTTGTGATTGCTTGCTTGTGGGGTGGGTGGATTTTTGATGCAGTCAGAACTTGAGGCCCTGTTTGCTCCTGAGTAATCCAGTCCTTCTGGCTTCAGAGTAGGCATTTATAAGATGGATTTATTTTTTTATACTGTGTGTACTGCTTCTTGGTTTGTTCTGAGGTTTGGAGAGGGGGATGCTCATGTAAAGAGATGCATGTTTGGATGCTCAGAAACTACTGGCCATGCTTACCATCATTTTGGATGCTTTTGTGTGTAGCCCTGGTGATATTATTATTATTATTATTGTTGTTGTTGTTGTCATTGTCATTATAATAATTAGAATCATCATTACCATCTCTGTATAATCATCAGTATCATTTTGCAGTGGGCTGCTCCTAGGTTCCAAAGACTGCTTTTCTGTGTGACTCTGAGAATATCCTCTTCCTCATCATCATTTTGTGTGACTGAGTGGATTGTCCCGCATCGTTTTTTCATGCAGGACCTTAAAGTGGTGAGGATGCTCATGTCAAGAGGTAGATTTTGGATGGTGTGCAATGGCTTGCTGCTGGTGGAGCAGGATAATGTGGGCTCAAAAGAATGTTTTCTGGTGGAGTTCTATGGATCAGAGACACCGCCCAGCCCTTTCTCTAGTGACCCCTTGGCCTCCGCCTCTCATGACCCCATCCTCTGTCCCAGGCCTGTGCCCTGGATCTTTTAGGTACCTAGCATCATCCCTGCCACTGAGCATGGGCTATTTTCATTGGGCTACCTTGGGAGTTTCCCTTAGGTCCCCCCTCAAAAAAAATTGTTATGCTTCTGCAAACCTTCGTTTTCCCAAGCCCTCTGATTTTCTCCCTGTGTATTGATGGTGCCATGTTGGCTACATAAGGATCCACACTAATCTCTGAGCTCTGGAAATCATGAGAAATTTAGGAAATTCCTAAATTATTATTTAGGAAATGATACATAAGATTTAGCATTAAGAAAACTTGATACCGAAATTATTATTGATGGTTACCCAGAGTTATATATGAACATTTCCAGAGGTTCTGAATAATCTTCTGCTACCAAGGTAACTAATAAAGGAGGGGCTACAAAATGGTCTCTTGATTTTTATACTTTTTTTCTGTAAAAACTTATTTCTATAAAATGGTTCTTCTCCCCTCCCCACTGCTATATTTAGCCCCAGTAAGTCTTATATCCATATTTGCCATGGACTGCAGTTTGTGTGCAAAGTTAAGCAAAAAGGTGAATGGCAGTAATGAGTCCATATTCTGGCATTCAGAAAACACGTTGATATCTCTAAACCCTTTCCTTATTATTTTGCTCAACCTCTTACAATTTTACTCAATATTGCATATATATATATATATATATATATATATATATATATAATTCGTGTGTGCTGTATTGGAATCCAAGCATAATAAGCAAACATTTATTTTAAAAATAAGAATAGCCTGTACAACGCACAGAGAAAGCAATATCTATAACATCTGGGACAATTTTAATAGCATACACTTCTGATACCTTTCTATATTAAACTAACATAGATCCAGGGTATTCAGTATAACAAGAGGCATTGCACCATCCTGTAATAAACACATGCAAAAATCAAATCACATCTTCCCCCTCACACAGGGATCAAACCCTAAACTGAAAGACTCAAAAGAGGCTCAAGTTCTAACATACATTATTGTTTTAGGCTCCTGGTGTTCAAGAAAGTGCTGAGAAGGAGGAAAGGAAGGAAGAAATAACAAGCAATTATAAGCTATGTTGTATTTACATGAAAGAACCTTTTTGTTGTATTCTTCAATCTCTTGTTTGGGCTGTCAACAGCAATTTGATAAAGACCATTCCTGTGCTTGACCTGTTTTTTCAGTGGTAACCTATATTGTGTATCACAGAAACCAGTGACAGGAAAATATATTCACTCTCTTGAAGCTCTTGCTTGTTGAACTTACATTTAAAACTCATAGCTGTTTGATAATTTAGCTAATGCTATTTCAGTTAGGAAACCAAACTTAAATTACGGTACTTTAATCTCACTTTCCCCCCTCCCCCAACACACACTTCATAGGCCAAAGCTCATGACAACAGTTTTGTGGTGAATAGTCAATTGTTACAAAATTCTAATTGGTTCTGGGTCAGTCCCTTTGAAATGACTGGTCTGCTCTAGTAATTTTTTCAATTAATCCCTAACAACTGACAAAACTTTGGATCTTGTCAAAAGTGTTGCAGTTCTTTAAGGTAGGTATGAATAACTTAATAAGGAATATGATTCAAATGAATACGTACCAGAAGATTGCCTACCTTACAATAACGAAGATTCTACTTGCATAAAATCTACCTGTTTGCATCCACATGTATTTGTTTATTTTATTTGTAACTGGCCTTTCTTCCAAGATAAATGGCACTCCAGGTGCCTTACAATCATAACTAAAACTTGATTGAAACAATAATAAAATGAATGCATTAAAGCACAATGAAGAACACAACAACCAGAATAAAAACAGCATCCAACCCAACCGATTTGCTTACACACCAAAGGCCTGCTTGAATAAAAAGGTCTTTGCCTGCCAGCAAAAGGACAACAGAGAGGGAGCCAACCCTACCTTCCTAATCATCTGCTCCCATCAGTGGTTCAAGCCTTGGTCCCCTCTCGCCTAGACTACTGTAATGCGCTCTACGTGGGGTTACCCTGGAAGACAGTTCGGAAGTTGCAGCTGGTACAGCATGCAGCAGCTCGCCTGGTTAAAGGCTGCCGCCGGCGTGATCACATCACTCCAGCCAGTGCTCAAAGAGTTGCACTGGCTACCAGTTGTTTGCCGAGCCGAATTCAAAGTGTTGGCGTTGACCTTTAAAACCCTGTACAGTTCCGGTCCAGTTTATCTCAAGGAGCACCTCCAGCAACATCAAGTAGGCCGCTCAATAAGATCTGCCACGGACGGCCTTCTCCCTGTCCCATCAGCCAGAGAAACCAGGCTGGTGGGGACTAGGAGGAGGGCCTTTTCTGTGGCAGCCCCCAATTTATGGAACTCTCTCCCCAGTGACCTCCACCATGCCCCTTCCTTGATTAGCTTCCTCCAGGAACATGGCTTTTCAGGCAGGAATATGGGGTGGGTTAGGATTTTTAAGTTTTGTACTGTTTTTAATTGTGTTTTATACTCTGTGTGTGTGTGTGTGTGTGTGTGTGTCCCTCTCTTGTATTTTATTGGACTGAACATCGCTCACAGTGGCTGGATGTCTGGCCAGATGGGCGATTCATCAATATAATAAATAAATAAATAACCCCAGCCTCCATTGGCAGGGAGTTCCACAGCCTGGGAGCAGCCACCAAGAAGGCCCTCTCTTGCATTG
Organism: Shinisaurus crocodilurus; assembly: GCA_021292165.1. Classification (NCBI taxonomy): domain Eukaryota; kingdom Metazoa; phylum Chordata; class Lepidosauria; order Squamata; family Shinisauridae; genus Shinisaurus; species Shinisaurus crocodilurus. The sequence goes on from CM037876.1 coordinate 107,977,835, forward strand.
CCACCAACACACCCCTGGTATTGAAAGAAGGGCCTCTCCCGAAGATCTTAAGACCTGGGCAGACTTGTATGGGAGAAGGCAGTCTTTCAGGCAGCCTGGTCCCATGTAGGCCAACACTTTGAATTCGGCTCGGCAAACAACTGGTAGCCAGTGCAACTCTTTGAGCACTGGCTGGAGTGATGTGATCACGCCGGCGGCAGCCTTTAACCAGGCGAGCTGCTGCATGCTGTACCAGCTGCAACTTCCGAACTGTCTTCCAGGGTAACCCCACGTAGAGCGCATTACAGTAGTCTAGGCGAGAGGGGACCAAGGCTTGAACCACTGATGGGGAGCAGATGATTAGGAAGGTAGGGTTGGCTCCCTCTCTGTTGTCCTTTTGCTGGCAGGCAAAGATCTTTTTATTCAAGCAGGCCTTTGGTGTGTAAGCAAATCGGTTGGGTTGGATGCTGTTTTTATTCTGGTTGTTGTGTTCTTCATTGTGCTTTAATGCATTCATTTTATTATTGTTTCAATCAAGTTTTAGTTATGATTGTAAGGCACCTGGAGTGCCATTTATCTTGGAAGAAAGGCCAGTTACAAATAAAATAAACAAATACATGTGGATGCAAACAGGTAGATTTTATGCAAGTAGAATCTTCGTTATTGTAAGGTAGGCAATCTTCTGGTACGTAATTCATTTGAATCATATTCCTTATTAAGTTATTCATACCTACCTTAAAGAACTGCAACACTTTTTGACAAGATTCAAAGTTTTGTCAGTTGTTAGGGAAGGGATTAATTGAAAAAATTACTAGAGCAGACCAGTCATCATTTATAAGTCATAGCCAGCACTTTCAATTGTACCTGGAAACATATCAGTGAAGCTGGTGTAACAAGGAAGCTGCGGGCCCCAGTCAACAGTTTGGCTGCAGCATTCTGGACCAGCTGAAGTTTCCAAACAGTTTTCAAAGGCAACCCCACGTAGAGCAGATTACAGTAGTCCAAACAGGATGTAACTAAGGCAAGCATGACCATGGCCAGATTAGACATGTCTCAGAATAGGTGCGGTTGGTGCACTAGCCTCAGCTGCACAAACACACTCCTGGGACATCAGATACCAATTTAGAACTAGAGCAGCTTCCTTGGATTTAGATGGAAAGGAGAGATAGAGTTGTGTGTCATCAGCCTACTGGTGGCACCAAACCCCAAAACACAGGGCAATCTCTCCCAGCAGTTTCATGTATATATTAAATAGCACGGCAGATAAGAAGGAACCCTGACACCACAGGCCAATGGCCATGGCGTTGAACAGGAATCCCCCAGCACAGCCTTCTGAAATCACCCATCCAAGAAGGACCGGAGCCACCATATAATGATGCCTCCAAGTCCCATCTCAGATAGACACCTCAGAAGGATACCATGGTCAGTGGTATCAAGTGCTGGTGAGAGGTCCAGCAGAACCAGCCAGGACACACTCCCCCTGTCCATTTCCTGGCATACATCATCCACCAAGATGACCAAAACAATCTCTGTCCCATAGCCAGGCCTGAAGCCAGATTGAAAAGTGTGGAAGACCAGCAACCGGGACTTAACGGGTTAACCGGCACTGAGATATGGCCCTTCAAAAGGATATCAAGCGATTCAAACCCAACCGCAACCTAAAAATCTCCACAAAAAGGATCTAGATTAATCCATCTCCACAAAAGGGATCTAGATTAATCCATCTCATCCAGAAATCCCTGGAGCTGAGAAGCCACCACATGCTCCAGCACCTTGTCCAAGAATGAAATATTAGAGACCAGCTGGAAATTATCTAATACAGTGGGGTTCTGGGAGGGGGGTTAAACAAAGGTCTTACCACTGCCTCTTTTACGCAAGGCAGAACCACACCTTGCTGTAAAGAGGTGTTCACCAATATCCGTACCCACTCAGCCATCCTCAGCTGCTTTTATAAGCCAGGAAGGGCAAGGGTCCAGCACACAAGTGGTAGACTTCACTTCTCCAAGGACCCTATCCACATCCTTGGGCTATACAAATTGAAATGTATCCATTGTAGCTGGACAAGTAGGGATCAAAGTTACATCCACTTGACCTGTATCAACTATGGCACAGATATGATCGATTTTATCAGTAAAGTGTTGCGCAAATTGGTCACAGAGGGCTAATGAGTGGCCCACATTTTCTTCTTGTGGGCCAGAGTGCGATAGGCCTCTGACCACCCAAAAAAATACCTGCTGAGTGACTCTGTGCAGATGCAATGGTGGCGGAAAAGTACACTTTCTTTGTTGTGCTCACTGCCATAGAGTACACTTTAAAATGAGCTCTAGCCCATGTTTGATTGGACATTCTGAATTTCTGCCAACATCAGTCCAGTCTATGTCCCATTTGTTTCATAGCCTACAGTGCCCTGGAAAACCAGGGGGCTTGTTTGTCTCCACACAATGGGAGAGAATGCTCAGGAGTGATTGTGTCAATCACTCAGGCCATTTCTCCATTTCAGAGGTCAACCAGGGCTTCACCAGAATCACCAGCTGAGGTGACAGGAAAATCCCCAAGCGCTGTCAGAAAACCATCCAGATCCATCAGTCTCCTGGGGTGGACCATCTTAATTGGCCCCCAACCACAGCCTGCAGAGGCTCCAAGTCCCAGTAAGTCTACGCCCAACCAGGTAGTGATTTGTCCATTTGGATCAGCATCATCCCATCCTGTGCAGGAAACCTGATCCAAAGTGTGCCCTGCTGTATGAGTGGGGCCAGATACTAACTGGGGCAGAGCCATCGTTGCCATGGAGACCATGAAGTCCTGAACCACTACCAGCCAGTCCCCCAGCATAACAAGCCAAAGAGATTCCAGCACCATCATATTATAGATTTATTTCCTGGTTTTCTTGGAGAACTGGTGTATGAGACTTAATTATAGAAAATATATTTGACTATTATTGCACACATGTTGAAAGTGGAAGTTCCATTTTTAGACATATAATAGAGTTTTTCAGTGCAATAAACTTGTTTTCTTGCTTAAAGTGATATTGCAAAACAAAACAAGTCCAACCATCCATTCTATCATTAACAGCCGTTTAATCTTATTCTTAGCCCTTTTACCAGGCTAGCCAGTTGACAATAGTCGAATAGTTTCATTTGAAAACATCAGATGATCTTTGGCCAGTAATTTATCTTCAAGTGAGTAAGGTTCCCAAAAATTTTCCACAATGAGTAAGAGTTAAAAGTACACAGTACCATTTTCAAAATTCCATATTTCTTGAAATATGGCATATGTTGGAGTGAATATAGTGTTGAATCCCGAGTTGTTCTGATCGAGGAAACCAATGAACATGTTATCATGCCTGTCAAATCGATAGTAATTAATTGGCAGTTAATCATGGCAGTTTATTATTTCCACCTTTTATACATGATTGCAGAATGCAGATACAGATACATCAATAGACACTGAATTAACAAGTTTCGTTTTAGTTTTTCTTGTGTCTCCTGAGTGGGAAATACTGCTAAGTATGTACTTTGCAGAAAGGGTAGTCAGGGTTGGTGGTCATGAACCCTTGCATGAAAATAAGCCATTTGTGAATGCTGGACTTTCCACTCCCACTTACTGCTACTGCTGGACAAGCATTTTTGCCTTTCAGGAACACAGTTTGGCCACATGGAACAGTTACTGCACAGATTTCCCCTGCAACTCCTTACAGGGCTGGGGTAAATATTGTCTCTATTGTGGGATGTTTACAATCAAAACCATAGAGTTATGTTTAGCCACAGGGAGGCCTGATAGTTTTCTTGAACATTCCCAGAGAGGACTCTGTGAGGCAAATTCCCTTATGTCCTCTGGTAGGAAGTAGGTGTGGCTTATTGCTTCTCCTTCCTGCCTGTGGACACACAGTGACTTGAATCTTAGAATTCATCATTGCAGCAGTGTAAAATCTTGCTCCAGATCTGAGCTCATCGCTCAGAGATCCAATGAACCTAGATGAATGAGTATTTTGCAGCTGTACATATCTTTTAGTCGGCCTGAAGTTGAACTGCAACATCTGAGAAAATGTTATTTTTAACCTTTACAAGACTGTTTGTCTGATTGGCATTTTAAAGGGAGATAAAGAAATTCAAAGAAATTCAGGCTGCTACAAAGCATCCTGAATTAGCAAATGCCAATACTGCTGTAACGAGCAGATCCAAGCTTCCACTTAAAGCTGAAAGGGGACTATCTCTGCTATTCTCATAAGCGCGGGAAAGGAGGGATAATATCACAGATATATCCTCTCCTAGTTTCTGATCATCAGTCCCAACATCTATGACTTCAGTTTCTCTTCCAAGAGGGAGGGGAGAGGCTGAGGGAAGGGCACTGGAGGGAGGAGCCCCTGGGTGGCAGCACTCTCTGTCATTCAAACACCTACTGAGCATCTCGGTCCAGGGACTATGTGCTGCAGCTGCTGATCGTTGTCTCCACAGGTGGCCCAGTCCCCTTTCCTAATGCCACACAGACTGGAAGGGGGTCTCTTCCAGCATGACCAGCAGCAGTGACCACTGTGATTCTGGCTGGGCCCCTGTGAGGTTGCTAGCCCATGTTCAATGAGCAACTCTTTCTTTGCAGGCTGCTTGATAGACAGCAATGTAACAGTGAAGCCGTACCAGCATCAGGAAGGAGCCATGGGCTAAACCACATTTGCTACACTGCTGGCATGCAGCCTCCAAAGGCACAGGAGCCTTGCTGGGGCAAGATGGCTGGCACTGCTGGTCCAAGTGCTGGTCCAAGACATTTTGCTGCCTGCAGTGGAGCCCACATCTTCCCCCTCACCCTCCCAGGCACACACACTAGACCCAACACTTTAAAAAAAAATGTTGCTGCACCAGTTCTCCTGCCTTCATCTACCTCCCCTTCCCCTCATGGTGCAACCTGAAACAGGTACCTTTGCACTGCTGCATGGCAGGGTCAGCCCTTTGTCCACTGGGCTTGTTTGGTTAGCAGATAGAGATCCATTCCACACACCCTAGTTTTTTTCATAGGATCATAGAGTTGGAAGGGGCCTACAAGGCCATCGAGTCCAACCCCCTGCTCAATGCAGGAAACTAGAGGAGGGAGGGGTCTCCCATCCAAGTAATAACCAGACCTGACCCTGCTTAGCTTTCCACACTCAGATAAGCTGAGCCAGTGTAAAGGATCGGAAATAGAGTGCTGGTGGTACAGGAGATAAGGAAGGGGAGCCTGGCTGCGGGAACCCCAGTTCAAGACTGAGCCACCACTGCCAGCTGCTAGACTATAACAGCACTTCAGTTAGTGATGACATCAAAGTTAGTAATTATCTGCTTCATTATATGAATCTGTGCAGCTTGTATTGCTCATCTGCATTACGAACAAAATACTCAAGCTGCTAAATTTTGATTTGTAAATTATTAATTCTGTGGTGTTTTTTTAAGGGGGACATCTTAGAAAGCAAAGAGACAAAATTGTGTCGATTAACACAGACAACTCATTTCATTCATAGTTGTATCAACTGAGCAGACAACTTGACAGAGGAAGCAGAAGATTCCTAATTGTGCTGGCATGCATGGACATGAACTCTCACCATAGGGAATATGTATTATGATACATTCCAGTCGTGGTGTTTGAGGAGTGGACATGGACTGGACAAAGAAGAACTTGTTTTTAAAAAATCCAAAACCCTTTCAACTTTTAGAAAACATTTGACACTATTATAGAGCGAGATTATGGACCCCTGCGAAAAGTGCTAACTTCCTTACATGATCCAGTGTTTACTCCTTCAATTCTATCTATTGCTCACCTTTAAATATAAGGTACAGTGACATTTCCATTATTTCTCTCTTTATAATAGTTCTTTTTAAAAAAAAAAAAGTTGGAACACACTTGAATTTTTAAAACTAAATCTTCTTTAAACAGTTCTCTTAGAAAGCTGACTGCCAAACTACATGAGGAAATGGAGATCTTTAACTGGATCTCCTGTCCCTTAATGTTGGCAAGTAGCAGCCACAGGGCACCTGCTCTATCCCCAATGTTTTCGCATTGAAAATTGCTCCCCCAAAGCTGCTGTATGTTAGGAAAAATGTATGTATGTATACATAAGTGTACAATATAAGCATCAATATAAAGGTAGCAGCTGAAACCATGCACATGAGTTGACCCAGACAAAGAAAAGATGTAAAGCCAGAAATGGAGGAGGAAGGGGAAGAGCTCTGCAGGACACCCACAGGAGAGATGAAAAGATCCACCAAGGAAAAATGATGGGAGACAAAGAAGAAATCGAGGAGGGTAACCTCTTCAGAAAGTGTTTGGCACTGGATTCTCAATCTGCTCTTACCTCTCCTAATCCATTTACCGCCTCTCATTTGGAGCTGCAAAATTTGACATGGGAAGCCACGGGGGGGGGGATTTAACCCTTTCCCAGCCGTTCCCCAATATAAATGACCTTCAAACTCTATTTGCTCCATGTGTGTGTGAGTGAGGTGGGGGGGGGATACAACTGCTTGTATCATGCTGCCCCCATGGAGCAAATAGCAGCTGGGTGGGAGCAATTTAGTTCTGGAAAGGCATGGCGGCGGGAAAGGGTTAAACACCCCACCGCTGAATAGCTTCCTTGATCAAATGAGTAAGGCACGCACACCGGCCTTTAGTCAATTTAGAACTTCCTTTTACAAACCCATCCACGGTGTCTCAGAAATATCATATTTTTGTTCTTGATGTCAAGAAGACCCACATGTTATGTTTCTGGTGGGAAGCTGTTTCCCCTGCCCTTATAGAAGAAGTATAAGGTATGTCAAGTTGAAAATCTACAGGTTTATCACACTAGTGCAGTGTTCTCCAACCTTGGGTCCCCAGATGTTTTTGGCCTACAACTCCCAGCATGCCCCAGCCAGCTATGCTGGAAGTTGTAGGCCAAAAACTTCTGGGGACCCAAGGTTGGAGAACACTGCACTAGTCATTCTGTTGCAAATCCTAGCACACAAATGCCTAACAGAGAGCTACAGTGAAGAGAGGTAGAGGGCAAAATGATGGTGTTACTTCTATTGATACAGACACCTTTCCATTCGGCAGCTTGCAGAGGAACCCAACCACTGGCCAGCATTACAAAAAGAAAGATAAGCCTTGGTGAAAATATGTCAGACAATTTCTATGTCCTGGGGGAATCGCAGCCTAATGAGTCTTCTTGGTTTTTAAACAGAGCATCCTGTAAGGGTAACAATAGTTTTAGTGGTGGTGGTGGTTTTGTTTTGTTTTTGGTCTTCCTTCTTGTCTTAGAAAAAGCATCTGGGCAGCAATGTAGGACCACAATATAGGTACATCAGGGGGGAGCCAAAGAGAAGCTGGGAGTTTGCTTTTGTCTTCATCTACAGACAATTATCATTCTTTTATCTCTGATATTGATAACCCTTCATGAATAGATTCACAGATCATAAGAGTTGGAAGGAGCCTACAAGGCTATCGAGTCCAACCAGTGCAGGAAACTAGGAGAGGTCTCCCATCCAACCAGGCCTGACCCTGCTTAGCTTTCCATGCTCAGACAAGCTGAGCCAGTGGGAGCCACAGGTCAAATCTTCTCATAACCCGTTTCTGAGGGCAAATGAAGCCAGACCTACGATGGAAAGAGCAGCAATATACGGGGACAGACTCTTATCAGATCCATTTGTTTGCATAGCAGGTCCGCGTGGTACAGAGTCTGTCGCTTGTGTCGTGAAAAGGAGGAGAAAGTGGTCAGGGAAGGGCTGGCCTTGGCAGAGTCCGGGCTGAGCAAGGGGATATTACGCAGGCGGACCAGTCTCCTGGTCTGTACAGTCAGTCACTCCTGAACAAGAGGGGTACAGTCATTCCTCTCCCGAAAACCGGGGCACCGTCACGGGAGCGGTTATCCATTCCCATTCACCAGGCTGAAATATTTGCCAAGACTGGCGAAAAAGACGTAAGGGACGGCGCTCCCCGGATAAAGCAGAGGCAGGGAAACGGTCGCCGCTGGCAGCGAGTGCGCATTGAAGAAAACGCGGCAGCCGCTGTACAGGGCCGGGAAGGCGGCGGCGGCGGCGGCGGGAGCAGGACCGGCGGCCAGCCGCCCTCTTTCCTCGAGCTGCGGCTCCGGGAGGGCGGCGGCAGCGGCAGGAGGGGCCTCCAGGTCCGCGGACATCTGTCGCTTGAGCTTATTCCTGCGATTCTGGAACCAGATCTTCACCTGGGTCTCGGTGAGCTGCAGCGCCTTGGCCAGGCAAGCCCTCTCGGTGCTGCTCAGGTAGCGTTTCCGGTCGAAGGTGGCCTCCAGGCGGAGGATCTGGCTCTTGGAGAAGATCGTCCGGGTCTTTTTCTTGGGGGCGGCGGCTGACAGCAGCCGGGCGCTCGGCCTGCCGCAGCTCCAGGCCAGTTCTTGCTGGGAGGGCTCCGGGCTCAGGCGGCAGCCCGTTTCCTCGAGCCCAGGGGGAGACGCCGCGCCTCCCGGCCCCTCATCCCCAAGGAGGCCGCGCTTCTCTGGCCCTGCAACGGAGACGGAAAGGCGGCATGAACGCGCTGCGCGGCGGGCCTCGGAAGGACTGCAGGACTGCGGGGCTCGGACCGAGGGGGAGACGGAGAGGTGCCGCCGCGCAGCGGCAACCGGCGAAGGGCCCCCCCATAACTCGACGGCGCGGCAGCCACAGCGCGCAGGGAAAGAGCTCGGACTATAAAGGGGGGTGTCCCCCGAGGATAGAAGCGGGGGCTGCGTTCTGCTTGGGGCTCTCGGCCGGCTCCCGCCCCGGCTGCTTCCCAGTCTTCGCCGCGTTCTTTCCGTGCGCTTCCGTTGGCAGCCTCCCTCCCCTCCCCTCTCCACCGGCGCCTTAGTGAACTAATAAAGGTCCAGTACCGCGCGAGCAGGGGAAGTAAATGGGGGCGAGGCCAGAAGAACTCTCTGCTCATGCTCAGGGGCCCTTCGCTCCCGCCCCAGTTCCTCCTCGTAAGCCTGCGAAACCCGCAATGGAAACAGAAATGGGCACGGACCCCCCAACCCACCGACCCCAGTCCCGCCAGCCGGCCTCTGTACCCCGAGTGCGGGCGCGCTCGCCCGGCTCCCGCCCTGCCCACTCCTCGTCTGCCGCCTCCCCGGAGGGGCGCCTCTTGCCGGGCTTCTGCGTCAGGAGGCTGGCGATGGCGAAGGGCAGCTGCGGTCGGGGATGCGGCTTTTCCTGCTCCAGCGGCCTCATGCCCTGCTCGGTCGCTGCAGCCACGGGGCGGCCCCCGACGGTGGGCGCTCCAAAGACGCCTCCTCGCCGCCCTCGCCGGGCTGCACCGTAGGGGTGGGGGGAGGGAGGGGCCTGTCCCAGCCAGCGGAGCGGGAGCCTGGACGGCGGCGGCGGCGGCCGAGCAACTGCGGCGAGAAGGCGGCTGCCAAACGGCGGCGACGCGGGTGGGCGGCCGGAAAGGGAGAGTGAGTGGGCGGGGCCAGGCTGGGGAGGGGAGCGGCGGGAGAGGCGTCCGAGGGGGGGAGAGTGGCGCCGGCCCGGGATCTCTGCAGGCACTTGGGGGGCAAGGCGAGGCTGCCGGTGGAGGGAAGGTGCGCCCCCCCCCCCGAGCGCTGCCGTCCCACCCACCCCCACACCCCCGGGCTCTCTGGATCAGAAAGAGAAGGAAGAAGGAGCCGGCGACAGAACAGTGTGCGGGAGCGGGGAGGCGACCCGGACGGCTTCAAAGCAGGGCCGTGGTCAGCCTAGGGGGTGGGGGGCAGTTCACCTGGGGGGCAGTTCACCTGGTTTGCCTTTTTTAAAAAAAAAATGCAATTTGTATTACATTTCCCCCAAAAAAGCAAAAAACAAGCAAAAAACAAAAACAAAATACATACTACTACAACAAATAAAACTTAACAATATTAATACATAAACCCACCCCAATCCCTCCCCACTCAATCCACATTAGATTATTATATTTCACTTCTTTATAAACTGCTTCTTTTTTCATGAATCCCACAATTTTGTATACATTTGAATCTTTTTTCATATACTCTATGTACTGTCGCCAATCCCTCTTAAAAGTATCTTTTTTCTTTGTTCCTCAATACAATCAAATTTTGTGTCAACTTTTCATTGATTGTTATATCCCATATTTTCTATTTCCAACTAGATGATGTCAGCATTCGAGCTATCTTCCAATTGTTTGCTATTAATTGCCTTGCAGCTGTCAACAAATAGCCGATTAAGGTTTTCTCTTTTACATTTCTATCAAAATTGCCTTTTAAAGACAAAATTGTAAACTGTTTTTTAAATTATTATTTTTTAAAAATTAGGGGGCAGAGAAAATGTAGGGGGTGGGGCAACCCCCACTACAGCTCACCCACACACACCCACACACCTCCCCCCCCCAGTCCTCCCCAGGCTACAGGCCCGCTTCGAAGGGAAGCTAACTTGCGAGAGCAGCGGGGTGGGAAATGTTTGTTTTCAACAACATTGATATACCTTCAATTAAAAGAAAACTTCCAGGGCTGATCAAAATAAGAAATGTTGGAGACCTTTTCGTAGCCAGCAGGGAAGGGAAAGTGCCTGGCCAAAGTCCCCCGTTCTCTGTACAGGGTAAGCTGTCGCCTGCGGCAGGAGATCGAGGCCTTATAGGCGGAGGGCGGGAACAGGAGAACCTGCTTGGGAGGAAGGACCTCGGAGAAAGCACGCACCTCCAGCGAGGAAGGACTCACACGAACACACACACACCAGGGATGTCTGGCACACAGTTTAGAACACGATAAGGAAAAAAATCTGGTGGAGGACGAGGTAACTTCAAGGTCCCGGAGAGATCGATAGGGAAAGGACCCTCCTAAACCAGCGAGCTCAGCCCTAGGAGTCTTCCCAAAGTACACCGTGGTCAAGGACCAGACTCTCTCCCGTTCAGTGATGGATGCTTGTCTGGAATGACCGTCAAAGGTTCTGTAGATCAGGAGGTCTGTTTGTTTGTTTGTTTGTTTGTTTGTTTGTTTGTTTAACTGGAGGTCCTCATACTCTCGTGGGTAACCTTCAGGGCCATGCCAGCGGTGGAGACCAAAGTCAAAAGTGGGTACAACAAAGCCATATACACGCCGACCATTCACACATATCCATCCACACGCAGGCGCGCGTGCGCGCGCACACACACACACACCCTTACAAAACAAGCCTGTGGCTCACGCTGGCTCAGCTTGTCTGAGCGTGGAAAGCTAAGCAGGGTCAGGCCTGGTTATTGCTTGGATGGGAGACCCCCTCCTCTAGTTTCCTGCATTGAGCAGGGGGTTGGACTCGACGGCCCTGTAGGCCCCTTCCAACTCTATTATCTATCTATCTAAAACAGTGGACGAATAGGTTGTCCTGCGTAACCAACCAACCACCGCATACGCAGCCGGGCTTGCGCAGAAGTCCTTCTTGGTCCAGTGTCCCCACGGACTTCAGTGGGAACGGCCCACGAGATAGGGAAGCTTCATGGGCATGCGCCCTTGGACTGTGCCCCGTATGCCTTGGAGGCCTGTATTTGCTTCGCAGAATCAGGAAAGCACAGGGCGGGAGAGGACCCTAAGATCCACCCCTCAGGGAGTCCGGAACTAGATGAGTTTCCCACTTGCTGAGCTGTTTGGAGAAGGAGAGGGCTTCCCTATCAGGGCTCTCCAACCTTGGGTCCCCAGAGATGTTCCTGGCCTACAGCTCCCAGAATCCCTTGCCATTGGCCATGTCCAACAAGCAAGAACGAAAACCATGCGACCCCAGCATACCTGGACACAGAAAAGCCCCAAGCAAACGGAGGAAGAGCAGGTCTGGGGCTAGAGTAGAAGCTCAAGAGGACGAGGTTTTCCGTGGGACTGCCATTTCTCACAAAAGACCTGGTGTGTAAGTACCGGTAAGTGTGCGCTCATAAGATAGCAGGCATGGTGGAAGACGAGCAAGAGCGTCTCTGTAGCCCTTGATTCGCAATATTCTGTTCCCTGGGTCCCCAACTGCAGGGTCGCTCCCTTGAATTGTCCAGTTCATGCCTGGAGTTTGGCTCCTCTTCCTCCAGCTGCGGGCGATGACGCTGAAAGCAGATTCGAAGCCAGCGATCGGAACCGTTTCCAGGGGGTAGTAGCCCTGTAAGTCTGTTGCTGCAAAAGCAACAAAGGCGAACAAAAAGCGTGCGCAGTAATAAATACGTTAGTCTTTAAGGTGCCAGAAGACTCGTTGTGGTTTATATTAGAATTGCTGACCTTCTATAAAAGATAATTGAGCAAGAGGAGGCATTCACCGAAATGAGCGCATCTTTAGACCTGGAGCATCAATTATGGAAAAGGCTGACGTGGTTCTTTGAAAGAGGAAACTTGAGAACAGAATACGACTTCGTGCACAGACTGATAGACACACGCGCGCGCACAGGCCTGTCACTTTTCCAACTGGAGAAAAGGACCAGTCTTGCAATAAAACAATCTATGTCTAAGGCCAAGGCACACTTACCCGGGGGTGAGCCCCCTTGAACAAAGTACACCTGAGGACTAGGCCGGCGTGGAAACGAGAATTGTTTTCTCTATGCTGTTTAGTGACGCTGGCCTAGAATCCGGGGTGGGGTGGGGGGAGAAGAGAAAAGATGGAGCATTGGCAGAGGAAGGGTCTGCATCTGATCGTGTAAGGAGTTAAACAAAGCGTTTATAATGTGGTGAGAAATTATAGAGGAGAAAATAGAATGCCATAGTTGGGACGTGTTTTAAACATCAAGGTGTGTGTGTTCCTCCCACCCTGATCTGATCTTTATCCTCGTCCCTAAATGGAGCATCAGATGCTCACCGGGATGGGGGAGTTTAAGCAGCTTGCCTAACGCCGTGCTGCCTAGTGGTTAGGGTTAGGTGAAGTTAAGTCCCAGTTTGCTTAAGAAAGAGACCCCCAAGTCCATCTTCTTCTGGCTGTTTTCTTATTTCTGCGACCTGTCGATATTATCCTGCGAGGCTAGGCTTCAATGCGAATCAGTCAGCATGGTTGTGTGCACAATATTTTATAGTCAAAGCCTACTTTCTGTTTTAAAAGGAATTCCGTTAGGAAAATAATGCAAGGAGGAAATAAGGTGGCTTTCTGGAGGACAGATTTTTTTTTTTAAACAACACTCTTATTTCAGTTGTTTTATTACACCTTGTCAGTCTGGAATTTGTTTTAAAAACAACTTATTTCAGTCGTTTTATTACACCTTGCCTATCTGGAATGAGTCCTTGCGCTGTTGGAATACATCGTTTGCAAAATATAATCGAAATGCATATCTATGCTGCCAAGAGACTTCTGAACTGAGATTTGGGCCTGGGGTGGTTCTTGAGCAATTTTTTTAAAAAAATTGGAACCTAGGATCCAAGTTGTAAGACACAACATTCATGTTTCAGGTCTTTCACAACTGTTTGTGCATTTATGGATGAGTTTTGCAAGCCCTGTAGCCTGAGATTGTGCCGGTTTGGATCTGAATCTGGCCGTTGTTTTGGGAGAAAGGCCCTACCCCCCCCCCTTTTAAAAAAAATCTCTAAGGTTAAACATTCTGAACAAAGGAAGGACCTGGCTATTATTATTTTTTTGCAGCGCTACTATACCTAAAACTCCATTGTCCAAGTAAGCAAGCCTCAGCACACTGGCTACAATCCTGTGCCTAGAGAGGATGCTTAAATCCCATTGAAGTCGACGGGATTTAAGTAGGATGTGAGCGGAATTGTAGCCTTTGTGGGGAAGCAAGTTCAGTTGAAATCAAGGGGCGTCAACTGGTTTTAAGTAGAAGAGCATCCCTGCATAACTGGTGTAATGAGCTGGCTACTAGCCATCACATCCATACCTTGTTCCAGGTATCAGTGTTCTCCAACTTTGGGTCCCCAGATGTTTTTGGCCTACAACTCCCAGCTATGCTGGCTGGGGCATGCTGGGAGTTGTAGGCCAAAAACATCTGGGGACCCAAGGTTGGAGAACACTGAATTATTTCTATATGACACGCTCACCGTCATATCATTCACCCAGACATGGAGGTGTATGCGATCTTATCTAATTTAAGTCCCATTCATTTCAATTGGTCTAATCTAAACTAATGTTGGAGATAACCCATTGTCATATTCCTCATCGGTTTTAGAACTGATATAGGAAAGAAGGTGAAAACACTAGGGGGCTCTTGTTACCATTGGACCTCTTATATTTCGATTCGGAAGCGAATCCCAGCTGAGCTCAAGCGATTCGTCTCGGAGATGGACTGCGCTGGCAGCGGCCCGTCGGAACGGTTCTGATTCTAATAGATCCTTGTTTGAGGGTTGTTGTTGTTTTTATTTGAGCAGATGGAATAGATCTCACACGTGTTTCTTTTCATTTCGGTGGAGCATGCTTCCGAGCTAAGGCTGCGATCCGGACATAAATAGCACTTACTCTCGCGCAAATATGGGTAAGACGGGACACTAGACAGATTCCTTGGTGTATCTGAAAATGTGCTCCCAGCCAAGCAAACCACAGACTGGCTGTTCACAGGCTGTGCATTTGGGGCCCCCACACGGATTTCCCTGCTGTTCGTGGACATTTGCATCGCTTGCCTAGAAGAGGACTTCTTTTCATCAAGGTAGTTCCGTTTTGTTGTTGTTGTTGTTTACTAAAGGCAGTTTTCCAGAACATACACACTTTTCAGGAAATAAATAGGGCAGAAATAACATTCAGTCCGACTTCCAAGTGGAAGAGGTGTTTGGGATCAGTGTGCCTTTAGAACAGTGTTCTCCAACCTTGGGTCCCCAGATGTTTTTGGCCTACAACTCCCAGCATGCCCCAGCCAGCATAGCTGGCTGGGGCATGCTGGGAGTTGTAGGCCAAAAACATCTGGGGACCCAAGGTTGGAGAACACTGCTTTAGAGCTACATCTCCACCCCCACCTCAGCCCGCGATGTTGGCTTCTTCAACTTCTCATCCCTCCTTTCACTGAAGCCAATCAGTCCTTTCAAGAGCAGGCGTTAATAGGGTTTGTTCACTGTCTTGAGCACTGAATGTGAAAAGGCAATGAATGTGGGCTAACAGGCTGCTTCAGAGCTACTTCCTTTCGGTGTTCTTGGGTGTGTTCGGGACCCAGTAGAAGCGAAGAGGGAACTTTGCGTGTCCAGTCGACACCCCCCCATTAGTTTAGAAGTCCCTTCTTTAACACCCCTTTAAGCGTCACTACTACTTCCATGCAGCATTTTGAGGCGCAGGAGCTCACCATGACAACCCCCATGTGCCCCAAGGAGAATCCACAGCCAGGCCTCCAGGAGATGATAGACAGATAGATAGACAGATATCTATCTGTCTATCTATCTGTCTATCATCTCCTGGAGGCCTGGCTGTGGATTCTCCTTGGGGCACATGGGGGTTGTCAGAAGACAGAAGTCACTGTAGTGTAGTGGTTAGAGCAGGGCTCTCCAACCTTGGGTCCCCAGATGTTGCTGGCCTGCAGCTCCCAGCATACCCAGCCAGCATGGCTAATGGCAAGGGATTCTGGGAGCTGTAGGCTAGCAGCAACATCTGGGGACCCAAGGTTGGAGAGCTCTGGGTTAAAGTGTTGGACTAGGATTCAGGAGATCCGGGTTCTAGTTTTGACTCGGCCATGGGCCAGTCACTGACTCTTAGCCTAGTCTACCTCACAGGGTTGCTGTGAGGATAAAATGGAGAGGAAGAAAAACATGTAACCTGCCTTGGGTTCCTTGCAAGAGGAGAAAATAGACAGGATATGAATGTATTAATAAATAAATAAAATAAAATCTTGTGTTTTATTATTAATCTTCAAAGCATCTAACACTCTGGTTTTAAACTCCATCTTAAAACACAGACATCCAAAACAAACAACCACTAATAAAATATCACAGTTAAGTCTACTGGTAATGACTGCGATCCTAAGCATACTTACTTGGCAGTAAGCTCCATCGAACTCAGTGATGCTCGCTTCTGACTGCATAGGTTTAACTTGTAATACACTTTGAATTTTATCAGAAGATTCAGCCAGCTGAAATGCAGCCTTTCGCTTTTAATCACACATGCAAACTATCATGCAAAGAAGTGTTACCATTTAAACTGCTAGCATGAAGTAGGAACCATATCAAAGAAAAGGAATGAAGTATCGAAATTCTGCTTCATTATTTTCCTCATTCTCTGACTTCCTCTACCTTAATCTGCCGCAAATAATAATCCTGAAAGCCTCATCACCTCATTCTCTTGCCAGAGCAAGGAGGACCTCTCGATTAAACTGGCGTTCCGGCAGAAGACTTTCAGTCCTTTCTGCTCTGAAAAAAAGAAGTCCCGGAGCTGCGTCCTCCCCCCCCCCCCCCCCAGGCAACAGGCATTTTCCTAGAAATCCTTGCCGGTTTTCGCCTAGTTTGGTTTTAATTCTATAGGCACATATAGTCCACCGACATTCAGATACCACCCCCACCCCCACACACAGTGGCTGCATTTGAAAGATAAAGCAGAGATTTGGGGTGAGACTGTAACTTAGGAGCAAGCCCCACTGAACTCACGCGGGCTTACTTCCGAGTAAACGTGAATAGGATTGTGCCATGCGCTTCTCCTTCCCAATCCTTTCCTCCGCTTTGCAATGGCAAAGGATGCCTCAATGTTCTCCGCCCCCTTTGTTCGCACGCTCGCTTAGAAGTACCTACTACTACTAGCCCCCAGGGGGTGAACCTAAGCGTCGTGTCTCCCCCGACCCCGCACATCGGGGCGGGTGGACGTCACTAAAATGAGTGGGGCCGTGGACTGGTAGAAGCAATGGAATCGAACGCTGGCTTTCAAAAATCCGACCTCGGTCTACACTGAATGGCGACCCTAAGCGCTCTTGGAAAAGGAGGTGTCCTGAACTCTATTGCATGTCCTTCCCTGTAAATACAGATCGGGATGTTAAGAAACCCCACTCGCGGCTTCACTTGTGAAACCGCCTCTTCGCCTTTGCAGAACTACCAGCGCGACAGAAGCAGCGCGCAGAGTTCCTGCTCCGCCGCACCCCCTTCCGCGAGGTTCGGTTCGGCGGGGTGGGGTCCCTCTTAAAGCAGTGTTCTCCAACCGTGGGTCCCCGCTGGCTGGGGCATGCTGGGAGTTGTAGGCCAAAAACATCTGGGGACCCAAGGTTGGAGAACACTGTCTTAAAGGATAAGGATAGAAACCCAAGGAGGGGTTTACAGAGCATTATTAACTTCTTGCTGGTTTTCAAAAATTCTCGCAAGGTTGGTGGAGCAGTTGTCTTTTTACTCCTGAGTCCTGTAGCTGCACTAGGCTGCAGTCTCAAACAGCTGGGAGCAGGGCCCATTAAAGTACGTTGGACTTACTTCTGAGTAGACGTTAATTAGGGATGCGGATGCTGATCTCCAAACGATGAGAAACCGCGGACACACAACGCCGAGGGGCCTTTGTTCGCACGAGGAGAGCAATCTTCTTGCCAACGTCCAGGGTTTTAAAGCGTAAAACCGACGGTCTGCCGCGTTCACTGTCAGCATTAATACATTTTCGTTGCGTAAGAATTTACCTCCCAAAAGGAATGATAGCAGATAGTATCTGGCCAGGATTCACAGAACCGGAGCCACTTCCTTGTTCAAAAAGCCGACTGTTACTCACGGAAACTGCAGAACCCTTGCTCTCTGCCTCCCCACCCGCCCCGAATAAATATGAGGCCCGGACGGGTGAAGTAAGGACTTCGAAACCTACAGTATGTGGCAGGGCTGCACAGAAAGGCGCTCTCTTGCTCGATCCCTGCAGAATTTACCAGGCTGGGGCCCCGCTCTTTTTGCCAGGTGGCCCCCAAGCTCTTAAAAGTTGTAAGTCTGTGGCAAGACAAGCTGATCCCTTGGTGGCGATACTGGCCGGCCGTGTTTAAGTCATAATTAATAGCGTGATGGATGATTCGAGATTCATACTTTGAAGGATCCAAGCGAGTTCCTGAAGTGTTCTGCCCCAAATTCAGTAGGGAGGAGGCCAGAGAATT
The DNA here is from genome assembly GCA_021292165.1 of Shinisaurus crocodilurus. NCBI lineage: Eukaryota > Metazoa > Chordata > Lepidosauria > Squamata > Shinisauridae > Shinisaurus > Shinisaurus crocodilurus. The sequence goes on from CM037876.1 coordinate 107,995,700, forward strand.
CCGGCGGCCTCCTGTGTGCCTCATGCAGCAATACGTCAAAACACAGGATGGATGTCCATAATAATTATTAGAGCTGTAATCTGTGGATTTAGTTGTAAAGATGTTCTGAGAAGACTTTGATCTCCCTGGGCTGTGATCCTGGCACGCTTACTTACTAGGAAGTTCAATTGCAATCAGGGATGACGACATGATAACGAACAGCAGCACCAATATATTCATGTAAGGCTTTTGGAGTATTCAAAGTGCTTCACCTACATTGCTTCAGTAATTTAGGCTGCAACCCTATGTATAAATATTTGAGAATAAACTTCATTGCATTAGATGGCTCTTTCTTCCAAGCAAATACACGTAGGATTGGAAAACGACAGCCCTTGCGTTTCTTTAATTGAATTTTATAACCCGTGCTTTAGGTTTTAATTGTTTTTAAACAGACATATAAGGTTCCCACGCCCACTCCTTCCTTATTTTCAAGGAAGCATCATTACACATGCCATTTGTCCATTAGCTGATGGTAAATTAGTCTTAAAAGCTGAGATGCAGAGAAATTCACGTTGTTGTGGATATTCCAGAGCCTTCAGCATTCATAAGGCAAAATTGAAAAATCATACTTTCAGGATCACGAGAGAAGATATTGGATGGTTACTTTGAAGTAAGTCCCCTGAGTCAATGGGGCTTATGTGTATGCATAGGATCGCAGTCGTGAAGCACAACCCTCAGCAGTTTTACTCAGAATTCAATGGGACTTACTTCCCAGTAAACACGTGCAGGATTCCTCCGTTAGAATAGTAACTACAGATCCTTTCAACTCCTTTTGGAAAACCCTTTAAAAAGGAGAAGCTAAAATGATAAATTTCAAGATTAGAATACATGAACAAATGTTTATTGAAATAATCAGAATGCCTTAAAAAAAAAAAACAGCAAGAAGACATTTTTAAAAGTCTTGCCTAATCATTTGGAGCTGCCAGTTTACTTCCTAAAAAGGACATTTAGAAGAATTACCCCCAAGCAATGGTATTTTCTACAGAGGAGAAAAGCAAGGAGGAGATTGGTCAGATGCATCAAGAGAAAGAGGGATTCCTCCTGGGTTGATCTGCATACAGCCAAGTGTCTTCTGTTTCAGCTTGCACAACAGGCGAGCGGAGATTTTTGGAAAAGCTATTATGGTGGAATTAAACTAGTTTTCTGTGCTTTCTTAGATATGTGTAAACGCATGGATCAAGTGGGGAGGTGAGGTAGGCACACTCGAGTCTCAGGGAACACAAAAGACTCACATTGACCGGGAACATACATACAGCCTATTTTACTGGGAAGTAAATCCCACCTAGTTCAGTGGGATTAACTTCCTACCTATGCCTAATGCTGTGCTAGACCATGCCTTCAATGCAATCCTTTCTCCTTTCGTGGCATTGTAATGATAACAAATGTGTTCCACCATCAGAGACTCACAGAGCTGGAAGGCACAATGGTAGAACCACTTAGGACCATTCCTAATAGGTGAGGACAAGACAGATGAGTAATAAATACCCCCAGTTGTATAAATAATATTTTAGACCACATGATATTTAACGGATCGAATTACCCGTGTTTTGCCACAGCCTACAAGGATTTCAGTATCCTATGCTCTTGTAAGCCCCATTGAGTTCAATGGGACTTACTCCCAGGTAAGTGTGTATAGGATTGCAGCCTAAGGCATTTTTTTTTCTGTGTCAGTCCACAATACTTCAAGACATCTGTACCAAAATGAGTGGGCATTTTCATATAAGAATGCACTATGGTTATGCAGTTAAAAACGGGTTTAAATCACGAATTCCGATCTTATCATTTCAATACCCTGCTCAAAATGCTAACTGAAATACCAACAAAAACCATTTTTAATTTTTTGTGTTTAATTGTCATCTCTCAGTGCGGAGTAACTTTGATCCTAGAGTCAATTATTCATATTTAGAAGCCGAACAAGTAAAGAATGTGAGGAGCTGTATTTATACAAAATATTCCCTTCAAGCTGTATGGGCAAGCTTTTATCTCTGTTCCATTATTACTGGCTATTTCATCGTCTAACCAGAAATGGTTATTTCATTCCAAATATAAATTAGATATTAAAAAATAGTAAACTCTTTTAAAACGTGAAGAAAGGGCCAGCCACCCCTAAAAATTCCAAGATCTACTAGGTGAATAGCTGCGAACTAATAAGCTAAATTATATTTGAGTTAATACTACATTAATACATATGATCAAAGGTTGATCTTTCACCCAAAGTGACTATCTAGATATCCTTCTTCTTTCTTTTCTCTCTCTATTAAATTTGTTACGACAAACTGCTGGACTTTAGGATTCATTTTGTGACTAGGTGTTACTTTTAGAAATGTTTAGGCAGAGAAAAAGGTTATTTAAAGAAACATAGTTTAAGCATGCATAATACTTCATATAATAACCACGTTACAGTCGCTAAAGAGACATCAACTGAAGTTTTACCCTAAAATGTTGTGAACCGGATAGGTCAATGAGCATTCCAGCTTTCCACAGGAAACGGAAATGTATTCTAGGACTGAAGGAAATCAAAATAATTGGCTAATAGGCAAATTGATCTTCATGAAGTATTTAAACAGAATTAGGCTATAATATGATATTAGTATTATAGGATGTTCTAATAGAGCGTTCTGAAACAATGGCTGAAGAACGCAAATAATTATCTAGAATTTCAAAATATTTTGCGCCATAAATTAACATTAATTGAATAATTACATGCTTTATATTTGTTGGCTTCTTTTAAAGAGACACGTAGTATCAAACACAGAAAATAAACTCAAGTAGGAATTTTAAATCTAAAACGTTACAGCAAGAGAAACCTGCAGTTATTTCCTCTTATTTGCATTAAAGCTGCCCAAATTTCAATAATTATTTTTAAACTGGAAAGTAAACCTCTTTACTGTGCCATAATTCCAGTTTAATTTAAAGGGGGCGGGGAAGTGACAATCGAGTTTGATGTAGACCTTCTTATCCCTTCCCTAGAAATGAAACGGAATGAAAAGTCTTCCGAGGGCAGGTGGGGGAGGGGTAAGCACACCAATACTGTTTAATTCCAATAATCCAGTTTCTCTAAAATCCTCTTCGTCATATGACAAGGCAATAAACTGTGAGAGATTCATGTGTTTGCAATTATTCTTTTGATCTGAGGAAGAGCTACAGTCGGCGGGGGGGGGGGGAGGCGGTGTCCCTGACATCCGTGGCTAGAAAAGTAAAAACATTTACATTCTTTCCTTGCTCAACGTACTTAAGAAATACTGGAAGATCGACAGATTTCCCATAATCGAAATATAAGGGGAGTCTCTAGTGCCACACGATTATGGTTGGCGTTTTCCCCCCAGAATTCCTGGAAAGAACTCTAGCTTTGGGTAGGTGATATAATTAGAGACGTCCGAGTAACAGCGGTCTGATGACTTTTTCCTCTCTTTTTTTTTAGTTATTAAGCCCGAAAATACGTTTATTGCACCGTTAAAACAATCAAAAGCATCCGATCAAGTCGGTTAGAAACGGAAAGGAAAAAACGGTGAGCAGGTCGGCGGGGAAGGGCAGCCGCGGCGGGCTCTCAGACGAGTCCCGTCACTTGCGACCGTAGGAACGGAACCGAGGCCGCGGGGAAGGCGCTCAAGGGGTAGGCGACGCCGCTGGAGACCCCGACCAGCGGCGGGGAGCCGTGCGGCGGCGGCGCCGGCGGCGCCGGCAAGGGGAAGCAGCCCAGCGCGCCGCCCGCGAGCGAGTTTTCGTGGTACAAAATGGGCACGCGGACAATCCTCTGGGCGGCGTGCGGGAGGTTGGCGGCCTCCAGGTCCGCGGCCAGCTGCCTTTTCCATTTGTTCCGGCGGTTCTGGAACCAGATCTTCACCTGCGTCTCGGTGAGGTGGAGCGAGGCGGCCAAGCCGGCCCGCTCGGAACTGCTCAGGTAGCGCTTCACGTCGAAGGTCGACTCCAGCTGGAAGACCTGGCTCCGGCTGAACACCGTGCGCGTCTTCTTCTTGCGCCCCGCAGCCGCCGCCCGCGCCTCGCCGGAGTCCGATTCGTCCACCCGCTCCTCTTCCAGGCCGCTGCTGCCGCCGCCGCCGCACGCCGACTCCTCTCTCCCTTCGGCGGGGCTCAGCTCGGCGGCCGCTTTCTCGTAGCCGGCTCCTGCTGCTGCTGCTGCTGCTGCTGCAGCTCCGGCTGCAGCTCCCGCTGCCGCTGCCTTCTCCTCTTCGGCGATCTCCGGAGAGTCTCTGTCGCTGGCTGAAGGGGAGGGAGGGAGGCGAGAAAGAGACAAGCGGGAATGTTTCTTCCCCGAGCAAAGTATCCCGCGCCCTGACCTTTTATCACGCCCCCACCCACCCCAAAAAACCTCTTGCTCATGTATCAACGATCCTGCTGCTATACTTAAGGGGCTTCCCCACGGATTTGTGCTTGCAGTTGGACTCTAATTATTATTCAGGGAGGACTAAGAGGTAATTGACATGATTTCAGAATCAAAGGGCGGTTATTATTGGTGCCAGTGTTGGCGCTGCTTCGGCCGCCTCATTATTCTTATTCTCCATCTGCTCCTCCTCCTCCTCCTCCTCTTCCTCCTCCTCCTCACGGTCTTACAGGCACGCATTTATGCCCGAACAGGAAGGGATTTGGGGCAAGGAGGGAAGGCGAAGGAACAAGCCGGTTCTGCCGCCCTCTTTGGCTATAACGCTAAGCGGACTTTTGAAAGTATCCACTCAAGCCAGCGCACCTTAAGAAAGTAAACCTACTTAGGATTCAGGTGCCAAGGTCTGAAAACCAGGGTTGACCCTGAGGGGGCGGGGCGCAGTGTTTGGCCTCCGGTGAGAGATGAAAGTGCAGAAAATGGACTACGTATAAGCCACAAATATACCTTAAAATATATTGAGCTGAAAAATAAACAGACCGTTAAAAGCCAAATAAGTTGTCAGGTAACCCCGCTGCTTGTGGCACTCCCCAAATTTCCCCCAAAGCCCCTCTTGCCGTCTAGAGCTCTCTCTTTGATTTAAAACAAAGCCACTTTAAAACAAAAACGAACGAAGGAAATGTCCGATTCACAATTCATTTAAACCAAAACATCTAGATTAAAGTAAATGCCTTCCCATCAATTGGACTTGTGCTTGCGTCAAATCGACTTTGCTTGGAAGCCCGTTTTTTGTTTTTTGTTTTTTGGTGGGGACTTGCTTGCTTCCAAGCAGTGTGTTTGTCAACGCTCTTTGAATCCCAGCCCTAGCAGTTTAGCTAGATTGTGGACTGAGCTGCACTTAAGAAAGAATCATAGTTGTTTCGACAGAATGCATATATTCGAATTTTCATATAGCTTCACACAGTTTATGAAACACTTCTATATTTTCAGAAAAGGAAAACAAGACATGGCTGTAAAAGCAAACATTTAAAGATAAATATTATTTCTTTCACCCAGAAGACTTTAATGCTGTCTAGTTCTCAGCAAATACGAATGGATGTGAAAACTCCAGGATAGGAATGGCCCGCTGACAGCTGTGCATTTAATTGTAATTTTCTGCACTAGAAATAGTGAGGTGGTGATGAAAAAGAAGAAAGAAAGAAAAGTTGCACTTAGTGTGTATCTCTCTTTGCACAAGAAGAGAGGTCCACGACTCTCTTAGATATTTAGGCACGAGACAGATGTGCAGATTCACATCTGGGGGGAGAGAGAGAGAGAGAGAGAGAGAGAGAGATGGATATTCCGGCCTGGTGCATCTGGGGATTCAGAATAGGTTTTGTTTGGGCTGAAATGCGATGCTCGGTGCCGCCCGTAGCTATCTAGAAACAGACTGGGTTTCCTGGGAGAGAGTTCCGGCAGCAGCTAAAGCACCCCCCCTCCGCCCACTCCCTAGGAGGCCGGAGAAGGTCGATCTCTGCTGCTCAGAAACGCTGTCCTGCAACGCGGCCAGCACGGCACCAGGAATTTATCCGGGCAACTGGGGAGGGGACCGGGGTCCCCACGGAGAGAGCTTTGGCCTCTGGCCTCGGGTGAAACACCCCATTGCGGCGGCCGTCTTGCTAACTGCAGGGCGTGCAAAGGGGGCTCTCTGGGATACCAAGCAGGCGACAGCTGCCGCGATCCTCGACGGCTGGGACTTACTTTCCGGACTGGCGCACCCAATGAAAGCCACGTGCGCTCTTCTATACCAGTCCACGGCGCTTTCTCGGAGAGGATAGCCGTGCAGACCGAGGCCGAAGTGGGAGAGCTGGCACTGGCAGCAGGCAACAGAACAATGGCTGCCAGCGAACCCGCTCTGCGCTCTGGTCTCTTTGTGGTCGTCCTCGGCGCTGTCCGGCTTCTTCTCGTCCTTGGCTTTGGCTCCCAACAAATTCGCGATGAAAAAGGAGGACACCCGGGCAGAGGCGGAGGCGGAATGAGCGCTTTCCGTGGCTTCGTCCGGCATCGTAGAAAGGAGGCGAGAGCCAGAGCCGCCGTTGTTGCTGCTGCTGCTGCTGCTGCTACTGTCCGGGCAGCCTCCAAGGCGATCGCCTCCTCCTGCGTAGCCCAGCGCAGCCTCACTGGGAAAGGAAAGGTATTTTTGACGGAGTAATCATTCCAGATCGCCCTCTGCCATCATTTCCTGTAAGGGCAGCATGAAGGGAAGCCCCCATCGGAGGCGCCAGATTCTGCGCGAAAACGATCAGGAGGAAATAAAAATGTCAGGGGAGTCAAACGCTATAACAAGCGAGGAGCAATTCTCCCGATTGGACGAGCAGAGCGGCAAATGGGATTACTTAAGGAAGAGCAGGGAGAGGAGCGCACGGAAGAGAGGGCCCGCCAGACAGCGCGCCGCCCCGGGGCTCGCCGCTCCGTCACTCGCAAGCTTTTTTTATTTAGGTCAATCGGGGAGCAAATCAAAACGCAGAAAGCGAGACTATCTGGCCACAACTCCTGGAGAAAGGGGGAAAGGCCAGCTTCTGGGCCTCCCATTGGTCAGCCTAGAATGAGGGAACAGAAAAGATAACCAATCACGCCCTCTGCTGTGGAAGGATGCTGATGACCAGAAATTCACAATATACACACATTCCTTTAAGCTCCTCCTTTAAATGCCTTATTTGGACCTATTCTGTTCCTCCACCACCACCAGGCACCAGCACCACGAGTATTGGAGAGATGACTGCTATTGTAGCAAGTCTTCGCGTAGCTCCTCAGAAATTAGGTAGCATTCCTCAGACAGGCACGGCTGGCCATCCAAGTTGGAAGCCAGAAACGCGGAGCTTGCTGCGGCGTTTCAGGCTTTTCTACCTGTATGTGTATTTCACACGTGTGCCTGAACTAGAGGCTGGGGGGGGGGGGTTAGTGGCAATCCGGTGGTGCAGAATGAATGGCCAGCGCTCCCACTGCGCCTAGGTGCTAAAAGTCTTCTCCGTCACAGCCCAGGAAGGTCTTTCCAGCAACTGGCTGGAGAGAGATTGCAGCCGCCGGGCTCTGAAGCCGATCGCCCCGTAGCTGGCTGACCACTTGCATTGTGGGGGCACTTTCCCCAAGGCAAGAGCCAGGAAGCTTTCCAGCAGCAGCCTCGATCAGAAGAAACAGAGCGTGGCCCGAAAAAAACAAACAAAAAAAGAGCGCTTGGAATAAACTTGAGCTTTGGAACCTTTGATTGAGTCCAGAGGCGCGCGGATCAGCTGAAGACCCTCCAGTGGAGTGAGACGAGATGTCATGAACAGGAGCCCCAGCTACAGCCTACTCGGACTGAGCCAAAGTAGTAGTGGAGGGATCCGAAATATCAGACCTGTCAGTGGGACAATCTGTTGAAAACCAAGTGCTTTGGCTTACTGTATAGCTTGGACTGCCACTCATTCCCTCTATTGGGCAGGGCAGGGGGGTGGTTCTGGGTGCTGCTTTCCAAGAGGACGCCTTACTTTGTGTCTCTCCATTTGCTCACAGGTGGACCAGGCTGGGGGAAACCTCCTACCTTCCAGTAGGTAAGTGAACTGAAGCAGAGCCTAGGCACAGGGGGCACCGAGCCAGCTGGCACTTAGTCACACTGACAGAGCTGTCTGCTTCCTCTGTGGCCAGATGCGTTCTAAACAACAACAGAGAGAAATCTTGGAGCCACTGTGTGGTGTAGTGGTGAGAGTGGGACTGGGACTGGGACTCAGGAGATCCGGGTTCTAGTCCCAGCTCGGCCAGGAAACTCACTGGGTGACTGTGGGCCAGTCACTGACTCTCAGCCTAACCTACCTCACAGGGTTGTTGTGAGGATAAAATGGAGAGGATGAGGAGGATGAGGAGGATAATGTAAGCTGCCTTGGGTTCCTTGCAGGAAAAAAGTTGGGGTATAAATATAACAAATAAATAAAAATAAATAAGATTTCCTGCCAACTTTCTCCCCAGAATCTGCTGGCCCAGAGTGAAACCCACCGCCCCTTCACTGTGTGTTTTAATGTCCTTCACACTGAATGCAGCATATTCTGAACAGGCCAGACCTCACGTTAAAGCCCTGTCTTTCTGCTCTGCAATGTTTTAACATTCCTTTTCTGGGTTTCACTAGTATTACTGAAATACATTTTATGGAGGTCTTGGGAGTAAGCATCATTGGTTGCAATGGAAATTTACCTGTGAGGATATGGGGCCTTTCTTCTGAGTAAACATCAGGTTGTATGTATGGCAAATATTTTGTAGATTGTATTTCCATCTAAAATTTAATGGCACTTTTGTTGCCTCAATAAAGATGCAAAAACATTTAAAACGTGGCTAACTCATTCCATGGGCAAGTACAAAACTGTGATGTTAGATCTAAAAAAAAAGAATCTGTCCATGTTTTAAACATTATTAACATGAACAGGCATGAGAGTAACTGTGGCAAGGAACAACAACAACAGCATAAACTCTCTAATACACACACATTTATTAAGATAATCTTGTCAGTCTGATCAGCAACTCTATGGGTTAAAAATCAACATAAACAGGGTTTTTTTTTAAAAAAAAAAACAACCCACAGATATTTAGTTTAACTGATTTGTAGAGCAGGCTTTGGGCAAGATTTGTTGAACTTACCAAAATTTCATCCCCTATCATTTTTCTAGACATATCTGTAATTTATTGATGTGTTGCTATTTATTCACGATATTTCTTTAAACATTCAGAACCATAGGGATGCCAAAATAGAGAGACATAAGCATACCAGTGCATTTATCAACTCAACTGCTGGATGTAATACTTCATGCTAAATATATTGCTTTGTTCCATTTTGGAACTTTGTTTCAAACTTATGTAGGTATTTTCCACTTTTCCACATTTGTTCTGAGGCAGTGACAAGTCACATTGTGGTGAAATAAGATGTCTCTTTACCAGGAAGTAATTTCCCGGTCCTGAACATAATTATTTGGAAATAAATTCCATTACAATTAATTTGGAATCGCAAGCATTTAAATGAACTGGGGGATTTCAATTTCAAGGAAATCTATTAAATACAGGAATATCCTCACACCCATGAGAAGCCACTTAGCAGATGCATTGTCCTGTTTCTCCATTCCTTCCTCACCTTGTTGGGGAAGGCAAGAAAATGGCCTCTTGAATCTTGAACTCCACAGTGGGTGTGTCTTTTCCCCTCCTACTCTTAGTTTAGGTGCCTGAAGAATGAGGGAAAGAAAGTACATGGGAAGTCAGAAAGTCATTAGTCACAAGTCATGGACAAACAAAACACAAAGGTAGCCATGTTGGCCAAGATGAAAATTCCAAAAGACAATTTGCAGAATCCATACCACCATAATACCTTTATTAGGGCAACCCAAGGGTCAGAAAATACTGAACAACCTTTTGAGTTCTCCAGAACTCTTCATTGGGCGAGATGGTAAAGAAAGCAAAAATGGGGTGGGTGCAGTGGGGTGGGAAAGTGGCCGTTCAAGCCAGGCCATGGAGTTTGCATTTGGTTACAGTCTAAAGATGGAAAGTGGGAGGAAGCTGCAAACATTCACATTAGGCTCTGTTAGGTACAGAGATGGTTTCAGGTTGCATCTGGGACCTTCCCAAGGGCTTCTGGGAAGAAGGGGGGGAAGTTGATCCCCTGTTCTTAAAAATATAAATCTAGCTGTTACTCAAAAACCATCCCCATCCTTAGGCAAAACACACAGTTAGTTGGTAGGTGGGAAACAGAAGGAGAGAGAAACTAGACAGTTTCTATGTTAATACAGCTTTGACCTCAAGAATACCAAATTCAACCTTTCAACAGCAGCATCCTATACTGGAGGAAGATGGTCTTATGACACCTGAAGCTGGTGCTCTATTCTCTGGAGGCGTATGCCCTCCAACTACTAGGCAAACTACCCAATTTGGCTTCTCTATTGACTTTTTTTTGTAAAAAGGAAGTATACCAGGGGAGGGGAGCCTCCACCCACAGACATTACCTATTCAGTCCACCTATTGGCTCCCTCTGTGGGCCCCACCCCCTGCCCAAGTCCCACCCCCAGGAGTCTAGGAACCAATGCCTGGAGACAACAGGGAACCTTAGTGTGCCTCGGGTCCTCCCCAATAGGGGAAAGCATGGCAGGGGCAAAGCATCAAAGCAATCCCAGCAGCAACCGTGACTAGAGCACTGTAGTCTCGGCTGGGGCTGCTTAGCCATTCCGGGGCTGTTCACACACAACATGACAGCCCACCGTGGTTTATTTAACCCACAGTGAGGCTGCGGTAGGTGTGGGGTGCATGCAGCTGCCATTTTGAACATGCAGCCCTCACTCAGAGGTTGTTGTGCCATGTGAACTCAGCGAGCATGGGTTAAACTTGAACCCCCACTCACCGGGTTTGCACAATACAACAACCCCCAAGTGGAGGCTGGATATGCATCCTGGTGCCCGCAGATGCCATGGCTCATCGTAGGTTAAATAACCCATGACAAGTTGTGGCGTGTCCTCTGAACCCAGTCCATGCCTTGTGCCACACCTTTCCCCATTAGGGAGGACATGGTGTGGGTAAAGTGGTCCCAGTCTCGACTGGACAGTTCACATTGTGCCTTCCCCATCAGGGATGATAAGGTGCAAGTGAAGCATCCCAAATTATCACTTGGCCCATGGAGCCCATTTAAAATGATCTCCAGTTGTGTTACAAAATAACTGCCTAGCTGCTCTCTACTCCTGTTTCCCATCTACCAAGGACCTGTGTGTTTCATCTCAGTATGGAGATGGGTATTCTCAGGATAGAGAAGGAGGGATTGGGACAATTTCTCGGGTGGTGGGGCAGAAATTCCCTTAAAGTTTTGGGCCCTCTTACTTTTAGTGGCAGCAGTAGTGGTTCCTCTCATTTCTCCCCCAGTTTTTACTATTTTGTTTCATATTTACTGTGGAGAAACGAGCCTTTGGGGGTACACACACACACCTCATGTATGAACCGGCTGGGGTGGGGTGTGCATAGTTAGCGTGTGGAGAAAGGGGCCTTTGGGGGTTCCTGCATGCATGCATGCATGCACACACACACACACACACACACACACCTCCTCATGTGTGGACCAAGTGGGGCTAGTTGAGGGGGCTGGGAGTAAACGAAAGCCTCGGATGGAATGAATGGCGCCTGGACGCCTGGGGCTTTCATATGTAGATGGTTCGAGCCATGTCATGAGTTCCCTTCCCCCTGCCTGGCCAGGTGAAGTTCAATTTGATTGGCTGAAGGCAGGAAAGCTACAAAAAGGGGGAGGGGGAAGAGCTATTTCCCCACGTGTAGCCTTTGTGTCTTTGTCTTAGTCTTTTTGGTAGTGTGCCTGGTTGGAGCCATGGCAGCGCACCAGCGAGGGGCCCAAGCCTTTAGGGGGGGGCCCTCAGGAACCGACCCCAGGCAGCTCCTGGTAAAATTAGCTGGTTTGAGGGCTCTAGTAAAGGCAAGCCTTGTGGGAGTTTCACCCATCTCAGACCTGCGGGTAGATGGGGTAGTTCTCCCCGGGCGGCAAGGCTGTGCTGGATTTAACCCTTGAAGAGAATACCCTCAGGTAACTGGTGTGTGCCTGAGAGTTATTAAGGAATCAGGTTTTATTGTGTTTTAGCTCTATTTCTGTGTACTAACGTGTCTCTCTCTCTATTTTGTGTGCTTCTCTCATTTCCCTAATCTTGTTGTAAAATGCTACCAGAATAAACCTTGTCGTGGTTTTACCCCACATGGGTTTTGTAGTACTCTGTGAGTTCAGTATCTAAATCCAAGTTACAGAATTGAAGGCGAGTCCCTGAACAGAGATTCAAGTAGGGTTGCAGACAGCTGAGGCTGGCAATCTGGTACCTTGAGATCTCAGGGGGTCTTGGTTCCTTTGGGGTAGGTAAGGGTGGGGTGGTGGTGGGCAAGCCAGCCCCCCCTTCCTCCACATTTACATTTATACTAGCTGTTGCCCACGTGGATTTTAGGATTTGGTATAATTGTTTTTAAAAGAAACATGTATGGAAAAGATGCAGTTTCTCTGACTGAAAGTGTAACGTTTAGGCTGGGTGCTGGCAGCAGAAATCTTTTGTGACAGAACAGAAATATCTGTTCTTAAAGAAAAATCAGGTTAATCCTGAGAGTCTACAGGTGATGAAGAGTGAGCATGCCAAGTTTGGGGTAGATCCATCCGTCTAAATGTGATGGAGCCTATGTAATGATGCCCCACTCACAACAGTCAGTCAGTCATGTAAAAAGTTTCCCTCAGAGAACATTCTAAATGGCCTAGGGGAGATTTGCATACCCAGCCCTATTGGCCCCTGCAGGAATTCATACGAACATTCTAATTGTCATATGGGCTATTCGCATAACTGCTCCTATTGGCTCCTGCAGCAATTATGAGGTGAGGCTGACTTGCATAACTGCTCCCCTGTTGTTTTGCCCATAGGAGATATGAGTGTGGGGCGATTTTGCCCCCCCTTTTCACCCCCTTAGGGACAGAATTTCCCAAAATCCTTCCTTAGTGGGGGGTCTACATCATAAAAGCAATGTTCCTTCAAAATTTCACGTTCCTAGATTAAACGGTTTGAGCTGGGTGTTGATGAGTCAGTCAGTCAGTCAGTCAGTCAGGACACCTTCTTTTATAGAGAGAGATAATATAATATTTTATATTATAGTTTTAAAGGGAGAGAGGGAGATACAAATCCCAAAATGAAATAAATTAAGAAAAGAAAACAAGAAAGAAAAGAAAACACCAAAGAGTGTGATTGATTCCAGGTGTCCATAAGACAGGGATTTAAGGTGTTCGTATCAATGATTATCATCAGAGTCATGAGAGAGCCTGATGAGCTGCATTCTAGAGTAATAAAGGAACTGGCCGAAGTAGTCTCAGAACCACTGTCTATTATCTTTGAGAAATCATGGAGGACAGGTGAAGTGCCAGATGACTGGAGGAGGGCAAATATTGTTCCCTTCTTCAAAAAGGGCAAGGAGGAGGAACCTAGGAACTATAGGCCAGTCGGTCTGACATCAATCCCTGGGAAAATTTTGGAGCAGATTATAAAAAAGTAAGTTTGCAAGCACCTTGAAAACAATGCAGTGATTACTAGAAGCCAGCATGGATTTGTCAAGAACAAATCCTGCCAGACTAATCTGATCTCATTTTTTGATCAGGTAACCTCCCTTGTGGACTATGGGAATGCTGTGGACATAATATATCTGGACTTCAGCAAAGCTTTCGACAAAGTGCCTCATGATATCCTGATTAGCAAGCTAGCTAAAAGTGGACTAGATGGAACAACTATCAGGTGGATCCACAATTGGCTACAGAATCGGACTCAAAGAGTGCTTATCAATGGTTCCTTCTCAAACTGGGGAGAGGTAACGAGCGGGGTACCACAGGGCTCGGTCCTGGGCCCGGTGCTTTTCAACATTTTTATTAATGACTTGGATCAGGAGGTACAGGGAATGCTTATCAGATTTGCAGATGACACAAAGTTGGGTGGAACAGCTAATACTCTGGAAGAAAGAAACAAAATTCAAAGTGATCTCGATAGGCTGGAGCACTGGGCCGAAAACAACAGAATGACATTTAATAGGGATAAATGCCAAGTGCTGCACCTAGGGAAAGGAAACCAAGTGCAGAGTTACAGAATGGGGGACACTTGGCTCAACAATACCACAAGTGAGAAGGATCTTGGAATTGTGGTAGATCACAAACTGAATATGAGCCAGCAATGCGATGTGGCTGCAAAGAAGGCAAATGCTATTTTGGGCTGCATTAATAGAAGTATGGCTTCCAAATCGCGGGAAGTGATAATTCCCCTTTACTCAGCACTGGTTAGGCCTCATCTTGAGTACTGCGTCCAGTTCTGGGCACCACACTTTAAGAAGGATGTAGACAAACTGGAGAGGGTTCAGAGGAGGGCAACAAGGATGATAAAGGGACTGGAAACAAGGCCCTATGAGGAGAGATTGAAAGAACTGGGCATGTTTAGCCTTCAGAAGAGGAGACTGAGGGGAGATATGATAGCACTCTTCCAGTACTTGAAGGGTTGTCACACAGAGGAGGGCCAGGATCTCTTCTCGATCATCCCAGTTTGCAGGACACAGAATAATGGGCTCAAGTTACAGGAACCTAGATTCCACCTAAACACCAGGAAAAATTTCCTGACTGTCAGAGCAATAAGACAATGGAATCAACTACCTAGGGAGGTGGTGGGCTCTCCCACTCTGGAGGCATTCAAGGTGCAGCTGGACAGCCATCTGTTAGGGATGCTTTGACCTGGATTCCTGCATTGAGCAGGGGGTTGGACTCGATGGCCTTGTGGGCCCCTTCCAACTCTACTTTTCTATGATTCTATGAGGACCTGCTATGACAACTCTAGCGGTTTGTAAATTCTGATGGTGTAAGCATGCTTAAATACATAAGATACAATGGTTTAAAAAATCTGCTATTTTTAGTGTGGATCAATACAAGAGACTAGCACTAGTGTATTAGACAAACTCTTAATGCTTATAAAAGAAAAAAGTTACAATCCATGTTGAAGCAACTCATTTTCTGCCACTTGATTGCCAGAATCACAGTCTACAAGGAAAACAATTTACTCAAACAGTAATCAGACATATGAAATGAAAAAACATGACGTGGTTGGAGCTTTCCAGTGTCCATTTCTTCCGTGTATTTCTGCATAAGAAAGAAGTCACATCTTAACCGAATTGCAATTGGTAATGTGTAACACAGTGCCATCTAGAGGAGAACAGCAGCATCTCAATCAAAAGCAATTCTACATAAATAAGCACAGTTATTGATGGGATTTTGTCAAACCAGCTTAAGAGTTGTTTATTGATATGTTCACCTCGGTATAGGGTGCAGTATAGTTAAGCGGCCACAGAATGGTTCGTAAGGTGTCCAAGGAGCCCTGCTGTCTTGCAGAAAGCCCTGGCTCAGAGGCCTCCCACAACACCTGTGGGAGCAACACCCAGAATGCCTCGCTCTAGCTCTACATCCACATGGGGCTCCTCCCTCCATCCTGCAGTAGTGTCTTGTTACTGAATGTGCTCCTACAGAAAAATGTACAAACCTGCGCCTATTCTCAAGGTATGCATTTGTTAAGGAACTGCCATGCCCCTGCCCATGGGCAAAGCATTATAGCAGTAAGTATGTGAGGGGAGGAGGGAGTGCGAGAGGAGTGTGGAATGTTGAGATGTCTGCTGATTGGCTGAAAGAGTGAGAAGGGCGGGTGAAGCCTGCGTTAGTGGGCGGTGCTGTTCAGGAGGGGAGCCTGTGAAGAGAGTCTGAGGAGGAGAGAGCGGGTTTTTGAGAGAGGGTAGAGAAGTCGGAGTGGAGCTGGGAGCGGGAGTCTTGTCTGGGAGAATTGGAGAGGGTTGAGAAGTCTGAGAGAGAGAGGATTTTCAACGTTTAGAATCTATTAAAATTATCTATTTCCCTACCCTTAATTGTAATTAAATAAACTTGTTTCCTTTTTAAAACATAAAAGGAGTGGTCTGAATGAGTTACCCTGAAGGGGTTGGTGGCAGCAGAGGAACAAAGGGAGTGTCCATTTTTGAAGCGCTTGCAGAGGTGGTGGGCTGGACAGGGTGGAGGCGGAGGGGGGCCTTTAAACTTTGGCAAAATAGAGCATCTGGCAGCAGGAATCCAGACACACACACACACACACACACACACAGAGGCTTCTTCAAGAACAGGGGAATTTACTAAACACAAACAAGAATTTAAACTGTATACTCATTAATTTGGGAAATTACCTTGGTAGAGCAGTCATGAATCAAGCCAAACAAAACACACACAAACATGCCAGGAAACCCTCAGTGAATGTGGAGAGAACCAGATTGTGGGGAAATTAGCTTAGTTCTATCAGCAGCTGAATTCAAGGGGTCCAGAGCCATTCGTGAACAGAGTCCATAACACTGTTGGGAAGGGAAAAGAAAGGTTTGGGATGGGTTTGAGATCAGGGTTTCAGGGAGGAGGAGGATGGTCCTAACAAGGAGTGGTGTGCTCAGGCTAGTCCTGATGTGCGGTCACAGTAACAAACAGGATTAGGGTAGGAAGTTACTTGAAGCACAAAACACTTTAGCTGGGTTCGCACGTCACTTTAAACCCGCAGAGGTCCTGGGCACAGCCGCCCTCTTCCCTCATCGGTTCTTCTCCAGGTATCCCAGGGTACTCCACAGGAGCACTGAGCTTTTTCCCGCCCCCAAAGCTGTCATTTTCACTACGCGCCCCCACCCGGCACAGGGGATTCCCTCTGGTTTTGCCACTTCCTGAGGTGCTATCGACTTCAGGTAAATGGCAAAACTGAGGGGACAGTCAGGGCTTCCCAGCACCACAAACAACAACAACAACAACAACACACACACACACACACCCAGGGATCCTGCATTAAGGGGGGGGGAATTGAAGGGATGTCCCCAAAACACCTTTTTTTGCAGGATCTTGGGATTTTTTAAGGGGGGCCCTTGTGCCTCTGGATTATCCACACTTGAGAAAGTGAGGGCAGCCCAGGGGGACATGAACCCCCTGCAAAACCACCAAAGATTCTGCTGCAAAGGGTGCTTTCCACTCCCGCCCCCAACCTTTTTGTAAAAAAATGTAAAATAAATAGTTAGCAGTAGGCTGCAAGATTCCAATTTGGCACAGACACTGTGTCCATTCAGACAAGTGTCCATGCCTAATTGGAACTTCATAGCCTAGTGCTAACTATTTTTTAAAACATTTTTTTAAAAAGATGGGGCACAGTGGAAAGCACTCTTTGCTAGCCCCTTGGCAAGACTGGAAGCCCTTTTTTGCCACTCTTGCCAAGGGGCTCTGATCCTTTTGGGCTTCTCAGTGAGTTAGCCTGTCATCCACGTTCAGACAACATGCTAAACTAGGACAGGGCTCTCCAACCTTTGGTCCCCAGATGTTGCTGGCCTACCACTCCCAGCATACCCAGCCAGCATGGCTAATGGCAAGGGATTCTGGGAGCTGTAGTCCAGCAACATCTGGGGGACCCAAGGTTGGAGAGCCCTGCTCTAGATGCTGTCTAGAGGCCATTGGATTGCACTGCCCACTATTTTAATTTGAAAGTTGTGGCACGGGGAAAGCGTTACAGGTGTTTCTAAAGAATCCCACATTTTCTGAAGTACTCCACTGTGGTGAGTTGTCCATTGTCACCAGCCACTCCACCATTCTTCAATGTCTAAGTTAGGTAAAGAAAACAAGCCCTCCAAGAAACCTCCCTGAAATGTTGACATGCAAAGATTGAAATTTTATTGTATTTAGTTACTAGCAAATGGAACCGGCTCGCATGGGTTGGAGTAGTTTTTAGTTTGATATAGCATAGCCTTCAAGCAAACTTATGCAGCTGTCAAAGTTGGACCCATTGTGCCTGCCTCGTCTGAGTGAAGTCATGTTCACTGCTAGCTCTAGGCATTACCCCTGCCCTGGTAAAACGCCCCCCCCCGAGGGAGGGGGTCTGTCCATTCCATTCCCTTGAGGGGGGGCTTTGTCACAGCAGGGGGGAGGGGACAGCTGTATAATTCTGTCCCTCAGACGAATCCCCCCTGGCTTCCGACTTGATTGACTGCAAAGCTATGTACTGGCTAGGGAAGTCTGCCACCTAGTGACTGAAGATGGTACTGCAGAGTTCAAACACATGGACATACAGTCATGCCTTGGATTGAGAGCATAATTCGTTCCGGAAACGTGCTTGTAATCCAAAACACTCTTATATCAAAATGAAATCCCCCCCAAAAAAATTGTACAGAGATTTTTAATTTAAGCCATACTACAGTCCTTGTATTGCAAGACGTCGCTTGTATATCAAGTCAAAAATTTTAAAATAAATATTTAAAAATTTGCTTGTCTTGCAAAACGCTCTCAAACCAAGTTACTTGCTGTGGAGAAAGCCTGACACACACATACGACTTCCCTGACCCTCCCTGTCTGCATAATCTCTCCCTAAGGGTGCGGGAGAGGCAGAGATACAGGGGGGGCAGCCAGATGGATCTGGCATACCAACAATGGGGCACCTCGGCTGGAATACACAAAACAGAAGTATGGACCATCAAGAGGGCAGGGCAGGCTCAAAGAGCTGTAAAGTACCCCAGGAACCACCATAAGCCCACCTGACACGAAGGGGCAGGCATAAGCCCACCTGACCAGGCGGGGGCGGGAGAGCGGGGGAAACCGGGGTAGAAACCCCCTCTCCACACCCCCTGGGGGTTGTTGGGAACACGGGTGCGCAGACATCAACTCCGTCCAGCTGTTGCTGGAGCAAGCTGTTCTCTTCCCCAGGTCAGGCAGGACTCGGAGCCAGGCTGGAAACCCACCAGCGTAAAGTCTTGAACCTAAGGTAACTTCTTCCCTCAATATGCTAGCCTGGGGACAGCACGTCCTTCGACAGGTGGGTACTTGGCGCAGAGGTAGAGGAGCCAGCTTCTGGCCGCCGCCTCTGCCCCTTTGCCGTGTCCCCAACAGGGCCGGTGCTACCATTAGGCCAACTAGGCGGCTGCCTAGGGCACAGGGCTAAAGGGGGCGCCAGAAACGCCTTGAAAAAAAATACAGCGCTCTCAAGTGGGAAGGGGGGGTGCTAAATATCTGATCTTGCCTAGGGTACCAAACTGCCTTGCACCGGTCCTGGTCCCCAACTGTCCTTTCGCCCAGCAATGGAGAGGAAGCTCCTTCCTCTCCATTGCTGGGCAAAAGGATAGGCAGCTACATGGCGAAAGGGTAGAGGAGCCAGCCAGCTGCTGCTGAGCCTTGCCACCCATGCCACCACTGCCGGAGAGTAAGGAAAGTCAAGCGGGGGAGGCCAGGCAGCGGGGCCAGCAAGGTGGGGAGGTGAGGCGAGGCAGGGGGGTCTGCTGCGTGCCCTCTTCCCACTTGGGAAAGCCGAGGGCAGCCAGTGAAGTGCCGCTTGATCAAGTGCCGCACAGCTGTCATCAGCCAGAGCCCCATGGCCAGAGTGGCAGCCATTGTTTGCCACTCTGGCCAAGGGGCTCTGTGCCACTTTTGGCTTGCAGGAGGGTTAGCGTGTTGTCTGGGTTCGGACGACATGCTAAATCTCAGTAAGTTTAGTAAACCTTACTGCAAACCATATCTTAGTAGGGTGGTTGAGGAGACTCCATTGCCAGGTGAAAGGATGGGCAGCTATGCAGCGAAGGAAAAGAGGAGCTGGCTGGCCGCCTCTGTGCCTCGCTGCCCACGCTGCTGCCGCCAGAGCCTCACCACCACAGCTGCCGGAGAGTAAGTCAAGGGGGGGCTGGGCAGGGGAGGCGAGGCAGTCTGCTGCGAGTCTCCTTAACCACCCTAACTAACCCGTCCTGGGTTTGCACGAGACGTTAAACCTCAGTAGGTTTAGTTTAGTCAGTAGGTTCCTCCCCAGACCCATTTCATAAGGGTATTGTGACAAACAAGTCTTCTTATTTATCTCTGTTGAGCCCATTTTACAGAATGCAGTTGAGGACAAATACTTCCCTAAGGAATGGCCCCATCCCTACTGAAATGAAGAGTGAATGAACAACAGCTGTTCAGTTGCAGCTACTAATTTATTTTGAGCATGATGATCTTTTACATGAAATTCAAACTTTTCAGATTTCTGAAACCAAGCTAACTTTCCAACCATACCTATGCTTGACGCCAGCCCTGGAAAGCGGCATACAAATAAGTGGATGAAGATGACGATTATGATGAGAAAGTAGCTCTGGTGCTTGGTGGTAAAGGTGCCTTCCCTTCCCCCTTCTAAAAATCAGTGCTGAATTTCTGGATGATGAATGGAGCAGCAAGGCTGTAGTTTCAGGACCCATTTATTTATCCTTGTTGTGATCTGGTGTCCTGCTTTGTCAACATTCTGAAGCCGAACATATGTATATCTGCAAGACTGAGATCATCTATGAAATTAAGGGCTTTTGTATATCTCGGAACCTTGCAGGGTGTGTGTGTGTCCCCCCCCCCCCAAGTTCTGCAACTGATCGCTATATGCTGAAGCACCATAGAATGATGCACCTTGGAGAATGTCAAGTCAAGGAGGACTAACCAAGCATCATCAAAATGGGGTGGAAGAGAAGTATTCATTTTCCACAGTGCTTCATAGCTACATTTAGAGAGCTATCCTAAGTGCATTTACCTTAAAACAGTGGAGGGCAACCTCTGGCCTGTGGACTTAATCCAGCCCATGGAGTTACCCAATCCAGCCAGTGGAGGGTTGGGCACCCTCTGCAGCCCCCACCTCCTCTCCTCCCCAAGCCCCACACACTGTCATGGGGAGAGGAATCCCCATGTTATTTCTGATCAGAGTTTTCCACTGTGCAATGTTTGCCCTTGCAGTGGGAGATCAGAGATAACACGGGGATTCCCCTGCACTTGGCTGGGGCTTGCTGGAGCAGGTCATAGATCATAGAGCTGGAAGGGGCCTACAAGGCCATCGAGTCCAACCCCCTGCTCAATGCAGGAAACTGGAGGTGGGGGTCTTCCATCCAAGTAATAACCAGGCCTGACCCTGCTTAGCTTTCCACACTCAGACAAGCTGAGCCAGCGTGAGCCACCCCTGCAAGCCCTGGGTAAGTCCCTTCCTGTGCCACTCATGCCCTGATTAAGACACAAGGAGAGCAGGCAGGGGCACCCAATCCAGCTGGGGTCGGTGGGACCTGGTCCTGCAAGACTTGGCCAACTTGCTTTCTCCATGCAACACAGAATGGGGATCCATGGCTCTCTCTGTATGGAGGGGGAGGAGGAAGCAAAAAAAGGGGGCATGGTGGACTGGATGATGTTATGGGAGGGGGCAGGGCTTGGGTGCTCAGCCCTGTACCATTGATGTCATCTGGCCTGCCAGCTTGGTTGGGGTGGGGTGGGCAATCTGGCCCCTGGACCAAATAGGGTGCCCACACCTGCTTTAGTAAATCTACTGAGGTGAAAGGGACTTATCTCTTGTAAGCGAGCTTTCATTTGCAGCTTCGGGAAAATTACGTAAAGGGGAATGCCAGTGCACCTGATCATGTTCTTGAAGGATCTGTTGGTCACCTTTTGCTTCAGCTGAAGTCAATGAGATCTTACTCTGACCCTTGCACATGGGTAGAAGGGGGCACTTTTGCTGCCAGCACAGCGAAGAGGCAGACACATGAAGCCATGAGTTTGCCTGCATCACCTGGGGTGGGGCACCCAACATCCTGGCATTCAGGCTCCACGCTGGAAGCCAATGGCAGGCAGATCCTGGGCATTTTAAAAGCCCAATATGACAATTGGCAGTGCTGGTTTAGCTGGTCATCCATGCGGAAGCCAAGTAGGGATTATTTTCCCCTTGGTCAAGATTTGCCTAAGAAATGGATTGCTGCTGCTGTTTTTCCCTTGCCTGCTCTGCATTGCCACGCTGGTGAATGAGAAATTGGTAGCAGCATATAACAGTTCGTTGAGTTTACAAATAGGTCAGAACTGGCAGAGTCAGTGGAGATAAAAGAAGATTAAGGGCTTAGGTGGAAACCCTGAAGCAGCAGTCGGTTGGTGAAGGGGGTTTCCCTAGACCAGCCTCTCTGGGCCATTAGATTTGGGGGGTTGGACCAGAACACATTGGGTACTAACCGACTCACCTGCTCAGACCTAAAGGACTGGGGGCGTGGGCAGTGATAAGGACAGGATTCCATCAATAAACCTTAGCAGGTGTGGCCAGGTGGCACTTGGATCACTGCATACACTGAACTGCAGCATTGAGACGGGGTGGACTTGCCCTAAATGTTGGGCTGTGGCTGGTGGTAAAATGGTGCACACCACCACAACCAAATAGTTACCTGCTCTGTAGGTGCTTCTAGATGAGGCTGCCTCATTCACATAATGAGGTCCAGTCATTGTCATCTTCCATTTGTAGCCATCCTGTGTTTTTCCACCACTTCTTCCATCTTTTTATTTCCACAAAAAAAATCTGTTGGGGGGGGGGGAAGGCAGAATAACTGTACAATGTATTTTGAGTGTTAGTACTAGGAGCCCTCCCCCTGGAAGCACCCTGGGAATTGGGATGTAGTGTTAAATAAGATTAGTAATCACTGCGGCTTCTGATGATAAGATAACATTGTAGCCCTTATCCACTTCTTTGTTACTGGGTTCTGGATCAAATACACCCAGCAACTCCAGTGCAAATGAAGAGGTATCCATTGTCTTCCTAGTAAGAACAAAGCAGGCAGGCAGAGAGAGAGAGAGAGAGAGAGAGAGAGAGAGAGAGAGAGAGAGAGAACGTGCGTGCTGCGTACGTGCGTGCATGTGTTGATGGGCTACTAGAATAGTAATAATTACTATTACAAATATCTTAAATTGCTTACTTAGGATGACTGCTGATTCCAGCAAGTCCTAAGAGAATGAACCAGAGCTGAATTAAAAGAAGCAATGAAGCATCCTTCACTCTGTACAACTGAACAGAAAAGACCTTTATTTCAATGCTTGCTTGCTTGCTTTCTAGCATTGGAAGTCTTGTACATGGAGGTCCTAGCCAGTTTTGGAGTATTAAAATGCCCATACTCCTCTAACCAAGCGCTGAGTGCAGAGATGTTTTTACTTCTGTCTGGGAAAGTTTCCCCTCATTACACTCCTGACAGAATAGGCATAGACAGCATTAGGGATGCTGGTTTAAACTCCAGCCCCCAAAGGAATGTTCTGTGCAGAGCTGAAAGAGGCTCACAAGTATTTTCCAGTGAATACACTGAGGGTCTCAAGCAAATCTGGCTGGAGGAAGGAAGGGAACCCCAAGCCTTCATTCCCTTGGTCCCATCCCCCAGTTGCGTTCCTTCTGAATTATCAGCTTTTGTCAATTATGCCCTTTCCCAGGAATACAGGAAGAATGGCGATTAAGATGAACACATTCTGAACAGCTTTCCTGACAAAGAGCTTACAAGGTCCATTTGTTTAACCTTTCCACAACAGCTTGACCTTGTCAAAAAGAACAAATCATGTTCAAATAATGTCTGATGAGAGAGGAGGCAGGGGGAGGGGAAGGCAGGGCAGAGCTTGTGTAGCCCTTTCTTGCTGCAGTCACAACTAGATAAATAAGGGCTCTACTAGTTCATAGATATCATATGATATTACCTCTTCCAAGTCCATTTGAATTCTGCAGAATATACAGTGGGTGCAACACTGGAAAGATCTCCTGTTTGGGCCCAATTGAAACAAATGGGAGCTGTGTACAACTCATCAAAATGAACATTTCAATGCAGTCTCTGCAGGAGAACTTCCCACTGGATAGTGCACAAGATTACCAGTGTGGCGTAGTGGTGAGAGTGTTGGACTGAGACTCAGCGGGATCTGGGTTCTAGTCCCCGCTCGGCCATGAAGCTCACTGGGTGACTTTGGGCCAGTCACTGACTCTCAGCCTAACCTACCTCACAGGGTTGTTGTGAGGATAAAATGGAGAGGAGGGAGGCGGAGGAGGATTATGTAAGCCGTCTTGGGTTCCTTGAAGGAAAAAAAGGCAGGGTTTAAATATAATACTAAATATAATAATAATAATGAAAATTACTGTGCTACTGGATCCATAGCTACATTTCAGAGCGCAGAACTACAAGTGATGCAGAAGGAGCAGAATCTCCCCCCCTCCCCAATACTCCATCGGAGAGTATCAGATGGAGGAATGAACATTCCTAAGATCTCCTTTTATCACTTGGCATCACAGCCGGGTCACTGGCAGGCTGACTTATAGAAGACTTAAAAGGATACTGGGGAAATACGCAGGAACAAGCAGAAACTCAGATCCTATTACAATCCAAATTGTGACTTTAAAAGGAAGGATATGTTTTTTGAAACACAGGAAGCCCCCTAACTATAAATTAGGGAAATGTATGTTACCTATCTATGTTACAGATGTATGTTACAAACTATCATTGTATATGTTACCTTTGATACCAGTTTTTGATCATGGTGAATGTAACCTGAACTATTATTGGGGAATAAACAAATGTGGACTAGAAATGGATTGAACTTTGCCTAAGATGTGGAGCTTTTTTACACTATGAAGTAATTCGCCCTCCCCACCAGCGCCCACCCAAGTGGCAGGAATGTGACTGCCTGGTACTTCCATTTTTTTCCAAAGTGGTTCATCAGTTTCATGTTAATAGGAAATTGAATGATTTTGAAATTGTTCCAGTACATTCCAAATGCTGCCTTGAACATTTAAATGAAAGGGCAAAGTATAAATGCCTTAATATATAAATGAACAGTAAAATTGAATTTAGCGGAAAAGTCTTGTATTGAAGGTCTATAGCAGGGGTGAGCAACTTTGGAGGATCCAGGGACAATTTCCACACACACACCCCGGATCCACCCACCAGGGGCTGCGCACACACCAAATTTTGGCAGTAATTCAGCAGTGAGGAAAAAAGCCAAATTGTCACTTTAAAACAAGGCTGTGAGGGCAATTAGATCAATGGACTAAGAAATGGAAGAAGAGAAACGAGTATGAGAGGGAGTTTACTGGATTTGAAAAGAAAGTGTTGTCTAGAGAACTTATAGAAGGGAATGTTTCTTCTAGAGGGTTAACTAAGGAGATATATAAAATGATGCAGAGGATTGAAGTGAAAAAAGATAACCTTAAGATGATGTGGGAAATGGAATTTGAGGAGGAGATATCGAATGCGGGGTGGAGAAATATTTGGGGCAGACGTGTCGTATATTAAGAAATATGTCAGTAAGGATAAAAGAGAATTTTTTAAAACTGTTTGGAGATGGTATCTGACTCCAGTAAGATTAAACAAAATAGATAGTAATTGTGCTCCATTGTGTTGGAGAGGATGTCAGGAACTTGGTACTTATGGTCATATGTGGTGGAGTTGTAAAAGCGTATTGGATTTTTGGAATAAATTTTTGTAGAAATTTCAGAAATTATTGGTATTAATGTGGAGGTTTGTCCAAAATTAGCATTGTTATCAATAACGGAGAAACTTCTGTGCTCACAAGAGAAAAAGGAACTAATTGTAAGTTTATTAGCGGCAGGGAGATTACTGATAGCAAGGAATTGGAAAGTTCAATACCAGTACTTAATAATAGATTGGTATAAAGAGGTTTGGGATATTGCTTTAAATGATAAACTAACATGTAGTATTAAATGTAAAAGGGGACAATTAAAGAAAAATAATTTTAAGGAAATATGGGGGTCATTTTTAGATTATGTTTTAGTAAAGGGGAAAGGGAGTAAGCCATGTCATGATATGATGTATTTTTGGAATATAGATTAATAATGGATTATGTGGATAGAATTGGTTTTGGCCCCGGGGTGACGGGTGCACTTGGAGGTTTATGATTTGTAGGTTTATGGGGTTTTTTGTATGTGTGTTCTTTTAAAAATATATAAATAAAACTTAAAAAAAAAAAAGGCTGTGAGGAGGGCATGCCTTGTTTTAATGCAAAATCACACTCATGGAAGCCCTGGGGTTTTGTTTTAAAACAAGGTGCACTCCTTGCATACCTTGTTTTAAATTTTAAAAATGCACACTTTTTCTTGCTGCTGCTGTGCACCACTGAAATACTGCAGCAATTCAGCAGCATGATGGAGGCAATTTGCGGGGTGGTGGTGGTGGTGGCAGCCACAAAAATGGTCAGGAGGAATATGTGCCCCATCCCTGGTCTACAGCATTTCATTTTGGAATGACTAGGAAGAAAAGAGAAAAAACTGATAAATATATGGAGTTGCCATTATCATCAGAGAAGTTCAGAGCAGATATGAAAGTGTTTCAGAATGAGGTAAATTATTTTCTTTCTACTAATCTATGTGAAAAACATGATCGTAACTGGCATTTGATCCCAAAAAGTTTAAGACACAGAACAATCCCCAGTTATGTCAGGGGGAGACATACAGTGCTGCTCTTTTGGCATAATGTCCACAATATCCTATACTCACCTATCCTAGAACATGAAAACACACAGCTCTGAAAAGCACGGAATAGAGTGACAGGGATAGCCACATCCCAATGTCGATGGCAACACCACTGGTTCTACCAATCACAGGTCAGTGTGGTGATGTCACAGAAATGACATGATGATGCCCCGTGCCAGACAGGGGGCTGTGTGTCCTCTCTGCAGGCCTCTTCCCAAGTGAGCTAGTCGGGTGCTGTGTTATATGGCCTCCCATTCCTTCCCTTTGTGTGTTGTGATCAAAATGGTACTTGTGTGTGGTACAAGAGTAACTGAACCTGTGTGTGCCAGGGCGATTTTAACGCAAGAGTCGGGCGTGACTTTGATTTATGGCCAGAAACTATTGGAAAGGACGGAGTTGGTAATAGCAACCCGAACGGACTCTTACTTTTGTCTATATGTGCAGAGCATAATCTCACTATCACAAACACGCTCTTTCGACAAAAGAATAAGTTTAAAACATCATGGCAGCACCCACGGTCAAAGCACTGGCATCTTCTGGATTATGTAATTGTCCGTGTTAGAGATCACCGCGATGTACTTCTTACTAGGGCCATGGTGAGTGCCGACGACTGCTGGACAGACCACCGACTAATCCGGTCCACAATGGTTATCAACATTGCTCCCCAACGTAGGCTTCAAGGAAGGAAACCAAGGCGTAAAATGAACATCCAAGTCCTTCAAGATCCTATTAAGCAAACTCGTCTTCAGTCACTTCTTAAGGAACATCTACCTACGGAACCTCCTGACAACATTGAGGACCATTGGTCTAAGCTGAAAACCTCCATTATTGCAGCTTGTGAACAAACTATTGGATATGAAACTAAGAAACATCAGGATTGGTTTGATGAAAATGACAATGAGATTAAATATATAATTGACCAAAAAGGAAAGCCTTCCAAATATGGCAAATGATATTAACTGCGCTGCCAAGAAAAAAACCTACGCTAGCGCAAAGGCTGAGGTCCAAAGAAGAACAAGAGAACTTAAGAACGCTTGGTGGAAAAAGAAAGCTGAAGAAATTCAACAACTTGCAGAATCTCATGATGCACGGAGCTTTTTTAAGGCCACAAGGGCCATTTATGGACCAAAAACCTATGGTACAAACCCTTTACAATCAAAAGATGGCACCAAACTCTTAAAAGACAAAGAGTCTATTGCACTGCGTTGGAAAGAGCATTATTATGACCTTTTAAATCGTAAATCTAAGGTGGATAATGAGATTTTTTCGCAAATCCCGCAAAAACAAATTAAAGAGGAACTTGCAATACTCCCCACTTTGGATGAAGTAAAAAAAGCCATTAATCAAATGAAGAACAACAAAGCTAGTGGACCAGATGGGATTCCTGCTGAAATCTTAAAGAAGGGGGCCCCGAACTTGTGCAACATCTTCATAAACTCATCGAAAAAATCTGGATAAGAGAAGAGATCCCAGAAGACTTCAGGGATGCCATAATTATCACCCTCTTTAAGAAGGGTGATAGAACAGACTGTGGAAACTATCGGGGCATTTCTCTCTTAGCAACCGCAGGTAAAATATTTGCTAGGATTCTCGCAAACCGTCTTCTATCTATTTCAGAAGAGATCCTCCCTGAAACTCAATATGGTTTCTGCCCCTCTAGAGGGACAGTAGACATGATTTTTACTGCACGTCAGCTCCAAGAAAAATGCCGGGAGCAAAATCAACCCCTTTATATGGCATTTATCGATTTGGCTAAGGCCTTTGATACTGTAGACCGTACTGCTCTCTGGACTATCCTTATGAAAATTGGATGCCCCAATAAATTTGTGAATATCTTGCGACTTCTCCATGACAACATGACGGCAACGGTTTTGGACAACAACGGCTCTCATGGTGCTCCATTTAAAGTGGGATCAGGTGTTAAACAGGGATGTGTTATTGCCCCAACATTATTTGCCATTTTCATCGCCATGGTTTTACATCTTGTCAAGGGGAAACTTCCCACCGGTGTGGGAATTATATATCGAACAGATGGAAAGCTTTTTAATCTCAGCAGGCTGAAAGCAAAAAGTAAGGTAATTACAACCTCCGTTGTAGAACTTCAGTATGCTGATGATAATGTGGTCTCCGCACATTCAGAGGATGATCTCCAAACTATCCTAAATGCTTTTGCAGAAGCATACGAAAAACTTGGTCTCTCACTTAACATCAAAAAAACCAAAGTGCTTCATCATCCAGCTTGGCGGGACAATACTGGAAAATGTCGATCATTTTCTCTATCTTGGCAGCTATCTTTCTGTTACAGCTAACATCGACAGTGAAATCCAGCATCGTCTGAGCTCCGCAAGTGCCGCATTTTCTCGAATGAAACATAGAGTGTTCGAGGATCGGGATATTTGTAAGAAGACCAAAACACTGGTTTATGAAGCCATTGTATTACCAACTTTATTGTATGCCTGCGAAACATGGACTATCTATAAACGTCACTTCCACCTCCTTGAAAGGTTTCATCAACGTTGCCTCCGGAAAATCCTGCAAATTACTTGGGAAGATAGGCGAACAAATGTCAGTGTACTGGAAGAAGCAAAGACTACTAGCATTAAAAAAATGATCCTTCAACGCCAACTTCAGTGGACCGGTCATGTTGTTCGAATGCCTGACTGCTGTCTCCCAAAGCAGTTACTTTACTCCCAACTCAAGGATGGAAAGCAGAATATCGGTGGTCAATATAAGAGGTTTAAAGATGTTCATAAGGCTAATCTAAAAAAATGCAATATAAACATCGAAAACTGGGAAGCTCTGGCCCATGAACGATCTAAATGGAGGTTGGCCTTTCACAAAGGTTCCATGGACTTTGAAGAAGCCCGAGTGCAAGGTGAAAGGGAGAAACGTGCTAAGCGAAAAGCGCGTCAAATGAATCCTTTACAGGACCATCTTCTATCTGATAACCTGTGTCCTCACTGTGGGAAGCTGTGTGGATCTAGAATTGGCCTCCACAGTCACTTACAGACCCATCGCTAGAGTCTACACAATCTTCTTTAGAATTTCCTCCTTTTATCCCGGAAGACAATCTTACTCGGTCACGAGTGATCGCCTGATGATGTGTGCCAGGATGCTTCAGATTTTTGCCCTTAAAAATGGCTTGCTTTTCTGCCACATATATCCCTTCTTGTTTGCACTCATTTCATCATAGTTTGCTTACATACCCTTTGATCATGCACATGTGCAAGACCACTCTCTGGATCAAGTAGACAACAACAATGGCCGTGACTAGGAATGTATGTGCCCTGTCTGGCACCAAAACACCCATATTCGGAAACTTCCACTGGTTCAAAGAGCTGGTGCCAGACTGCTGACTGGGGCTGGCTACAGGGAGCATACAACTCCTCTGTTACAAGAGCTTCACTGGCTCCCAGTCTGTTCCTGGGCACAATTCAAAGTGCTGGTTATGACCTATAAAACCCTATATGGCTCGGGTCCAGGTTATCTGAAAGACCGTATTCTCCCTATGAGCCTGCCCATACTCTGAGATCTTCTGGGGAGGCCCTTCTCTTAGTTCCACCGCCATCCCAGGCACGTCTGGCAGGAACACGGCAGAGGGCCTTCTTGGTGGTTGCTCCAACACTCTGGAACTCCCTTCCTAGGGAGGCTAGAATGGCACCCTCCTTGGTATGTTTTTGAAGGCAGGCAAAAACTTTATTGTTCCAGCAGGCCTTCGGGGAATAAAATTGGACCTATGAGAAAGCGATGGATTTGCACTGTTCTTATAGTTATTGTTGTTTTAGCTGTGATATTCTATATAATTTTAACACTATTTCTGATTTAATTATATTTTTAACTTTTGTATTTTTCTATTTATATGTTTTAATTGTACAAATTTTAATGTTGTGAAGCCGCCTTGAGTCCCAGTATTGGGGAAAAGGTGTGTTATAAATAAATAAATATCATAATAATATTAATAATAATAATATTCCATACCAAATGCATGCCACTGCCACCTGGATATTTTAGCATAAAATTTGCATCTGCCTGAAAAGTTACAAACTTCAGCTGCTACAGTTTGCATGTCTGGATCAGATCAGTCACAACACTGCAGGCTCCATTCATTCCTTCAGCCAGATGCCTTCCTTTGTACATATTTGTGCTTGATTTGTGCTGTACCACTATCATATTATGTGTGGTTGCTTGTGCAGAACCGTGCCTAAAGTAAAGTCTATTGCAATGTATAATGGATTAAATGGATGCATACCCCCATTGCATAAGTTTCAATGGAAACTACTTTCTCATTGTCTTAATCAATAATGAACAATTTTAGTACTAATCAAAGCTGCTAAAGTGGTAAAATCATATCTCCTGTTTCAAGAATGAGAAAAAATAATGCAAAAGGAATATTTGACTGACTATTAAGGTTTCTTCTCATTGAATGGAGAGTATCCTGATACCAGTTCCTCCTCCCAGTTGCTCCACTGGCAGGACCATGCCAATCATTGCAGTCATTTTTCTTTCTATGGGAGAAGTCTCCACCCAATTTCAGAAGGTAGTAAAGCAGGAACAAACAAGACCCACCTTAAAAATAAAGCTGAAATATAAGTAACAGAGAAAGGCAAAGGAGAGGACAGAACAGAAAGTTATTATATCCACTTGAGATATTCTAAATGGAATGTCCTGAAAACCATTACCTGCATTCCTTAACCTAACCTTGAAAGCGTCAGGAATACCTGAAACAGAAAATAGCCCTGGGTGGGGGAGGATCCTTTCTAGCACAATCCACTTCCCACTACTTCAGGAGAAAGCAATCCAATAAGTTGTTAAAGTTAATTTAGATTTTAAAAGAGAACAGAATCCGATTGCAATGCACTCAGCCTGAAAGGTGATGCTCATTGCTCACACACTTCTCAGCTTTAGCCAGGTCAGAAAAGCATCTAGAGGGTCCTCTGGGAAGAATTGGGCTACGTGCAGTAAACAGCTTGCTTCTACAAGATCCATCCAGTCTAGGACTCAGAATCTGTCTTCTGTCGTGTAATTAGGCCAGCACAGGGAGAGATAGGTGCATGATGTGCAAAATAAGTAAGTATGGGCAACTCCAATAGCCTGTCATGGCCAGTAATTTATATAGAAAGTAAGTGGGGAGGAGCGGGTGTCGGAATTAGGTTGCTTCGCTCTTCACTCCCAGACCAGTGTAGTGAAGTGGAGAGAGGGCACGGTGGATTCTGCACATAGTACATCGGTTAGAATTGTATACCCTCCATCATTTCACTGTTGGAAATAGGGACACTTTGGTGAACATGCACGAGTGTGGCCTACACAACCTAGGTTACAAGCAGAATGTAGGAAACAAACAGGTGCACAGCTAACTTGAAACAACCAAAGCCACAGATATCCCAGGTGATAATATAATACACATGGATGCAGCCATCCAGGGCCAGCATCAAAGATAGGCATGGCTTGGGCACCTGTTGAGGGCCCACATCTGAGCAGGGCCGGTGCTACCATTAGGCCAACTAGGCAGCTGCCTAGGGCGCAGGGCTAAAAGGGGCACCAGAAACACCTTGGAAAAAAATACAGCGCTCTCAAGTGGGAAGGGGCGGGCGCTAAATATCTGATCTTGCCTAGGGCACCAAACTGCCTTGCACCGGTCCTGCATCTGAGCAGGGGCCCACTGACAAGAGCCCCTTGGAGTTGCTCCTCCTCTTCACCATTGCAATCTGCTTGTTCACCTACCTCTCGCCCTGCTCCAGACAATGGTGGTGGTGAGAAGGAGAGGTAGATGCCACTACCTACTTGCTCCCTGGCTCGCCGCCTGTCAAGCAAGCAAGCGGCAGCAAGGCTGAGGCGAAGGATGAGGAGCAGTAGGAGCCGGTGGCAATGGCAGTGAGAAGGTAAACTCGCTGAGGTCTGGCGCCCATTGAGGGTGTCTTGCCCAAGAGCCTTCCAGCACTTGGAGTTGGCACAGCAGTAATCCATGCTAGACATGCTCCTACACTTTGATACAGCTGCTCATACATAAATACATGATAAATATGCAAAATTAGTCAACATTCAGCAAAATGCTTGCAAAGGAAATGTTGAGTCGATCTCGGAAGACTATATGGCACTGGGCGTGAAAGTGAAGGATTTGAGGGCGCACATCATTTGTTTTCATCAGTCCTTCCTGTCAAAAGTATTGGAAGGGAAGAAGGATACTGAAAGTGAGCAGGTGGCTACGCAGATGATGTCATCGGGAAAGGTTTGGTTTAATGGACCACGGCCTATGGCGATACCAATATGAAGGATGCATTCTCTCTCTCTCTCTCACACACACACGCACACACACACACTTATAAAAATTTCTGAGGGCTCAGAGGGGCACTGCCCCCACACTCTGATTAGCACCTCCACCACTGCCACCAAGCCCGGTCACAAGAGCAGCTTCACTGGTTAGGATGGGGCTGCTGAAAGAGAGTGTGTTGGCACCACACACGCAAAAAACAACACAAACGTGTGTTGGCAACATGGAAGACAGGTGGTGTTTTGAAGCCCATATAAAAGGGGTGCTCGCCTCTCTGCTACTTCTCAGGCCAGCTTTAACTCTTTAAGTGGAAGGTTAGAAGGATTTGCATGACAGCTCTTCTCACCACCGTCACTCCACTAGGAATCTGTGCATCTGCCTTGGTCAGGGGTGTTAAAAATGGGATTTCTGCAGGACAAATATGTACCCAGGATTGTCAGCACACAGCCAACACATTTCTGGGATATTTGGGGTGCTGTCTTGGAGAGTATGGAGTTCATTTAGTATAATGCTAATGGAAGGACTAACCCATTTTTCTGTACTTTTGCTCTCAGTGTATTAGCATCACAGATAAGCAGAAAATGTCATCAGC
Source organism: Shinisaurus crocodilurus (assembly GCA_021292165.1). Classification (NCBI taxonomy): domain Eukaryota; kingdom Metazoa; phylum Chordata; class Lepidosauria; order Squamata; family Shinisauridae; genus Shinisaurus; species Shinisaurus crocodilurus. The sequence continues at coordinate 108,028,768 of CM037876.1, forward strand.
TTCCAACACTTAGGACCTATCCTGAGTTTATGTTTAATTCTGCACCCACAGAATTTCAGTCTTGTAATTTTACAGAGTAGAGTCACCTCAGTTCATTTGTTTAATGCACATACATTCACAACCATGTTAAGATTGGCTCAGGACAGGACAATTTTCCTTTCTTTCTTTTTTTTTAAAAATTTAACCCAAGAGATAGAATATACCGTATACAGTTAGAATGGAATATATTATGCTCAATGAGAGCTTTTTTACATGAAGCTGAAAACTGCTGTATCTACTTTCAGTTTCAGCACAGAATTGAGATCCAAGCACTACACAAGAGCATTTCCTTTCCTGCTTTCCCACTACATAACCTAGGTGGGACTGTGGTATAGTGGAATAGCACAAATACACGTTTCTTTCACTTTCACAATTAAATGCCACATTTTCCCAGCTCTCAAAAAAAAGGGCGGGGGGGGCCTCTCCAAAAGTGCTGGTTAGACACAGAAGCGAAACTGAAGGGTCACAACGTCATCTAAAGAACCCACATAAACAACCATGAGTAGGGAATAACAACCCGCTCATATAAAGTTTCCAGTTCTTATTTGTCTGGGCAGGCAGTGATGACTCCCAAATTCTTAAGGTTGGAATTTGTAAAGCAAAATTGGGTGATCCACCATTTCCACAGATGGCAAAATTGGTCACAAATGGATTGTAGATGGTAACATTAAATCCATGCCTTAGGTCTCACACAGATTCAGGCTAGTCTCAGCATGTATTAATGATGGTTCAACATCACTATAAAGTGGTACTGAATTTGATTCAGAATGCAAAACTGGAGAATAAGCAATGAATCATGCAGTGCCAAACTATGCATTCAACATGTAGTTTGGCCTAAGAAAACAATAGGGTGATGGTGGGAGACATGGACTTGAAGAAGAGACTGGGGCTCTGCATTGTTGGCAGGGACATGCAGATGTAGACCAAAGGGACATGCAGATGTGGACCACAGGGACACGGGGTTATTAGTTCTTGAGTATAGATCCTGACAGGGGAATTCTACCAGCTGTGGAATTGGCAAGCCTAAGTGGGTAATAAGGGCCAAAAAGCAATTTGGGTTGATGGGGCTGAATTTCACCAACTGATTTTTTAAAATTATTTTTTTTAAAAATCATAATTGGCTTCCGCCTCTCTGTCTGACAAACATTACCAATCCATATCCAATCTAAGTTTTCTCTATTTTCACAGAAAGAATTTCTAATTCTATCACCCTTATTAATATTCAAAAATCAAAACCCAAATTTATTACATAAGTCACTTTCCCTCTTCCCCAAGAAGTCCACCAGAGGTTTCCAGTCTTTCATAAATGAAGATTTTAAAAATTTCTCTAATTAAACAAGTCAATTTCACCATCTCTGCAAAGTCCAATATTTTCAACAGCCAGTCTTCTATAGTTGGTATTGCTGCTTCTTTCCATTTTTGAGCATAGATTATTCTTGCTCCTGTCATCATATATTGTAATAATATACAATAGGCTTTCTCAAGTTGTAGATCCATTATGCCCAATAAGAACATTTCTGGTTTAAGTTGAATATTCACTTTTAAAATCTTTTGTATCCATGTGTGTATTTGTATCCAATATTTTTTCACTCTTTTACATGTCCACCAAACATGATAAAATGTTCCTTCATGGTTTTGACATTTCCAACATACATTTGACACATTTTTATACAGTACATCTTAGCCAATTTCACAGGGGTTAGGTACCAACGATACATCATCTTGTAAAAATTCTCTCTAAGATCAGAACACAATGTAAATTTTATACCTGTAGTCCACATACGTTCCCATTGTTCCATCATTATATTATATCCAAAGTTCCTTGCCCATTTAATCATACAATCCTTAACTTGTTCTTCTTTGGTCCCTAACTTCAGCAGAAATGTATACATTTTTGCAATTACATGGTCATCACCTGTACACAATTGTATTTTAAATTCAGAATTATCCTGTTCTATATCATGCATTTTTTTATCCACATTAAATCTCTCTGATAATTGCATGTATGAAAACCAATGTAAGTTATAACCTTCTGTTGCTAAACAATCCCGCGTTTTAATCCAATATGTTCCCTGACACGCTTCCAATATTTCTCGGTATTTTAACCAATTCTCATTGCTTGTCATTTCTTTCCTGTATAACGCCTCGGGGTGATATCCATAGGGGTAATTTTGGGCATAACCTAGGCTTATATTTGTTCCAAACTCTTAATAACACTCTTCTGATATAGTGGTTCTTGAAATCTACATTAACCTTAACTTTGTCATACTACAAATATCCATGCCATCCAATTTCACCTACTGATTTTTAACTAACTAGGCTAGCCGAGATGAAAAAATCTCCTTAGAGAAATGGCCAGAGTTACTGGACTTCCGGGTGAACATGGAGCTTTGAACGTCTCACAGGATTTTGTGGGGCAGCCAATACAGTGTTTTCTGGCCAGAGAACCTCTCTGGCTGGGGAACCTACTTCTGATGAAAGAAGCTAAGATTTGATGTCACCCCCCAAATTATCTCATAGGGTCATAAATTGCTTTCTGTCTGCCCTCTGACAGATAGATTTGCAACTTGCGACCCGAGGTGGGGGGAAAGGGCGCTGTATTCGGAGACCGGTTTTTACCGATCATTAGAAACGTACATGCTCACTTCCAAATGAAGGTTTACATCTGGACTGGCAAATCTAAGGAATCTTTCTACAGCACAATAGGAGGGAGACATAAACTCGGGGGTACCAATGGAAGAAGGCCTCTATGCCACAATGGAGAGAACAGCTCCAGCGGTGCCCATTGATAGTCTACCACAAAATGTAGGGGGAAAGTCAGACTATAAAGCACATAGTCTTCGATGTCTCTATACTAATGCCCAGAGTATGGGCAACAAACAAGATGAACTTGAATTTTTGATACATGAGGGCAAGTACGACTTGATAGGGATAACTGAAACCTGGTGGGATGACTCCCATGACTGGAATACAGCAATTGAAGGGTATAACTTGTTCAAAAGGAACAGAAGCAACAGAAAGGGAGGTGGAGTTGCACTGTATGTTAAAAATACGTATCTCTGCACAGAGATACAGGAAGAGGAGTTTGGCAGCCCCATTGAGAGCATCTGGGGCTGCCAATAAAGGGGGCAAAGAATAAAATGAACATGGCGGTTGGAGTCTACTACCGACCACCCAATCAAGGAGAAGACGAGGATGGAACTTTTGAAAAACAAATTGCCATTGTTTCAAGGAGGCACGATGTGGTAGTAATGGGAGACTGCAATTTCCCTGATATCTGTTGGGAGACTTATTCAGCGAAACATGGCCCCTCCAAGAAATTCCTGAGCTGTGCTGCTGATAACTTCCTCCTACAGAAAGTGGAGGAAGGAACTAGAGGATCGGCTATCCTTGACCTGATTCTAACCAACAGAGACGAGTTAGTGGATAAAGTGGCAGTTTCGGGAACTCTGGGGGAAAGTGACCATGTTATACTTGAGTTCTTGATTCTAACGGAAGCAAAAGCTGAGTGTAGCCAAACACGTATCTTGGATTTTAGGAAAGCCAATTTTAACAAACTCAGAACAATGATTAGTAAGATCCCATGGCAAGTGACTCTCACGAGAAGGGGAGCCCAGGAGGGGTGGGAGTTTTTAAAAAAGGAAATTTTAAAGGCACAATTGCAAACAATTCCCACAAGGAAAAAAGGCAGAGGGCAACAGAAGAAGCCAATGTGGCTTCACAATAAACTCAAAGATGACCTGAAAACAAAAAAGGACACGTATAGGAAGTGGAAGGAAGGACAGGCTACAAGTGAAGAGTACAGGCAGGTAGCACAGAACTGCAGGAATAGTATCAGGAAGGCTAAAGCTGAGAATGAGCTAAGGTTAGCGAGGAATGCTAAAAGCAACAAAAAAGCTTTCTTCAGATACATGCACAGTAAAAGACAGAAGAAAGAACTGGTGGTTCAACTACGCAATGAGGATGGCAAATTGATAACAGAAGACAAAGAAAAGGCAGAAGTGTTCAATTCCTACTTCAGCTCGGTCTTCTCCCAAAAGAGGGTCTATGACCCCCCTGGCAAACCTGAAGTGCAGACTGAAGGGGCAGGATTGCAGCTTGAGATTGATAGGCAAATGGTCAAGGAGCACCTGATTACTCTGAACGAGTTTAAATCTCCAGGGCCTGATGAGCAGCATCCTAGAGTAATAAAGGAACTGGCAGAAGAACTCTCAGAACCATTGTCTATTATCTTTGAGAAATCATGGAGGACAGGTGAAGTGCCAGACGACTGGAGGAGGGCAAATGTTGTTCCCATCTTCAAAAAGGGCAAGAAGGAGGAACCTGGGAACTATAGGCCAGTCAGTCTGACATCAATCCCCGGGAAGATTTTTGAGCAGATTATAAAGAAGTCAGTCTGCAAGCATCTTGAAAACAATGCAGTGATTACTAGAAGCCAGCATGGATTTGTCAAGAACAAATCCTGTCAGACTAATCTGATCTCATTTTTTGATCGGGTAACCTCCTTTGTGGACTATGGGAATGCTGTGGACATTATATATCTGGACTTCAGCAAAGCCTTCGACAAAGTGCCTCATGATATCCTGATTAGTAAGCTAGCTAAGAGTGGGCTAGATGGAACAACTATCAGGTGGATCCACAATTGGCTACAGAATCGGACTCAAAGAGTGCTTATCAATGGTTCCTTCTCAAACTGGGGAGAGGTAACGAGCGGGGTACCACAGGGCTCGGTCCTGGGCCCGGTGCTCTTCAACATTTTTATTAATGATTTGGATGAGGAGGTACAGGGAATGCTTATCAAATTTGCAGATGACACAAAGTTGGGTGGAACAGCTAATACTCTGGAAGACAGAAACAAAATTCAAAGTGACCTCGATAGGCTGGAGCGCTGGGCCGAAAACAACAGAATGAAATTTAATAGGGATAAATGCCAAGTGCTGCACCTAGGGAGAGGAAACCAAATGCAGAGTTACAGAATGGGGGACACTTGGCTCAACAATACTACAAGTGAGAAGGATCTTGGAATTGTGGTAGATCACAAACTGAATATGAGCCAGCAATGCGATGTGGCTGCAAAGAAGGCAAATGCAATTTTGGGCTGTATTAATAGAAGTATAGCTTCCAAATCGCGGGAAGTGATAATTCCCCTTTACTCGGCACTGGTTAGGCCTCATCTTGAGTACTGCGTCCAGTTCTGGGCACCTCACTTTAAGAAGGACATAGACAAACTGGAGAGGGTTCAGAGGAGGGCAACAAGGATGATAAAGGGACTGGAAACAAGGCCCTATGAGGAGAGACTGAAAGAACTGGGCATGTTTAGCCTTCAGAAGAGGAGACTGAGGGGAGATATGATCCCACTCTTCCAGTATTTGAAGGGATGTCACACAGAGGAGGGCAAAGATCTCTTCTCGATCATCCCAGTTTGCAGGACACGGAATAATGGGCTCAAGTTACAGGAACCTAGATTCCACCTAAACATCAGGAAAAATTTCCTGACTGTCAGAGCAATAAGACAATGGAATCAACTACCTAGGGAGGTTGTGGGATCTCCCACTCTGGAGGCATTCAAGGTGCAGCTGGACAGACATCTGTCAGAGATGCTTTGACCTAGATTCCTGCATTGAGCAGGGGGTTGGACTCGATGGCCTTGTAGGCCCCTTCCAACTCTACTTTTCTATGATTCTATGATTCTAGGATTTATAATTAACTGTGAGTAGACTATGGGATACATCTGGGAGGCAAAAAAGTTAATGAAGAGATAACTTGAAAGGAGGTCTATTAATCTTTTATGTAGCAGTTTGGAAGTGCCTTGGAAAAATATACACAAGGGAAAATAGTTTCGTGGGAAGCATTTATGAAGCTATGGGACAAATTGGAAAACAAGATTGAAGATTTTGCAAATAGGTTGGAAGCTAAAATTGATAACTGGTATGTAAATTTAAAAGTGGATCTACCACATGAACAAGGGAAATTAGACATTTCCTCAGGACCAGCACAGGAGAAGAAAGAAGTAAATAACGATTTTGGAAACTTACCAGAGATTCACAGAGGCTTTGAAGTTTTAATTGGACTGAACTTGTTTGAGGGGAGAATCCAGAGGGTGACTGTGGCGCAGTTTGTTAGAAAAATGATGGCCGATGCACTGTTTTTAGCCTTGCAAGCTGGAATTAGGGGTGGATGATTGGCCCCACTCTATTTAATCTGTATTTGGCTGATCTCCCCTCTCATCTAGGGTCACTAGCCTCCCATCCCCCTAAGATTTGCTCCACAAGAATATTTAGCCTTCTCTATGCAGATGATGCCATTCTAATTTCACAGACACGCTTAGGTCTTAAGCAATCACTATCTGGATTTGCTGAGTTCTGTAATAAAAATCTTTTAACAATCAATTACTCCAAATCTAAAGTTATGGTATTTGCAAGGAAGAAGGTTAGACATTCTTGGGTTATGGATAACAGTAGACTTGATCAAGTTGACTCCTATAAATATCTGGGGTAATTGGTTTCATGAGACTGCTAACTGGAGAGTCCAGGCAAAGCTTGCTAAGGCTAAAGCCGAACAAAATCTGAGTGCCACATTGCGCTTCTTTTTCACTAGAGGTGGGAAATTTATTCCAGCTGCCACCTGTGTTTTTCAAGTTAAGATAGTATCCCAGATTCTTTTTGGAGCTCCTATTTGGTTTCCTTGTCTTAAAGACTCTCTCGAAAGCATTCAGTCTTACTTCCTTAGATCTATATTTGGCGTGCCCAAGTGTGTCGCTGGTGCTGCCCTTTATCTTGAAGCTGGCCTTAATTCTCTCAGTTGTCTGGCTTGGATACATTCTATTCACTTCTGGCTTCGTTGCCACCTTTTGGTTAAGCCAAATTCTTTTGTTTCCCAGGTGATGTTAGATTCCTATGTGTCTGCTTGGAATAAAGTAGTGAGGCAAAAGGTTGCCTCAGTTGGGCTGTCTCTTTCCTATTTGCTATCCTTGTCCTGGGAGAAAGCTACATTTCTAGTCAAGCAGAGACTGACTGACACAGATTTTCAAGAGCTCCATGCAGCGGCCCAGGGCCCATGTGTCCCCTCTGTCACTGGGTTTGTCAGGCCTTTATCCTAAAAATGGGATGCTCTATTTAGAGTGGTTATCTATCCCTAAATACAGGAGAGCATTCTCCTTAGCCAGATTTAATGTTCTACCCTCCAAACTTTTGGATGGCAGATACAGTAAAATCCCAGTGAAAAACAGATGCTGCCCCTGCAACAACGAGGAGGTGTGCATGTTCTTTTTAACTGCAGTTTCTATTGAGGGGCTACAGAGACTCTAATACATCCAATCACACAAACTTTCCCTGGACGATCTTTAGAGTCTCTTTTGACCATTTTGCTTGATGGCTCAAATAGTTTAATCACTAAAGAAGTTGCAAAATTCTTGAATGTTGCTATTCTGACTAGGCCTTCTATGCTTGCCTGATTCTGTTTTATTGTACGTTTTTATTCTGAGTGTACAACTGAGAGCTGGTATATCTTGTTTGTATTGTATATATATTGGTGTGGTCGGTAGACCATAAATAAACATTATTATTATTACTACTACTACTACTACTACTACTACTACTAACTAGCCAATTCTTTAGCTGCATACTTCAGACCAAAGTCTAATACCAGCTGCTAAGGTCAGATAGAAAATATTATGTGAATATTTGTCAAATATTCTAGCAGTCAAAGAATGCCTGGAGAATATTCAACATTACCTTTGAAGATACAATGTGTTCTAATTAAAATTGAACATCTTTCACTTTTGACTTAGAAGATAAAGGATACTTTATCAACAATAAAAATGTCACTAAGTGTTCTTATTACACTTCCTAAAGTATGTAATGACTATAGAGGCTTCTCTTGTTTCACAGACCCCAGCATCACTTCCTTTTTTCCACTCTCTCTGCAACTGAGGTGAATTAGACATGTCAGCTTGAAATACTTGGCAAACTGATCTAAATTGAAACTGTCCTCAGTGAGAAATGCTTTGAAATGGCAGAGAGGCCAGAGGCAACAAAAAGTGTAAAAGAGTGTTGCTGGGGGAGAGAAGGGCCCACTCCATCCACCTCTTGCTCAATAAATTCCTCCCCCCTCCCACCCCCAGCCCCATTGTGCCTGTGTCATTTCCTCAAGGCTGAGTTTCTGTTGTGGGAATATCTCATTTTCCCAGCACTCAAAGTACAAAAGCTATAGGAGTAGTTATTCCATCCTTATGGAATGCCTTTCCATGGAGACCTGGCTGTTCCAGTCTGCTTTTAACTGAACGATGGTGCTGATCTATATTTTGCAAGCTGTAGTTTTAACTGTCACTGCTTTTTGAATTGTTTAGTTGGTTTGTATTGAAATGAAATGATTTCATCTGCTGCTGCTGCTGCTTTAGTTAGTTAATTGTACATTATATTTTATTGTTTTATGATTTTGTGAACCACTTTGAGAGGTCTTCTTGTCCCCAAAAATGGTATAAAAATATAAATAAATATAGTTCCTCCAGGAAGCCCTGACATTTGTAACCATGAACCAATTTGAATGCCAAATATAATACTAAATGAATAAATAGCAACTTCTGGCCTATGCCACATACCCATCATGTCTGGGAGCTCGTGCATTTTCCTACTGTGTACTCCTATGCAGGAGTATCTTTCTCTTCCTGTCTCCATTCCACAAACTTGTGTAGTGGTCCTGGAACGCCAGAAGTAGCACCTCATGTGCTGATTTTAATCTGGGTAATCTCACTTCTTATGTTCAACTGACTTTAATAAGAGTTGCTCCCATGGGAACTGATGGGACTTATATAAGTGCTACGCAGAACTAAATGTGTTTTCCCCCAGTATATATGTAGGAAAGGTGCTCCCAAAAATGACCTGTGAGGCAGAGATTTGCAACTTGACACAAATCTTCCAGAAGTCCCCCAAAATAAGCTCCTCAGAGCTTTATTGAGGTTACCACCTTCTACCCTGGCAGCCAATGCTAGAGTGAAGGTTGTAATAATGTCTGCACAATTTCATACTTTAGATACTGCACTTGTTTGCTCCACAGCAGAAATCTGCTGTGTAGGAATTGCACTCTGAATCAAGTCACTTCAAGATCATGAGCACAAAATGGGGGGCAGGAGGGAGGAGATCCACACAGCAACACAAAAACACAAATGCACTTCATTGAACCCACATTTGTCTGCTCCAGCAGCAATGCACATTGCACAGATTAGAAAAGGCAACGTGACAGGGGGAATTGGGGGGGGGGATATTTCAACACATTCTTTCTTTTCTTTCTTTCTTCCTCCCTCCCTCCTCTACTGCTGAATAAAGTAAAGAACAGAGGCAGAGACCCTGTGCGCCCACCACACTGCTCACTCATCAGATCTGCTCTCCCAGATTCTGGCCTCAAGGGGGAAAGTGAGAGAACAAGAGATGTAGGCATCATCCATAGATGCCCTGTTCATCATTAAATGCAGAGTCCTCCTGATTGGTTTAGTGGAATGAGCACCTCCAAATATGGCACTCAGGCAGAGCTGCGCTCTCTGTATGCCAGCTGCTGAGAAGGTGGAGGAGAGGAGTGAGCTTGTGCAGTGCACCTCTGGAAACAAGGAAGGATTGAGTAAACACACATCACAGATAGAACTGGTCATGCACAAAGTAGCCTGGATTCCAAGTTCAGAAAGTTGGAGCTGGAAGAGGGAGACTATCTCCAGAGAGGCAATATGCAAGTACTGGGGGAGGGGTGTCTGTGAGGGAGTGGGATGGGGTCTGCCTGGTCTGAGGGGTAACCAGAGGGTACAGGGGGCTGCACTCCACCTACCCAAAGTGACACCTGACCTCTGAAAATATGATACCTGATTTAAAAAAGTGACCAAAGAGAAACTTCCATACAGAGATGAGAAGTTAAAATTGTATTGAGCATTCAAAGAGGGGTGCTTGCATGGCACCCCTCCTCAAATGCTTGTGAGCTAATCAGAGCAAGCACAGCCCCCCCCCCCCACAGCCACTACCCCTTCCCTTGCCTCAAGGCCAAGAAACTTACCATAGCATTAGCAGGCACTCCAGCCCCCAGCAGAGTGCATTTTGCTGCTGGGGACTAGAAATGGGACTACAAGTTCCAGAACCTCTAGCAGGAAACTGACACTATGCATCAGTAGCCTTGGTGGGAAAAGATTCTCCACCAGAATCTCAAGCACCCACCCCTGCCTCAGCCTTCTCCTGCCCCAATACAAGTTTTTTGGCCTTGAGGCAAGAGATGGGTGGTGGTGACAGTGATTGCTTCTCAAGTAACCTCTAGGCTCTGTGAGCATCTGGTTGGAGTATTCCCTTTTGAGGGGAGGGAAGGACAAGCACCCTTCCCTAGTTAAATTATCCAAAAACAAATTCCCCAAATATGGACAGCACTATGAACAGATGATTGATGGAACAACAGAAAAGTCAGGTGACACAACAAACATTTCAGGAAGATTGAAACCTTTGGGGGCAGCGCAACCTAATAGCCCCACTATGTCAGCAGCATGTTAGTACTGGCACAGCTTGATTGGGATTCTACACACTCCCAACAGAACAGTCACGAAAATGATAGCATTCCAAAGCAGAGAAGATATCAACTCCATCAGCCATTCCTCAAACATCTATGGTAGTGGCTCCAGCACACACCAATCACTGAGTAGCATGCCAGTGACACCCGTCATATCAGCAGTGCACAGAAGGACCCAGGCCATCTACAGGGACATGCTACTATGATGTTGCCCCAACCCGCCACGATCCATATATACAGGGGCTCAAACCCACTCAGACTGAGCACACATAGATGCCCCCAAAATCACTCTTTTGACTGCACAATACACAGGACATGCAGGAAAGGAAAGAAAGGCAACCCAAAAGATTGCTGTGAAGAAATGTTATGTATGTAAATGTTTAATGATGTCCTGTAAATATTTTGTGTGGCTTCTGAGAGGCTTCAATGTATCTGTGTAGGCCTGAGGCCTAGCTTTGTTCCTGTGAAAAGTCTACGTAAAAGTACTGCTTGGTGACATATTCTGAAAGGGGGGGGGGAGAGAGAGAGAGAGAGAGAGATGATTGCTTTTAATATTTATAGATGAGGCCGGGATCAGGCAAATTCAATTTTGATTGATCAGGGAAACATCAGATTCTGATTGGCTGGAGGTTCTAGCTAGGTGGGAAAGCAGCCAGCAGGCGGGGAGGAGTGACAGACAGCAACTTTCACCTCTCTGTCCTCCTTTTTGAATTCCTGGGGGCAGGACTGGGGCTGGACAGACCACAGGATACTGCAGATCCTGGCCTCCCCTCTCCCCTCTTCGCCTTACTCACCAGAATGCTCTCTTTTTCCTCTCTCCAAAGTCACATTTGTGACTGGGAAGCAGCTGCTGTGATTCTTTCTAGGACCACCATGAGGGGGTGGGGAGGGAAAGGAGGGAGGGATTAGGACCCAGAGTCTCCCTCCCAAGGTTGTGGTAGTGTCTATGGCCTCGGGAAAGGGACTTCCCAAAATCCTCTCCCAGGACTATGGGATTGCTCTCTAAGAGATTAAAACCTAAAGCAGTGGGATAGAAAAGTAGAAAGGAGCAGGGGGGGGGGAGAGAAGGAAGGAAGGGAAAAGGGGAAGAGTTGCTGGAATTGGAGAATTGATTGAGAAAGCTGGGAAAATGACAGTAAAATATTGCTTGGACAAGGCACCTGGATAAAATAGGGACACAGTTAAGTTAACTGGATGCATTTATCCCTGGTTGTTTTATTACGTGTGTGTGTGTGTGTGTGTGTGTGTGTGTGAGAGAGAGAGAGAGAGAGAGAGAGAGAGAGAAAGCTGTGCCAAAAAATTCTTCCACATATTTTTTGACCATTCTCATCCAATCTGATAGAAAAGAAATTGCTTTCAAAAAGAAATTCAACGCAGAAGAAATTTTGGAGAAATTCTCATGGGTTGTTAAAAGTTCTTGCGCTTACCTTACTTATAAGGTAGCCGAGGACTGTGTGCAAGTGTTCTGTCTTTCATTGTACAATTATCTCTCTGGCAGCCTGTTGCCTCCTTGGCTTCCCACACTTCCCACCCAGGGGAAGGCATGAGGTCATTCTCCCATTGGGCTTTTTCAGATCAGGAAGTACAGGCAGCCTGGGAGGCTGCAGAGCAATGGAGAGATGTATAATAGAAAGAGAACACACACACACAGCAACCTCTGCCACCTAAGGATTAGCTAAGGTCAAAAACACCACCAAAAGAAATTCAAAATAAATTATAAAATGCCCCAACGATGAAGCAGAAAAAAGGAAGCCTCTTTCACGGGGGAAGAAAACTTTCAGGAAATTGGAGGACCAATTTTGGCACCGCAAACACTTGCTCCTCCACCTCTTCCCTGGAGCTGATACAGCACTGCCCTCCCCCACACCTGCTACAGGGATTGCAGGGAAGATGTTATCAGCACCTGCATTAGATTATCCACAATCACCCCTCAGGAATTTAACATTTGGGAGACCCTGGGGAAGGTGCTGAACCCTTAAGAATGACAACTAGAGCTGAGCCAAAATTTCTCAGAAGACATTTTTCTCAGGAAAGTACTGAGAATTTTCTTTTCTCTCCGCCCCCCCCCCAAAGTGGCCTTTTACTTCTATAAAAGTACACTTTGCAGAATTTTCGCCAAATTTTCTTCACCATTATTTTTTTGTGGTGGCTGCATTCCTCCCGCCCCACCCCCCCATGCCCTGGAATGATGCTAGCTTTGGGGTATTGTGGAGGATGCAAAATGGAGGCCAGGCTGCCTACACAGTTGATGCTGTTGCTACTTGCAGTAGCAGTGCAAAAAAAAGAAAAAGAAAGAAAGCCCTGGTGGGGAGGAGATGCTGTGTGACAACCCTCACCAGTGGTGAGCCCTACCTGTGAGAAATTGCTGGAGAATTTCTTCTCCCCATGGAGAAATTCAGTGAAATTTCTTTGCCCACAACTAGGGTGGAGAATTTTGAGAGGCCATTTGCACACAGTTCTAATGTGTCTCCATTCAGATTTTAACATTTAACATTTTTACACATGGATACCTTTCTTCAGTAAAACTTAAACTTTGTTATTTGGTTTATTTATTTATTATATTTTTAAATCGCCCATCAGTCCGGTCACCCGGCCACCCTGGGCGATGTACAATAATTAAAATACAATAAAATACAATAAAACACGATTAAAACTACATTAAAACATAATTAAAACACAATTTAAAATGTCAGTGTTTTTTTTTTAAACAACCTAACCCATCCCATATTCCCGCCTGAAAAGCCATGTTTTTAAAGCCCGGTGGAAGTTCATCAAGGAGGGGGCATGACGAAGGTCACTACTGGGGAGGGAGTTCCATAACTTGGGGGCCACTACAGAGAAAGCCCTCTTCCTAGTCCCCACCAGCCTGGCTGCTCCGGCTGATGGGACAAGGAGAAGGCCGTCCGTGGCAGACCTTGTTGAGTGGCCTACTTGGTGTTGCTAGAGGCGCTCCTTGAGATAAGCTGGACCTGAGCCATATAGAGTTTTAAAGGTCAAAACCAACACCCTGAATTCAGCCCGGCAAGCAACTGGTAGCCAGTGCAGCTCCTTCAGTACTGGTGTGATCTGGTCTCGCCGGTGGCTGCCTTTAACCAGGCGAGCTGCTGCGTTCTGTACCAGCTGTAGCTTCTGAACCGTCTTCCAGGGTAACCCCACGTAGAGTGCATTACAGTAGTCTAGGCAAGAGGAGACCAAGGCATGAAGCACTGATGGGAGCAGATGATTAGGAAGGTAGGGCGCAGCTGCCGTATCAGATGGAGTTGATACAGCGCCGCCCGGCTCACAGCTGACACTTGAGCCTCCATGGACAGCTGGGAGTCTAGAATGACCCCCAAGCTGTGGACCTGGTCTTTCAGGGGTAGGTGTACCCCATTCAGTACCAGGTCAACATGCCCTGATCTCCCCTTGTCTCCCACCAGAAGTACCTTGGTCTTGTCGGGGTTCAGCCTCAGCATGTTCCTTCCTATCCAGCCATCCACTGACTCCAGGCACTTGGACAGGGTCTCAACGGCCAACCTCGGTGAGGACTTAAAGGAGAGGTAGAGCTGCGTATAATCTGCATATTGATGACAACGCACCCCAAAACTCCTGATGATAGCTCCCAGTGGCTTTAGGTAGATGTTAAATAACATCAGGAAGAGGATGGAACCCTGCGGCACCCCACAAATGAGTGGCCGAGGGTCCGAGGCCACCTCCCCGAGAACCACCCTCTGTCCCTCCCAGAGCAGAAGGACAGGAACCACTGCAATAGAGTGCCTCCCATGCCCAACCCCTCCAGGCGTTCCAGGAGGATACTTGGGGGCCACCACAGAGAAGGCCCTCTTCCTAGTCCCCACCAGCCTGGCTGCTCCGGCTGGTCAACGGTATCAAAAGCTGCTGAGAGATCGAGGAGGACTAGAAAAGAGCATTTGCCCCTGTCCAAAGCCCTGCTCATATCATCCACCAAACCGAGGCCGTTTCCGTCCCATGTCCAGGCCTGAAGCCCGACTGGCATGGATCTAAATAATCGGCTTCATCCAAGTGTGCCTTCAACTGAGCACCCACCACTCGCTCAATCACCTTGCCCAGAAATGGTAAATTGGAGACTGGGTGAAAGTTGTTTAGATCCAGGGGATCCAGGGAGGGCTTCTTTAGAAGCGGTCTTATTACTGCCTCCTTGAGGGCTGATGACATCACTCCCTCCTTGAGGGAGGCATTCACCACCGCCTATCCCCTCACCCAGTCTCTCCCTGCAGCTCATGATGAGCCAGGACGAACAAGGATCAAGCAAGCAGGTGGTCGGCCTCACAGATGAAAGCACCTTGTCCACTTCATCAGAAGAAAGAAGCCGGAACAGATCCCACAAAACCGGTCTGCCATTGGCCTCCTCCCACTCACTTCCTGTGTCCACGACGTACGAAATCCCACTCCTGATCCAATCGATTTTATCTGCGAAGTGCTTTGCTAAAGCCTCACAGGAGACTTTTGACTGTTCCAATGGATCCGGAGCAACTGGACCGACCAGGCTCCGGACCACCTGGAACAGCCTCCTGGGGCAGCACTCCGCAGATGCGATGGAGGCAGCATAGAAATTCTTTTTTGCTGCCTTCACCGGTCACCTGCCACCTGGTAGGCCGAGGATGCAGCTCTAACCTGTGTTCGATCGTCTTCAGAGCAGGATTTATGCCATCGGCGCTCTAGCCTTCTCACCTCCCGCTAAACCAAGGTGCTGTGTGAGCTCTGTTCAGGTGAAGAGGGCGCTTTGGGGCAACTTGGTCTAATGCCCTGGTGATTGCAGCATTCCAGTCATCCACCAGGGTCTCGACCGAGCTACCGTTTGCATGCTCCAATTCCCCAAGCGCATTCAGGAATCCATCCGGATCCATAAGACGCCTGGGGCGGACCATCCTAATAGGTCCCTCACCCCTGCAGAGGGGTTGTGACACCGAAAAATCCAACCCCACCAGATAGTGATCTGACCATGACAAGGGGGCGGTGGTGGATATACCCCTGATTTCCAGATCATTTCCCCCCTCTCCAGAAACAAAAACCAAGTCTAGTGCCTCACCGGCTACATGGGTAGCTCCAATTAATATGGGGTGCAGCTCCCAGGAAGCCATGGTCTCCATGAAGTCCCGAGGTGTCCCTGTGAGGGTGGCTCCCGAATGTATGTTGAAGTCCCCCAGCACCATTAGCCTGGGGGACTGTACACGCACATCGGAGACCACCTCCAGCACCTTGGCCAGGGAATCTGTTGTGCAGCGAGGTGGACGGGGTTGTTCGAGGATCGGGATATTTGTAAGAAGACCAAAACACTGGTTTATGAAGCCATTGTATTACCAACTTTATTGTATGCCTGCGAAACATGGACTATCTATAAACGTCACCTCCAACTCCTTGAAAGATTTCATCAACGTTGCCTCCGGAAAATCCTGCGAATTACTTGGGAAGATAAGCGAACAAATGTCAGTGTACTGGAAGAAGCAAAGACTACTAGCATTGAAAAAAATGATCCTTCAACGCCAACTTCAGTGGACCGGTCATGTTGTTCGAATGCCTGACTGCCATCTCCCAAAGCAGTTACTTTATTCCCAACTCAAGGATGGAAAGCGGAATATCGGTGGTCAATATAAGAGGTTTAAAGATGTTCTTAAGGCTAATCTAAAAAAATGCAATATAAACATCAAAAACTGGGAAGCTCTGGCCCATGAACGATCTAACTGGAGGTTGGCCTTTCACAAAGGTTCTATGGACTTTGAAGAAGCTCGAGTGCAAGGTGAAAGGGAGAAACGTGCTAAGCGAAAAGCACGTCAAATAAATCCTTTACAGGACCATCTTCCATCGGGTAACCTGTGTCCTCACTGTGGGAAGCTGTGTGGATCTAGAATTGGCCTCCACAGTCACTTACGGACCCATCGCTAGAGTCTACACAATTTTCTTTAGAATTTTCCTCCTTTAAAATCTCCTTTTTGTAAATTTTCTTTTTTTTTTATCCTGGAAGACAATCTTACTCGGTCACGAGTGATCGCCTGACTGACTGACCGGAGAACCAGACAGTTTCCAGGCTGGTTTGGGGGATGCAACCAGAGAAATGAATATTTCCATCTGGTGGCAGCAAAAAGGCCATAGGAAGGGAAGGCAAAAAGGAGTTGGGAACACTACTTTTGTGAAGAAACAAGCCTTTGAGGGTTCCTGCATGCACACACACATACACACACGCACGCCTCCTCATGTGTAAACCAAGTAAGGCCAGTTGGGGGGGGCTGGGAGGAGGCGAAAGGTGCATAAAGCATAGGATGGGGCATGGCGCCTGAGAGTCCGGTCTAGGGCTTTCATATGTAAATGTAGTCAAACCCAGTAAGTCATGAGTTCCCTTCCCCCTGCCTGGCCAGGTGAAGTTCAATCTAATTGGCTGAAAGCAGGAAAGCTACAGAAAGGGGGAGGGGGGAAGAACTATTTCCCAACCTGTAGCCTGTGTGTTCTTTGTCTTGGGTCGTCGTGTGGTTGCTGTGGATCATGGCAGCAAGCTACGCAGAGGTCCAAGCCTTCGGGCTGGCCTCAGGATCCGACCCCAGGCAGTTCCTGGTAAAATTAGCTGAATGAGGGCTCTAGAGAAGGCAAGCCTTGTGGGAGTTTTACCCATCTCGGACCTTCGGGTAGGTGTGGTAATCTCCCTCGGGCAGCGAGGCTGTGCTGGATTTAACCCTTGTAGAGAACACCCTCAGGTAACAGGTGTGTGCCTGAGAGATATTAAGGAATCAGGTTTTATTGTTTTGTAGCTCTATTTCTGTGTACTAAAGTGTCTCTCTCTTTATTTTGTGTGCTTCTCTCATTTCCCTAATCTTGTTGTAAAATGCTACCAGAATAAACCTTGTCGTGGTTTTACCCCACATGGTGTTTGTGGATTGCTCTGCTTGGTTCAGTATCTAAATCCAAGTTACAGAATTAAAGGCGAGTCCCTCAACAGAGATCCAAGTAGGATTGCAAACAGCTGAGGCTGGCAATCTGGTACCTTGAGATCTCTGGGGGTCTTGGTTCCTTTGGAGTAGGAAAGGGTGGGGGATGTGGCGGGCCAGCCAGCCCCCCCTTCCTCCACAACTTTGCTTCTTTTCTATTCCACTCACAGAACAGGGTGTGGCTATCCGTGACAGCAACAAACCCAGGGTGGGAGCTGCCAACAAGTGGGAGCTGAAGTCAATCTGATGAGGGCACCTACACAATACAGGTGTTTGTCTCATTCATTCACACGTTAAAATTGTTGGTGTACATTTAAAAATCTTAGGTATACATGTAAAAAACGTGTGTGCGAAGTGATGTGTGTGTTCCTCCCTGTGCCTTTCTCACAGCAACTGAATTCCATCAGTTTCAAGTTCTGTACAGGCGATTCAGATTCCCTTCTCGGTTTCCTTTAGCTGTGCTTATGAAAAGTGACAAACATCCAGCTGCATGAAGGGAAATTATTGCGCCACGCCCACTTGTGTGGGAAGCCTGAGCTCCAAACGCGTGGCTGCACCAGCATCTGACCGTCCCAAGGCTGAAGGGATTAGTCTGGAGGAGGCTTATTTCTCAGCCGGGGCTGCTTAAATGAACAGCAACCCTTTATCCAGCAACGCGAAAGACCCGGCCGGCGACTATCAAGAATTCAATCTGCATTGCTTCAATTGCCGCCAAAGGCTTTGAATGCCAGAGCTGCAGCTGGTAGTTGAGAACAACATTTCGGGGAAAGTCCTAATGGCACCTAATGAGATCAGTGCCTAAATAGCACCCCACAGAAGGAAAGAGGAACACTTCACAAGCAGACTAAGGAACGGGGCTAGTACGAATTCCCTCGCCTTGTTCCACGCATGAAGGAGGGGTGGGCAGACCAACAGACACGACAATCAGTCTCCGATACCAATTCTTAGAAGAAGAAGAAGAAGAAGAAGAAGAAGAAGAAGAAGAAGAAGAAGAAGAAGAAGAAGAAGAAGAAGAAGAAGAAGAAGAAGAAGAAGCCCAGTCTCTCAGCCCGTTGAACCCACTAGGAGGTAGTCTCCCTGAGGTAAATTCTAAAATTCAGTGGATCACACAATATAACTCTGGAGAAGAATGCCCTGATTCTAAACACCTCACTTTGAATTCTCGGATTAAAAATTTGCCTAACATAAATAGGGTAAATCTGGATATATGATGGCAATGCAAATCGAGGAAGCTCCGTATTCAGACTCCGGTGTCTTTCAAATCGACTTTAATTCAAAATCTGTGTTGGAAAGCGCAACCCACAATTGGGTTCCGAAGCCTTAACAAATAAATCGATGCAACTGAACCTAATCGATTTAAGGCACCAACCATTATCTACACTTGAGAGCAAACTTAATTGAACTCAGTTAAGTTCAATTTCCACGTAAAAATACTTCCAAGTAACATGGCTACTGTCGGAACCCAGATAGTGCCTGGCTGAAATTTAAAATGGTTTTATAACACGAAAAGTGGCGCTGGTTCCACCAACCACCTCCTTTGCAGCAAAGAAAGGGTCCAAACAGAAGTTGGGCAAATTTGGTTTAAAATAACTAGGTCAGATGCTAAAGAGAATAAAAACCCCTCGGAAAGAAAGGGAAATAAAACGTAAGGGACATAAAAGAACCAGACGTGAATTAAAATGAAATAGACATTAAGACAAACTCATAGTAAGATTTAAAGAATCTATTTCTAGAATTCCCTAGGCCAAATGGCAAAGGATCCGCGGGAAGACGCAAAATAAACGTGCAGAAGTGGCGAGCAAAAGTCAGTTTCTCAGCGCATTTGAAAACAAACTAAGGGGTAATCTGTTAAAACTCTCCTCAACATAGTCTGTTAATAATGACTCTTAGAAACTAGTAACAAGGTAGCTACTCTTTCCTTCGGTGTATCATCATCATCGTAACTTTTTTTGTTTTTTAAGGGACAGGTCCAGTCTCCGTTTGGAAAGAGAGGCGCCCAGGAGCAGAGTGTGGGTGACTTGCCTCTTGGCATCTTTGCTGGGGTCGGATGTCGCCCTGAGCATCAGGCGAAGTCGCTAGAGAGGTCAGGCGGAGCGGGGATGGGTGGGGTGAGGCGGAACCTCAGGCTCAGCGAAAGCTTTGCGTCTGGAGTTCACCAGAGAAGGGAAAGCGTCCTGGGAGCGCGAGCAGAGGGGGTGGCGGCCGGGGAAGGCATCGTGGCTTGACTGAGACCCTTTAATATCCGGATCGCCTTTACGTCGTCTTGCTCTTTGCGGACCCATCAACTCTGCTTTGGGCACGCACGGCTAGGTGCACGCATCCAAGCTTTTCTATCGGACCCCTTTCTGTGCGACGCAGCCAGCAGCCTTCCTTTCCTTGCTCTACAAAAGAGCGAGGAAATCAACTACCGCCGCGGACGTCTCGCTTCATGCACCGCGGCAAACGAGGCTGCTGACGCACGTTCAGGTACGGACAGCGCAGGCCCATCTCAGCTCTTCCTCCGTGGAGGGACCTTTGCAAACAGGCGTTCGCCGCCTTCACCTGCTGCTCTATACTATGTTTTCTGCTGTAAAACATTGCACGCGTGCACGTAACAAAGTAACGTGGCAGCCGTGCAGCGGCGACTCCAGCACCGGGTGATTTGGCCGAGTCTCTCAATTTCAGGGTCCTCGCAGATATGAGGCCGTTTTTTAAGAACTGCGAAGAAAGCATTGAAAAGTGGACTTGAATGAAAAGGATGGTCCACATGTGAGATGTTACTCTTCTGTCTTGTTGCAAATGGATCCCCATCTGCTCCTTTTCTCGCCATACTACCTATCTATCTTTCTACGCGGTCTCTGATTTCGTTCCCTGCTTGGCCCAGGCCCGTAGTCAGCCTAAGAGTTCTGGGGAAGCCGCCCAAAAAGTGTGTGTGTGGGGGGGAGTTCACCTGGTTTGCAGGCCTTTGAGAGACAGCATTGTAAACTGTTTTTTAACTGTTTGTAAAAAAGGGGGGCAGAGAAAATTTGGGGGGCAGAGAAAATTTGGGGGGCAGCCCCCCCCCCCCCGCTACAAGCCCGGCTTGGCCTGGAGATCTAGAAGAAACTCCGAGCGGCGAAGAAGACTCTAGACTGGGGAGTCTTTGCTCGGGCTGCTGCCCTCAGGAAGGTGCCTGCGCCTTGCTTGCCGGAACTACCCAATTACGCAGCCCCCTTTCCGCGGAAGCAGGCCCCGCGGTCGCTCACGGAACTTGTCTCCGAGTGCGGCTGTGACCCGCCCGAACGAAGCCCAAAGGCTGGGCTGCGCCCCGTTTCACCCGCGCGGGCGAAGGCGCGCTTGCGGCCCAGTGGCGTGAAGGGCGTCTGGCCAGACAGCTCTCCGAGAGACTGCCTCGCCTCCCCAAGACGGGTGTGTGGCCCCTTCCCCAAACGAGCCGAGCGAAGTTAAGGAGATTAGAGACGAGGCAGGAGGAGAGTCTGCCAGGCAGGCTCTGCCGCAGCTTCGCGGGGAGGGACGAGGGACACACGCACTCGTGTTCTCTCTCCCGCCATCTTGGCAGCTCCATCGGGCTTCTTCGATTGCCTCTTTGCAATCCACAAGCTGGCGGCCCGTTTGTTTTTTTCCACACACCCACCCTCTCGGGAACATCTCTTTGACTAGGAGGAGGAAGAGGGGGGTGGGTGGGCACTGGACCCTCTTACCGATGGGGGTGGGGGCACTGCGTGGAGCGAAGCAAGGGCCGGCAAGCGACCCGAGGCTTGGCAGTGGCGACGAAAGGGCCGAGGTGTCTCTTTTGCAGTCGACTGAATGTTCGGTGCTGGCCGAGCTGCATCGCTTGGACCTTTTCGTGCGATGCGCTGGATACAAGGGGAGAGGGGGCGCATTCCAGATAGGAAGCCATACTTGAAGGCGTCCACCACACACACACTTTCTCTCTCTCGCTCTCCCTCATACGCGCGCGCACACACCCGTTACCACACAGAGTTGTTTCCGGCCTGGTTTGTTTAATGTAGCGTCGCTGGGTGTTGTTTTTTTATTTAATGGAATCGCTCTGGGATTCTCTGCCTTTAAAAGGTTTGATGCGATGACAGGAGAAATCTGCAATCTCAATGCGTAGGAGAATTAGCTGACAAATGATCAATATCACCCATTAACAATAGTACGGTTCCAGGAAAAAGGGCAACCACGCTGTTTCGTAATTTCTGTGGGTGGGGGTTCCTGACCCCGATGGTCATTTCTCCCCAACACACGTACCTTTTCTAAGTCGATCGTTTCTTTCTACCTTCTTTTCCCAGAAAAGGGAAGGACCACACACACACACACACCACGACCAACAACCAATTCCACCCCACCCACCCCGGGTATGGGCTCTAGGCGGGAGAGACCGATCCAACCCTTGCGGGACTAAATGAAAGTTTTAATGCGCCTGGCTTCTCCCTCTCGCGTTTCTTGATGCTCTAATGCAGCTTGCTTGAAGGAAAGCAGATTCAGGGACTTTGATCCTCCCTACACACGCAGGTTGCTTGTGGGCGTCCCAACAAGCAAGCCCCGTTCGTCCACATTTGCCCATAGAAAACTGTCTACATCCCTTTCAAAAGATATGTTGCATTCCTAACAAAAGGAAATCTTACGGCGTTATTGGAAATATGCAGGCTTCCATGTTACGAAACGTTAGTATTTCTCTGCCCCGCCTCTGTGGGTGGGGGTGGGGGGGAATAATGCACTCTATGTACTCCATAGAGTGCATTATTATGGTTGCAACCCAGGCCCAGTAACTTCAGTGGAGATATTGGCAATATTGAAAAAAGTTGAAATTTGGAGAGTAGGACCTCAAGGCAACCTTGATGAAAGCACATAAACCTGGGTCTGGCCAGTGCCTCCTTTGATTTCCATCATGGAATATAAATACAGTAGTATCATGGGATTAACGTATACATGGTTTATTAGACCAGGTACATTGGATAAAGATTTAGCAGGAAAAAAGGAAGATAATTATACTTTTTATATCTTCAAAGTCAAAGAAGCTCCTTTTCTTAAATATACAACCGATAAAAATGGTCATCTGCAAGTAATTTCTAACCTGAGCTATTATATTTTGCGGGGAATGCTGTCATGAAGGGGGGGGTTCTCCCCTAAAGGGATTTTGGAAACATAAAACAGACATAAGGGTAATTCCAAAATGGTTGTATCAAAAAACTGCGAATCGTCTCGTGACGATTGCTAACAGTGCAATCATATACGTGTTTACTCAAAAGGAATCCCATTGAATTAAAGGGAACTTACTCCCAGTTAGATGTGTATATAGGACTGCAGCCTGACAGGTTAATTGCTCCAGTCCAGCTTTCGTGATTAGAGCCCACTTCGTCAGATACATGATGAAGTGTCCTCCTCTGACTCGTGTTATGTGCATTTGAAGAAGGGAACTCTAGTCCACGAAAGATTTCACCACAATAAACCTGTCAGTCTTTCAGGTGCCACAAACCTCTCCCTCGCTCCATTAATCTACATCAAGGTGAGAATGCGATCCTTCACGTGGGCGGGCTGTTTAAATTCCACGATTGAAGTCAGTAGGCGGGGGAAGGACAACGTGTGGTGTTCAGCACAACACCCAACACTTGCGCGCGTGAAGAAGTTTAGAGAAGGCAACCCGCTTTCCTGGTCCTGGAAAATACTGCGGGCAGAGGCGGGGCAGAGAAATACTAACGTTGCTAACATCGAAGCCGGACAGCCGTTGTCGTTTGAGGAGAGGAGAGTCTTCGGGGGGGGGGGGGGGGAAGCTATGCAGGAACAGTATGCGAAGTTTGCCTCCAGCCTAGTCCAGTTAGCCAGTTAAGGACGTGCTAATCCCGCGAAAGCAAAACCTTCCGTTTAAGTGCTACACTATTGTGAATCGGACCCTCTGCCTGGACCGGCGACCAAATTCTCTGCGTCTCCAAAAGTGTAACTTCGCAGGACTAAACCTAGTATAATCCAGCACAGGGTTGATCTCTCTCAGTGGGAAAGGGGCGCGTAACTTTGTGCGGGATGGCTCTCTCGCTCGCTCTCGCTCTCTCTCTCTCACACACACACTCCCAAGTTGCTGCAAAAATGGCGCTGCCTGATCTGTGGGGAGAACTGGAGAGAGTTGCTGAAGCTAGAGAAAAGTTGTGCGTATTTAGAACCCCTATTTATTTAAAATGTAATGAATTTAAAATATTTTTAGACTGCTTTTAAGGGTAAAAAAAGTCTCCCACAACCCCTAATAAAAGCAATTTAATGGAGGGTCAAGTCAGCCCCCCAGTCCATTGAAGGAAACGTCCAAACCTCCTTTTCGGGTTAATCATTGTGGACTTCACCCGAAGCTATTTATAAGGAGATCAAATCCCCCTTTCTTTCAAACCAACAGGAAATTATAAATATGTAATTTTATATTTTAAAACTATCGCTGAGATCCAAAGAACTACTTCAGGCTGTTTTTGAAGGTCCCGTCAAAAAAACACGGATTCAAAGTCTCCTTGGTCCTGCCGCAGGAGTTGCCCCACTCTTTGGATCCGGGCCCTAAACGAGATCACATCTGATACCTATTGGTAGGTGATACAACTTCTGACAGCAGTTCTGACAACTCCTATAGTGAAGTAGAGATAGGGAAGGTATTCTCAGATGGAGCACAAGTTCTTCTGCGCAAGCCCCACTGAAAATGAATTCACTGGAAGAGCAAAACATTCCCTTGATCTTACCAAAGTTCACAACTTTGTGGCGGTACGCGATCTTTGCAGCTACCCAGAACACTTGCCTTAATTTGGATGTGTGGGGACAGGGACGGGATTCTGGGAGCTAAACACCTATACAACTGTATTTTTCTCTTTCATTTCATTGTTTGTTCTACTGAAAAACGAAGAACTTTTAACACATGTCTAGCAACATGTGACTATCCGTGGTCGGACTCCCGACCTTTAAAAAAAAGAATTAAAATCGTGCCCATCACCAGCTGCCCTTAGCTCCAGTGAAGAAAAATAGAGGTATAGGCCGAAGATGCGTTTTAGATCTGAAACAAAAAGGATGTGTGTGTGGCTGTCAGCTGGGAGCAGGTTGCGTCAACTTGCGTGAGTAGGTTCCACTATAGTATGTTGTAAATTAATAATAACAATAGTAATAGTAATAATGGTAATAATAGTAAGTATTATTATCAGCAATTGTAAAATGCTCCTATATTGGCTAAACCCTACACGGAAGTTCAGCCACGAAGGCGGCCACGCAAACCCTGACAGTTGGGAAAAAGAAATAATGAACGAACACCAAAGCAAGCTTCTTTCTAAGGGAGGAAGCGAAGAGGAGTTTTTGCTCCTTCTTCCACCAAACGGATGTTTTAGTTTCTTCAGAAAACGCTGAAATACCATAATTGTGATCTTGATAAGCTGCCTTGGGTACCATATATGGTGGAAAGGGGATATTTAAAAGTTCAAGAAATAAATAAAAATGATAATAAGGAAACGATTAGCAGGGTTGTCAACAAATTAAAGACGTTTTATTATTACTCATCTGGCTTAAATAAATTATTTAACTGAACAATTAAAATGAAATCAATCTTCATATTTCCAGAACCTCGATTTTGGTGCCTTTCTGAAGCTAATGAAAGAAGGACAGAGTTTCTCTTAACTATAAGGGAAGAAATAACAACTCACTTTCCAAAGGAAAGTTTATTTTTCTAAAGTATTTGAGAATTTGAAATACAGACTACTCTTTATAACAGCAACATACCAGAATAGCTTCAAAATTGGACAACATCTTGGTAAAGGATATATTGATATTGATTTAATCAGCATAGCATCAGTTTTAAGGAATGTGATAGTAGTCCTTGAAATGCAAAACATCAGCTGGCTTGGAATACAAATTGGACAGGGAAAATTCTTTTACTTGAAAACTTAGAAATTCCCTCCCCTGTATGACTTCAGTGGCAGTGTGCCCTTCAATCCACTGAGTAATTTGGAGAGGGAGGGATTTTGACCAGCTGATAAATCTACTGATTAAGTAAGTTCAAGCTTCAAAGTCTAATAATTAGACATCTCTTTGCTTGTTAAAATCAGTCCAGTCCAAGCAAATTGCAGTATGTTATATTATGAAATGGATACAAATTTTGATGAATAAAAGCAATCCCACACTCTTGAAATTCAATATCTGGAACAGGTAAATATACATTTCAAAGAAAAGAAGTATCATAGAATTCCAGATGAGAATAAACTATTATCACCAGAGAAGGAAATATAGTAATTTATTTTTGTTTCTTGGGGGAAAAAGTTTTAAGTCCTCTTAAAGTCTTCCTTGTTTCAGTAAGTGAGTTAGTACATGCCTAATTTTCCTATGAAAGGTAATGGGACAACCTGCTTTACTTGGGCCTGATGGTGCCAGTTTTGGCCTCAGATGGTTGCTAATAAATGTGTGGAAAATTGATCTACGCGTGTGTTTTAGAGGTTCTTAGAGAGGAAAGTTTATTAGTGAAGTCACGGATGGCATCTGAGCACCAGTCAGGAATGCCAACAAGAACACAAGGGAGACACTTCCATTTATACTGAATAATATCATGTAGAGGTCAGGTGACAATTGAGTCAGTACAGGAAACAGAGAGACAATTCAAAAGGAGACATTTAAACAAAAACAAAGAACAGGTATTGCCCATCTTCAGCCATCATGCTAATCAGTAGTCTTTCCCAAGGTGATAATCCCAAGGTGATACTGGCCTCACAGTACTTTTAGCATAAGCAGGAAGAGGCTTAGGCAAATCAATAGATGGGTGATTTGCCCCCAGGGTTGTTCTACAGAAGGTCAAGGAAAGGGTCTGACTCGTGACATGTCAGGACATGTTTCTGTAAGGTAGAAGGGAAAGGTCTGACTTCCGGCCTTTCTGTTTAAAACTAAAGCCTGGACAAATTTTACTTCTACATTCCCCCCATTTTGTGCTTTTTATAGCACAACTAACACTTGTAACTGTTACATTCAGCATCTAAAGCTTCTTTTACCTTTTCTCTCTCTTAATCAATCCTTTCAAGCATCAATTTTTTTTCTGAGTCAATACAGAGCTTTTGCTTCTGCTGCATGTAGTAAAATAACACTTGCTTAACAACAATAATATATAAAACCCAACAAATTCAAGCAATAGGGTTATTAATCCATGAACAATTGCTCTACCCCAACTTCCTAGGTTTGGTATCCAGCTTGTTAGCCAAGACCATATTTCCAGGCTTTTGTCAGGGGCAACAAAAGCAATTTAAGTATCTTTTCTGATTGTAATTATCAGGAATAAACACACAACACTCTTGACCAATCAAGGCGCATATTCCACCTTTTGAGGCAAACACCATGTCTAATGTCATCTTTGGCAGTACTATTTGCATTGTAGCATTAGCGAAAACACTGCCCTTTCCCTGTAAGGGTACAGTCCACAGTTTATCATTAAACTCTTCCAGGTACTACATTTAAGAGAATTGCCCATAGTTTGATTACTTTGGGAGAACTAATTTCTATAATTGGTGCAGAATATGGGGTTGGCAGTATGGTTATTTCTCCAATCTCGTGAGGGGTAAAATAATGCTTACATTGACTTTGTCCTACAAATGGAGGGCTGATTTTGTGTTTTGTTGCATGTTAAAACACCATTCCCCCAATGTAGGAACAACTTGCAACAACTGGACCCTTTAGAGTACAAGGGTCTGTTGGTGAAGGTCAAGTTTACTAGTGTATGGGCACTGGCCACATGGGAACTCCTCCCTTGGGAATGTACTGGCATGGGCTACATACCCCTAGCATTGGTAGCATTAAATCTTGTGCAAACTTTAAAGAAAGCTGATGTAAGTATTTTCCTGGAAGGCAGATTGGATGAGGACTGAGCTCTAAGAATATAACCAATACTCCATTGGCCATATTGTTTCAATATTAATATATATATCAATTAAGGCAAAAGAAACCACCAGTCACTAACAAGGCACAACTACAGGTTGTTTTTCTTCTGTCTGACTTTGATGTACTAAAGGGCTGATAAGTAAGGCCCTGGC